>JARHVA010000100.1:1752500-2307500 GCA_037957365.1 Torreya grandis | reverse complement strand
CATGAAATCAAGATATGAATAATCAAGATCCAAGTGTACTAAAAATATTTACTAAAAAAAATAACAAGACCAAATACTAACTTAAAAGACCAGGAATAAATAAGAAGAAATAATGAAGGAATAAAAAATGAATAAAATCATCAAAACAACATAAATGGAGAGACAAGAAAGCACAACAAAATAATAATAAAAATCAAATAAACACACACAAAAAAGAGTTAGTCATAAATGTTAGTGTGATTTGAAAAAAAAAATCCATGCACGTGTAGTAGAGGTGTTACTTTCTTCCACAACGTAACAAGAATAAAGGACACAAAGTTGCCCCCAAGTGATAGGGAAACAACAAGACAAAAAAATGAGGGGGAAAATAAGAAAATAAAGGGGTGTCTAAGCTTAATCCACATGTATGAGAAGTAAAAGAACCATCAAAATATATTTTCCATTGTTCAAGTTCATGTTGCACTTCTTCTACTATGAAAATAAAATCATCTAAAAAGTCAAAATTGAGTGGTTGAGTGTCTATAATAGGGGATTATACAAGTTGATCAATAATAACCTACCCCTTGATATTTTTTTTATTTTGATACTCAACATCAAACTCACTTAGGATCATGACCCATTTGGCCATATGAACTATGAGAGCAACTTTGGATAATACAAATTTGATGCACCTTTGCAATAACAATGGTTTTATTGTTCAACATATACTCTCACAACTTTTGGGATGAAAAATCCATAGCTAAACATGCCTTATCAATAGGTGTATAATTATGTTTATAAACCACTAGAATGTGACTTAAATAATAAAATACATGTTCTTTATGTTGATCATCATTTTGGGCCAAAAGTGCCCCCATTGCATGTTTAATCACTGATATGTAAAGAAACAATGGTTATCCAAGTGTTGGCGGTCTCAAAACTGGTGGGCTGGCCAAATATGTTATGAGCTTCAAAAATTATAATTAACACTTTTCATCCCATTTAAATGTGACCCATTTCTTCAAGAGATGTGTAAATAGGTGGCACTTATCTGCTAATTGAGAAATAAACCTACGAATAGACTAGATCTTTCCTTGTAAGCTTCAAAGTTATTTAAGATTTGAAGGTAGAGGCATTTCAATAATAGACTTGACCTTGGTAGGGTCAATTTATATCCCTCTTTGTGATACAATAAGCCATAAATTTTTTTCTAAAGTGATGCCAAAGACACACTTCTTAGGATTTAAGTGGACCTTAAACTCACAGAGTCTCTCAAATATTCTTTGTAAAACATCAAGATGTCTATCACGTGTTATTGATTTAGCTAGGATATCATCAACATAGTCATCAACAATATCATGAATCATGTCATAAAAGATGACAGTTATAATACACTGATAATTAGATCCAATGTTCTTCAAACCAAATGGCATGACTTGATAATAGAATGTTCCCCATAGATTGGTGAACACAATCTTGTGCTAGTCTTCTTGAGCTATCTTCATTTGATTGTATCCAAAAAATCCATCCAAGAGGGATAGCATCTCACACCTATTAGTAGAATCAAAAATCATGTCAATGTTGGGTAGAGGAAAATCATCTTTGGGTCATGCTTTGTTTATATCTCTAAAATTAGTACAAAGATTTATACCCTGTGGCATTTTGCTAACTAGAACTATGTTTGTTATCCATTCAGAATAGTCTAGTGGTCAAATGAATCCTATTCCTAATAACTTCTCCAATTTGTATTTTATCAAAGGAGTGATGTGGGTATGCATCTTCCTCAATTTTTGTTTGACTAGTTTGACATCTTGATGAATAACAAGTTGATGCACAACCAAATTAGGGTTTAATCCTGGCATGTCAAAATATGCCCATGGAAAAATATCAATAAAATCCTTTAAAATGAATATAATGTGTTCTCACTCCTCATCAGTGAGACAAGATCCAAGGTAAACAATTTTGGGATCATCATACATTCCAAGGTTTACTTCAATAGTGTTTTCTATAAGGAGTGTAGAACCATCTTCTAAAATAGTAGGCAATGTGTGATCAGGATCTTCTTGTTCTGTTATAGTTTCTTGTTGTTCCTTCTAAAGCTCTAGATAATGTGATGAATATGAATCTGCTAAATTAGGTAATGGCCAACTAGAAAATATCTTAAGAAAGTAAAGAGCAAGATGTACACATACTTATTATTGTTTTGATGTGATGATAGTACTAGCTGTGGATCTAGGTTTGGATGGAACTTGTGCTTCATTTGGGGATGAGAAAACTTTATCATCCAAGATTACCTAAAATAGGTTTTCACTCAAGGGCTTATCTTTTTTTTTTTTTTTTTTCTTGAACAATGAGTGCCTCAAAGAGGTTTCCACATGAAGATCTTGATATTTTATCTTTGTCATGACCAAGAAATTTTGCCTAATATCCAAAGTAAGCAAAAAGATCCAAAGAAAAATCAAATCCTTGTTTATGATCACCAATTGGCAATTTTTCTCTAAGGCCCATATAATATATAATTGATTCTTTGTTCTAGAATTCATCAAGATGTATGACCAAATTTTATTATTCCCAATCAATGAGTTTAGGATGGTAAAGGCATAGGGAATAATGGGGTGTTGTGGTCATAATAAATTTGGAATCAAATAAATTATGTCAGTAATTTCATCAAAAAGACTATAATGGGATGCTACATTATTGCCAAGAGTCTCATCAATAGTTGATTTAGAAGAATCACTATCGTAAGTCATGAGATCACCCCCAGGTAGTATAAATTTGAGAGCTTGTTTCAAATTAGGTTTACCAAGTGATAAAGGTTCCAGGATTCTTTATGCTCATGGGCCAAGGCCTTTTCTTACATAATCAAAATTATCCATGATCCAATTAGGGATGGGATATTTTATATTATAAAAACAATCAACAATGCTATCAAAATATAACTAGTCTCCTTTAGTGAAAACTTCTTGATCCTATTTTGGTGAAGTAGTAGGTACAAATACCATTAGTGGTTTCTATGTTTCTTTCTTATATTACCAAACCATGTTGGGTCAGTTAGGGATTTTTGAAGGTTTGGGTCTACCAAAAGTTTTGAAAGACTTTGACAACTTATAAATATGGAAGGTGTCCTCAAGATGGTATGTGGAAATGCCCACATCTTCTATAATAACCTATTTTTCAAGAGTTGTAAGAAATGGATCAGCCAAAGTGGAATTAAGGTCACTTGGGTTGATATAATTAGATTTTGGTGGATGTGAAACTATTTCCTTGTTTTTCTTTGTAAGGAATTCAAAACGAAGATAATAGTTATAATTTACCCTCCAGGTATTTGTAATACTGATAAAGATGTAGATCAATAGGAATGGTGACCCCAATCCCATCGTGACGAAAATTAAGGCACTAATACAAAGTAGATGGAATGACTTATACTTCATAGATCCAAGGACAACCAAGAAGTATGTTAAAAGGTAGTTCAATATTCATAATATGTAATAATGTGTGATGGGACATAGACCCAATAATGATTGGCAAACAAATAGTCACATAGGATACCCTTTTGGTGTTGGCATAAGCCTTTCTGGTGATCATTTTTGGCTAAATGTCTTTCACAGTGTAACCTAATCTCTATACCAGTTTGATGTTTACTATGTTTAGTCTTGAACCATTATTTATAAGAACCCACTTGATTTTATGGTTTTCAATGATGACCTCTATATACAAAGGGTTATTATGGCTAGGACCAAGAGTGGACATGTATTTTTGATCAAATGTAACCTACCAAAATGAATATAAATATATTACCACTATTTGGAATTATTTGGGGTTAATATCTTGGGGAATAGTGGATTACTGTAAAAGTTTGTTTAAAATAGTTTTATGGACTTCAACTGTATGTAAAATATCTAAAATAAAAATTTACATAAGGGTTTTTTTTAGTTATTTTGATATATTATAAGGATTTTCAATAGTAGGATAAGATGGTTTAGCCTTGGTTGGCAAAATGTTTGACTTTGGATCCAAAGGAACAATATTCGCATTGGGTCTAGTGGTAGAGGAAGAGGGAAAAGGGCACTGAAGAGTAACTCATAAGTGTCTAATTGTGATTGTGAAATCTAGAGGTGTCAAGGAGAAATTATAATTAGAATATAAAGCAATGGCCTTGGAGTGTGACTCATGGGCATCTAGTTGTATTTGACCAGTTTTAAGTTGACAAGGATCCATTATAATTAGAGGAAGGATGAGGTCCAAAAATGGTAACCCATGAAAATGTAGGCACAATATAATTACGTGAACTCAATACAATGTTATTAGAGGGAGAGGTTGTTGACTCTATAACAATGGGTTCAGTACTTCAAAAATTATGAGACGGTTCATGGGTTTTAATAGTGTCAATGGCAATGTGGTTTGTAGAAATGTATCCCATGATATTGTTGTAGTTGTAAGGCATGTTGTTGTAACCCAATTTATTAGCATGGGTATTATGATCTTGATTATGATCATGTTGATTCTGAGTTTGACCTTGGTTCTAATTTTACTGTATATTTTATAATTGGTTTTGATTTTTCCTTACTAGTTGTTGGTTATGTCAAGGAAATGGATCTTTATAGATTTTCATATCCTGATTAGTGTTCTATGGAGCAAGTTTGATTTCAACTTACACACTTTCAATCAAATCTTCAATGATATGTCATAACTAAACACAATGATAAACACCATAAACAATAACATGATGGAAGTTATAAAATTCATTTCATCAATAATAATATGGTTTGGGTTGATCTTTAGGAAATGGCCTTGGTATAGGCCATACAATCAAATTAGCTAATATAAGCTTTTGGAACATAGCCTCAACAAGATCTCCTAATTTATTGAAAAATCTTAAGTTATTATTGAATACTCTTCATGGAGGGACTCTTTGTAAAAAATTTAGTGGATTAGGTGGACCTAATTGTACATTTAGAGCTAGTGGATCCTACACCATTTATATATGTCTTAATTCAATTACTCCATTTTTTATCATGTTCTTATTATTATTGAACCCCTTGGGTTTGTCTATTACAACAATTTGGCTAGGTGATTGGGTTTGATTTAAAATTTGACCTTGTGAATAAATATTGACAAGGTCCTTGGTGATAAGTGCCTTCTCAATCTGCACACCCTTGTCTATGATTTCTTCAAATGTGTTTATGTAAGCAAGTCATAGATTGTGCACCACCTCAGGTTTTAGGTTCTATGTAAAAATGTTAGCCACCTATTTGTATAGAAAATTATGTTGAAAAAATCTAGCTAATGCTTTCCATCATTATAAATAGGTTGTGAAGCTTTCTCCATCTCTCTATTTGGCTTTGCACAAGTCAACTAAGGTCAACTCATGTTCAATATTGTATGATAAGTGGTTGAATTTTTTTTAGATATATCATTAAAATCTACAACCAATCCCTTGGGTAACTTAAGAAGCCATTTTAAAGCTTGTCCCGTTAAACATCATGAAAACAAATGAAGAAAATAAATGTTATTGTAAGCTACCTCTTGGAATAATACAAAAAATGCCCAAATATGTTTACGAGGGTCACTTTTCCCTTTGTATTTGTCAAATTTGGGTGCCTCAAAATGAGGCAAAAGAGGACTTGGAGGATACTCAAGTCTAATGGATATAGACATATCTTTTCAAATTTGTATTTCTTAATTCTATTTTCTATCTCCAATCATGACACAATTTCTTTCATGGAATTCCACTCTTGTATGTTTGGTGAATTAGTGGGTGGAATATAATTCTATTAGGGTGTTATGTTCCCATGTTACATAGATTTTTTAGGGAAATATACCCTATAATTTGTAACTTAGTTTTGATTTGCTCCTTGATTCAAATAAGAAAGTTTATAATTCCTAGTTTGATAAAAATTCCTTAAAGTCGGTCATCTTGAGCTATAAGTGTTTAGGTGATTTTGGGTAGTCCATGGTCTATTCACTAAAGTACATGTTGGTTGAGATTAACTAGCCAAATTATTTTGAACAATCTCCTCAATTCACACTGAATGTTTTGTTCCTTGATTTTATGAAGGGACAAGAGCTTCTTGATGATTGAAAAATGTATGCTCTATGTCTAGCAAAGAATTTTATGGATCCTCTTGAGACTTAGGTTATTCAGTTGATACATCTTGACCCATAATAGGTGTGTTCTCAACTAAAGTGTGTTATATTTATTCAACTACATTTCCTTGTTCCTTAGAAGCGTCATTATGTATTCAAGTGGAAACTAAAGAGTCTATCAAGTCTATGATAAGTTGGTTTACATATCATTGATTTATCTTCTTGATCTTGGTGACAAGATATTCATTATTATGTGTCAACTCTATGAGCACTTCCTTATATTTACTAGAAGAAGCAATGTTTAATTTTTTAATATGAATGAGAGATTGTTCTCATTATTATTATTCTACCTTAAGCAAGTAGGCAATTATTTAATAGGAAAATATGATGGCAATCTAGCACCAAATTCAATCAATCTTAGGAGTGATTCATCTTTATCCTCAAGGGTTTGATGTTAAAAATAGTCTTCCTCAAATCTCACAATCATGGAAATATCCTCAAATACCACATAATTGTTTTGTCCATCATAAAATTTCTCCTCCTCATAGCTAGGGCCGTAAGAGACCCCACTACTAGTGTAACTTTGTGTCATGTCTAGAAGGTTGTTCTATACATTTAGAAATATTTGAAATGTGTTTTGCAAATTTTATTAAGGTGTGTTTTAATTTTATCTATAAAAGTGACAATGTAAAAAGAGACTATAATAAAGAAGGTGGCATAGTACCACACAATTAGAATAAATGTTCATGAATTTACTCAACTTTGGTGGGTTAAAATAATCAAATTGGAAGAGGGTATGATAACACTAACACCTATAGTGTAAATTAGTACACCAAACATAGGTTTAAAGATACATCAATATGATAAAATATAGGGACAAATTTGATGAGTTGCTACTATAAAATTAGAAGATAATCTTTCTGATGAGGAAAGTAACTATGTGAACTAAGAAAATCAAGATGTGAAAACACATAAGAATTACTAAGTATAAAACTAAAACCAAATGGGTAACACAACACCACCACATGATAATAGGAAGGTAGAACAAAATTGGTTCTAGAACTTAGAGTGTGAGTGATAGGCTAGATAACCTAAGTTCGTAATGATCAAATGACAATGAGTCTATAAAATGACCTTCAACTCAAACAGGAAATCATACCCAAGATAACTCAAACCAACTGCAAACAACAAACCAATTAACACCTTATCCTAGAAATAAAAAATGTGAGATACCAAATCTGAATTAAAAAGTGAAAGAATTAAATATTTTTATAAAATGGTTTAGATTCAAATGAGTAGCATAACAATGTTGTTTAGATAAATACAAACACAATGTTTCAAATGAGAATTTGAACAAGGCAAAAGATGATTTTGATTAGGTCAATGTAACACCTCCTTATTAAAATAAAATGGTGGATAAAAAATGTGTTTGTTTGATGTATTTTGGTTCACAAATAGGTTTTATACTCAATCAAGACCAAACAAGTAAAGGAAAAGACAAATACAACTAAGTATAATGTCCAAAGCTCTAAACTGAAAAGGTTTCATTATATCATTAAAGTTTATCTATATGCATGTTTTTGAGAGGATTTTAAGTGTTAATACAAAAATAAAAGTACATGAATTATTAGGGTTTTTATATACCCCTTCTCCCAAGAGATTATATAGTGACATGGAAATTTAGGTTACTCACCCTGCATCAACAATATGTCCATGACAAGTGGGGCTATTATAAAAAATAAAATTTTGACCATATAGATGGTCCCAAGTGTGATTAACACTATATATGCCTCACATAAATTGATTTCATACCTAATAAATTAATATGTAAGGGTCTATTCTTTTGTATAGTGATTTCATCCATATGCTTCTTAGTGGAATCCCCTGGTTAACCAAACCTAACTCAGGGCTTTGTTACAATTGGAGATGTTAGTTTCTTAACCCCTTATAAATTATATTATATGTTCCCTTATTTATATACCACACCATGGATCAAGGTTTAAATAATGTTGAGAGATGAAACCCTAGATCAAAGCTTCCCTAGAAAACTCGTGAGGAGGCTATGAACTCCCACTCACCAGTCAAGTTGTATAAAAATAAATGATCAAGTGAAAAGACTTTAAAGGTTGTGTTTAAATCACCCAAACCATATAGGTTTTGGGGATATCCTTAAAAACATTATTTTCATGCCTTATACAAGGCACAATTGCAAGGAAGAATCACTTTTGGTCACCTAAGTTCCCTAAAAGGGATGGGGGGAGAGCATTCACGTGTCCTTCATTTTTGAAAACAAACAAGTATAAAATGATCTATCATAAAACAAAACACTCCAAAGTATTTGTAATTTTAAGCAAATTTTTATTTTATGCACCAAAATTTAAGTGTTTTGTGAAATTCTTGGCCCCTTGGCCTTAGTTGTAAACTTTGAAAAAATTTCACAAAAAAACTTAACACAAAAGTATCTAGACTCCTTTTAAACACCAAAGGGGAAGTTCAAGACTTAATCAAGATTAAATTCAAAAAAATTCCAAGTGTGTGACCTATAAATGTTAGAGGATTTATTTTTGATTTGAAGCGTAATTATTAATGAAAGAAGTAAGATTTGAAAACTTGCTCTCAGGTTCTCTATTTTTATTACACAGAGACCACCATCGATCAATAGTGACTGATGTTGGTTACAATAATATTGATGATAGTCATAAAAGAACTGATGTTGGTTGATAAAAACTTATATCAATTACCTATGAACCCTTAGGTAAAAACCTGTTGTTAAAAAACTTTTGTTAGCCCAAGTTAGTATAAAATCTCTATAAAAGCTCTGGATCATGTAAGAAAATGTTCAGACAGACTTAAAATCCAAGATAAAAACTTGCATCTTTCAAAAAATCCTAAAAACCAAAATTTTATACCATGTTCAACCCTACACCAGAATCGATGCTAGTTACATAGAATTGATACTAGTCACTGTGCAAACTGTGTGTCAATAAAAGCATAAAAACATAGGAAAAATGATGAAAATTTTAATTTTAAAGGACTTTTTAGAAAATCTAAGAATGCCAAATTGGTCTCCTTGCTTGAATGGGATGCTTATCCCATCAGGCATGCCAATATGTAGAGATGGAATCCAAAGTGAGTTGGATAAAACATTAGTCAAGAAGACTCAAAAAAATGCATAACATAAATAGCTAAGTCAACTCCTTCAATGGGGTTTTTAAAATGATAATTAAGAGCTATTGCAAGAAAGCACATACACCATACCTTCCCAAGAGCATCCTACCATCCAAATTCATCTTAAAACATGATTTTCCCCTTGATTTGCTCCTCCATCTTCTCAAGTTCACCAATAAAACTAGGCTCATGATATTTAAATCAGTGTTATGCCTATCTTGAAGCTATCCTATTGCAAATTAGGCATTATAACACTACACAAAGAAATATTGTGGAGATAATTTTTTCATAATAAGTTGACACAAATGAAGCTTAAAAATGGTGGTCTTGGCCCCCATATTTATATATTTTTAAATTTGATCAGAATCAAACATGACTATTCATCTTGAGATCAAGATGTGTGGCCATGAATTAATTCAATATTGAATAATTAATATATAAATATCCTCATAAATATTTGGAAGGGGCATTAAAGAGGCATCAGAAGTCTAAAGATTAATATTTGTTAGATTTATGGCTTATGGATGTCACCCCACAAATGATGTCACCTAATCATGCAAATATTTTGAAACTAATTTCCAATTAAAAAATATTCAATAACTTCCATGTATCTTCTACTTAAGCTATTGAATTGGATTAATTTTCCTATTTGACATTAATTAGATTTTATACAATTTTTTGGAAATTAGTTGCACACTATTAATCGAAGTGATTAGAATGTCATATTATTGGGATTTAATTTGACTAAAATGGAATTAGAATAAGTTGTTAATTATGTATGGACCAATATCCTATTTAGGATATTTTTGACATGAAATAACATATGCATGTGTCGTGTGCTTCTAAATTAGAAAAAATTAGTGGTTCAGAGGGTCAAATTGCATTTTTATCATTTTGACTTAAAATTATTTGAGAAAAGTTAGTAATCACATAAAAATGCATTTCCTATTTAGGGATACATTAGCCTAAATCACCACTTGTATATGATAAGCTTGAACTATTTAGCATGTTTAAGTGATTTTGGCCTAAATTGTGCATTTTTACAAATTTTGAGTAAGATTGACAATTTCAACATAATGGTGTTAGGAATTGGATGTCTATAGAGTTAGTTTAAATATAGAAAGCATCCTCATATATATATATATATATATATATATATATATATATAGGGTGAGAATAGTGAATACCCCTCCCCCTCCCCCATATATATATGTATATATAATTACCAATAAGATATATACTACGCTCACCCTTTAGACTCCCAAGGGTGTTAGATCAGTTTAAGGGGAATTATCTATATAGCATATCCCCATCTACCTCTCGATAACTATCTATAATTATGCCAGAATGAGAGAAGTCCTTAGCCTTATTTTCTTTTAGGTGGGTCTAACTTAATCCCCTTTATATCATGCTACAGTCCCTTAATTCTCTCAACATCAGAGAATGGGATATTCTCCCCCTTTGATAATCCAAATGGCCATATTATATAATGAATTTTGTTGCACTTCCACCCTCATTAAGGGGTGCACTCTGATACCATTGATTTATGATAGCTTTGATAGTAATGGCTAGATCACCCACTATCTTGTCTATAGAGTATGATGGGGAAAATGGTGGTATAACAATGAACATCAGGATAATATTAGGTAATATGGTCTAAATAATATCTATATTTATTCTATGAACAATCCTTTATGATATTGGATTTCTTTTGTAGTGAAGGTGCCATAAAGTGAGAACCAACATCCATCATATGAGAAACAAAATCAAAATTAGAAAAGAAAAGATATCATGATGTGAGTCAATGATTCCTTACATCATAAGTGTTACCTCATCTTGAGATCCTAATTACCATGTTTCTACAACATTATAAGGATTTATTGTGAAGACCTTTAGGTACTTGGAGAGGAAGATATAAATCATTGGGATAATACAAATCATTCAAATCATCATTGTTCTCTCTAATATTTTACTCCCAAAATCAAGAGACTCTTTGCCTCATTCTTCTTTCTCATAAATTGACCCCTTCCTTGACCATCCTTTATCCTAATCAAATGCACATAACCTGGTTGAGTTTCTCTCTCAAATGAGTTCTCTCCCCTCATCCTTATCATGTATAGAGAGTGTCCTATCTGGCTATATAAAGTAGGTCATCATGAGATTTCCCCATATATATTAGATAGGGGACCTCCTCCCCATATTAAGAGAGGGTGTAAATGACCTAATGTTAGATGAATAATTCATTATCACTCACACTTTGATCTATCACCTATTGGTCTATATAGCGTACTGACTCTATATAGTCACCCTGACATCACCATATCTATATATAGGGTGATGAGTCTCTATACTAGGCACCATATATATAGATAAATATGGAAATAAGAGAGGGCAAGGAGGTCAAGATAAATTATATATAAGTGACACTCAACTACCCCTTTATATAAATCTATCTCTAGGGCCCTTATCCCTATTTATATATGGGGGGCATTTATGTTCTCAATCAATGAGAGGGCCCTTATCTATGAAAACCACCTATATATCTATATGGAAATGACCTCTATCTCCTATCCCTATCTCTATACATATTATTTATTTTATATAGAGGGCCACCATATAGATAAAATACATAGGGAGGTGGGCCTAAATAGATATATGGGGCTTGGTGGGAGGGGGAGGCCAAAAGAACTAGAATATATATAGAGAGGGGGGCCAAATAAATAAATAGATATATAGGGCTTGGTGGGAGGGGGAGGCCAAAAGAATTAGAATATATATAGAGAGGGGGGGCAAATAAATAAATAGATATATATATATATATAGGGTGGGAAAAAAAACTAGATATTTGGCCCCATATTCATTTATAATATATATTATGGGGGGGACTCATGAATGGAAGGGTATACTCTTAGCTACCCTATATAATATAAGGGCCTTCAAGATTTGATCTATATAGCTATTCTATCAATGGTGCCTTCTCTACCACTCATGCCTTGGGCACTCAGGGAGAGGATACAAGGGTGAATCCATACATCACACCCTAATTTTCATGAGTGCCTCCACCCCATAGACAAATTTAGACTATATAGTTTCCCTTATCCCTTATCATATATGGGAGAGGGACCATGCACCTTTGCCTTCACGAGTGTCAAGAAGAGTGATATGAATAGACACAATATATATATATATATATAGGGTCTACTTGCCCTACCTTAAATATATATATTTTTATCTATCTAGAGGGGGAGGGAAGAGTCTAGACTTATGCTAGCAGGGATAAGATAAGCTATATTCTAACACTAATCAAATAAGAGTAAAAATCATCGTGCACTTGAGGGTGTCCACTCATGTTATATATATATATATATATATATATATATATATATATATATATATATATATATATATATATATATATATATATATATATATATATATATATATATTAGACTATCTATTGAATGGATTCCCATATAGAGATATATATAGGGTGTCCCCTAACCTAATGGATGTTTGGTTTAGCAAGTGAAAGTTCAAACTCGATAAACTTTAGATGATAGCTCAGTTCGGAGCACCCATCCACTATTCTATATAAGTTGATGAGACTATTTATATTTATAATTGGTACCTCTACTTGAGAGGCCTATAATTATATGGGGTCCCATTATATATATATGCACCCCTCCCCTATATATATGTAGTTAGTAGGTAGTTCCCAACCTAGATGGATGACGTGCATGACCATATATCAATCTAAATTAAAATTAAAATCTATTAATAATATAAGATATATAAGGATGGGGTGCCAAAAAAATATACACCATGCTCCTCCCCTCCCCTTCCCCTTTATATCTAAACACTAAACTCTAAACTTCCAATCCCACATATAGAATACATACTTTATATCTATATATATATTATATTATATTAACTATGATAGATAGAGATAGAGGGGGTGGCAATATATATATATATATATATATATATATATATATATATATATATATATATATATATATATATATATATATATATATATATATATATATATATATATATATATATGGGGAGGATGAGGGGGTAGTTAGAGTTATTCATTGCATTTTAGGTCGACCCAACTCTATATAGGCAGGCTGACTGACCCACCCAACAAGCAGGTTGAGAGAGAGGAGGCCTATATAAATATGGGGAGTGATAATAGGTTCACCAATATAATAGATATATGGTGGAATATATTCATCACCTATAGGTGATAGATCAAGGAAAGATTCCCTATCTATATATATGGCTCATCCCCCCAAACCATAGATGCCTATATAGCCCATATAACTTTATAGTTAGTCTAGAGTTAAGTTTAGATATTCACTTTTTGATGGGCCATCCCCACCATATCTAAATTATAGGGGGTTTAATATACCTTCATCATATAAATGTATATGAAATTTAGTGACCAAAGCCCTTATCTATCTATATGGATGATCGGAGCCCCTATCTATATGGGTGACTAGTTATGGAGATATGGTCTAGTGACCACCTAGTAATCATGGTTTTGAAATACATCAAATACTCTTGGTATCCTCATTTTATAGTATATAATGATCCATGTTCATCATCTTAAGGGATTTTATATCGGTCTTGTTAGTCACACTTTCAAACTCTAGGGTATATAAGCAAGTCAAAAGATTTATATGTGAAGGATCTCACATTGTAATGTGAAGTTGTATAAGAATCCTAAATGTGAGAAAAACAAGTATTGATCATTATTAGATGTCAATGATTAACAAATTAAAAAATAGACAACAATATTCCATGTTAAATTTGTAGATTCTGAGGTATATGACTAATGATGAATATAATTAAATAATTAAATGGAGAGTTTTATATTGGTTGAGAATATTCACAAGGCCTCCATAGCTATAACCTAGTAACAATGGTGGAAGCCTTACATAATATTCAAATAATAATGGTAGAATCCCTAACAATTATAGTAATTATAGTTTACATAATCTAAAATTAGCATCTATAATGAACATACTTTAAGATTCAACAATGCATATAATGATATACATAAAATTAATTGGATTTTCCTTTAGGTGTGATAATTAGGGAAGAATATGATTTGAGATTCAAAAAAACCATAAAATCAATCCTTGTAAATTCTATTAGAATGTAAATAGTTTGAGATTCAAAAACATTACTTGGTAAATAGTTCAAATGAGGAGGGTGGTGATGTACTTAGTGGGTAGTATGGAGACACAAATTCATAGTCATAAGCTTGGTAACCAAATAACTCATTATAAGTGACAAATTAATGAATAAGTGAGGGAACATAAATATTCTAAAGGGGTGTGATATTTAAAAATGATGATGCAATATGTGTATATTAAAATTAAATGCATTGTGGGTCTTAACAGTGAAGGTAAACGACATTGATTAAGGGAACATATGGAAGTCAAGCCAATGGTGAAGGTAAATGGTAGTAGTTAAGGGAACTGATAAAGGAGTTAAGGGTGATAAATTAGGGGTTAACATATAATGTCACAGTCCATTCTAAATGTAATAACTATTTATGCTTAATGAAACAGTCTAGATCCAAACATATATAATTATAATTATAACTATACCTATATCATAGACCTACATATAACTATTAATGCTGAGAGGTGAGACTTACTAATTTTATAATGTTATAAAAAAGGATCCAACAATAGAATACCTAAAAAATTCATTTGTAACATGTTTTAAGGAAGACTATCCATACCTATGGTTTCTTCCCACCTATGTTAAAAAATTTAGCCCAACCAACCTGACCAAAAATTTAAAAACACTTATAGTTACTTCTGTCAGATTATTTTCCACTTTGGGAGATAAGGAATGTTCTAGATGTTTGAGTGGAGAAATATCAATAGTGGTCAAATTTCCCTTACCACCACCTTGATAAAATAAAATAATGCTTGTAAATTTTCCACATTGTCCTCCAACATGAGAAACATTCCATATAACTCATGAAAATAATCCATGGAAACTAAACCCATACATTTTACCCCAACAATATTTTACCTAGATTATGAACTTTAAATCTTTCTCCAAACCACCATTTTGTTTGTCTCACATAATGCTCAACAATGGCTTGGATTTTTTTTCCTGGAGGAAGCTTAGAATATTCGACACAAACATAGAGGCCACCTCAAAATTAAACTAACTCCTCATAGCCATCTCCATGTAATCAATCCCTAAAATAACTATAATCTCCTACAACACTTCTCCAGATTGAATAATGACAAAGATAAATTTTAATTGTTTTTCCATGATGGGAAACCCAAAATCTATTTACCTTTTAGCACCATGAAGGAAGAACCTAGGATATATTACTAAAACTAACTTTCAAAGATAAATTAGTTGAGAAATAACAAATAAATAGCAATGAAATAACCAAAAAATTGATTCACTATAAAATATCACCCTTGATAAATAAATCATTAATGCATTGTCAAGGTTATACCATGGGAGGTGATTTGAAAAAGAATGAATGCATATAAGATTAATTTTGGCATGTCTCACAATAATATCAAATTCCAATGATTGAGAATATTGTGATGAGACACATAGTTAGAGATAGGATGTTGGATGAGGGACCTAACCCAATCCATTCCATATCTCCTATAGATACTAAAACTAAATATTTATATCATCTCATTCTTGTACATTTAACAAATATCAATTAGGTATCTACCCTTCAGTTCTAGACCTCTCTACTATCAAAAGGCTCGCATTTACCTTATCATTGTGACTAAATACTTATATATTAGTTAAATTCATATCATTCTAATGACCCAAGTATTATACACTTAAAATAAATATTAAAATTTATAAACATCCTTCACTATTACTTTCAAATCCATATTTATTTTCTAGCCCTCTAAACACTACTGGCCATGGAGGGACACTATCCTAAAGCTCATTACATAAATCATACAATTGAGCTATTCTACCATACTCATCCCTATTTATTTATTAGTCATAAGAGTAGTCATATAAATTTTTTGAAGCATTAAATATTTATCCCATGAGAGATATTTGTAAAGTTATAAGCTAGATCACTGCATGCATCTTCATATAGTATATTACACCTTTATTCACACACACTCCCACACATAGGGTATAAACACATAAGTATGAAGCCATATTTGGAGTATTAGTTATGTATGTAGTGCTCAGTGGTAGATGGGTCATTAATATAATCTTATATGGGTCATTAATATCATCTCAACACCATGAGTCTACTAATATATTTTTAGTAAACTCATTTTAAGGGTGAAGAGCTAGGGTTTGATCAATTAACAAAGAGTGACAACCTATATACCAGATGTAAATATATCAAGACAAAGGTGATAGAAAACATAAAATAATGAATTTGGTATCATTGATATCCAATTATTTTTATGTATTATACACCTATGACATAGTCATACACTAGAATCGATAATAGTGTCTAGATTTGATGGTAGTATCTGTGGCTACAAAGGTATTGATGGTGTAGGTTTTTATTCCATTTAATAGTTTTTACCCTACACATGTTATTTAAATGACTTAGGTGTTATTATGTCATTGGGGATGATAATACCACATGTATGGGGATGTTGGGTCATTTTTGTCTTCCACCTATATATGTCATTTTCCTAAAGCTATTGTAATGAATATAATCAAGGCAATTATTGAATTTATTCTTATATAGTTATGAATATAAGTAGGGTTATTATTGTAATAGAATTAGTGTGTGTTATATCTAATAGAGATAAAATATTGGGTAATTATGTTAGATATTAGGATATGCCCACATTTGTATTTAAATTTAGGTCTCTCTACGACCATTGTTTGATTTGGGCTTGTGTTTGATTCAAATCACCTTCACTACTAGGGTTTCAAACTGACTTGATAACAACATCTAAATATGGGTACATATTGTATATTCAATAACTTGCTCACTACTATAAATATCCCCATTACTCTCTACTTGGCTCTCTACATACCACCATCCTCCTCAGGACAATCAACTCACAACATGTATGCCCATCATACCAGATCTAGAGCCACACCCTGTGTATAAACACCAAAATTCTAGTTCACATCTTCCCATACCTATTTTTTTAATGAAATTATTTTTATATTAAAATGATTATTTAAATTTAGGGTAAATTTAATCAAATAAGCATTAATAATGGAAAATTTAAAGCCTTATATTTTTTGATAGGTAACTCAGATTGAAGAACTCATTTTTTGTAAAATTGCTTATTTTTTTGTGTTCACATCCTTGGATATGTCTATTTTTTAATCACATTAAAATTATAAAGTGATAAAATTTGGCGGGCAGGGGGGTGGGTGGGGGGGGGGGGGGGGAGGGGGGCTTATTGGAATTATTGTATGGGGGAGCATTATGTGTGTCTTTTGATTCTATTTGTGCATTTTTCATTTTTGTAAATGTAATATTATATTATGGATGATAATTTGATAAGTCCTCTCACACATTTGAAATATTTTTAATGGAAATATAAAATAAAAATCATTTTTAGGAGTAAGGGTTTACATCACATAACTATGGGCATTGAGACTGAACCAAATACTGGTGCATAAAAAGTTAAATGATTTAACCATTGTGACTAAGCCTTTGGATTATTATGTTTTTTTATGTATCCTAATCTTCTCTTTCATTTTGAATCTTAAAAAAACCTAATAAAATATAGAACACATTATAAAATCTCTTTGGGAAGATCAATGTGATGAGAGGTCATTAACTAGAGAACAAGATTATAATCTTAAGTCCTAATAGTTTTGACATCGTACAAGATTTATTCACTAATTTTAAGTCTTTGATATTGAAATTAAAATAATTTGGAATAGATAATAAATATAATAAAAATTTTATTTTTATACTCTCCAAACTAAGTCAAGACTATTCTTTGGTTATCTCTACTTTCGTTGCCACAAGAAAGTACTCTTGAAACTACATAAAAAATGCCCTCTTTAGATGATTTTGTTGTTGATTTGACTTGGGATCATGATAATATAATATATATGGTTACATTTAATTCATCAAAACCACATGATCTAATTGTTGGAAATGGTAAATTTAAGGTTTCAAATAACAAGAAGAAGAAACAAAACAAAAAAGGATCAAAATCCTCCTACATCCAAATCAACCAATTGGATCTCCTCTTCCAGTTTTGAGCCTAAGAAATAAATGATCAAATACGGGTATTACTTTTTAAATAATAATGAAATTAAATGTTTTAAAAATTAGATTGACCATTTAACTATCTTTCTTGAGAATAACAATATAGGTGTTTCTGAGTCTATCAAACCAAGTTCATCAACCCTAGAATCCTCCAAGGTAAATAAAAATGTCAAAGAAAAGGTAAAAGAATATGGTAAGGAAAAATTTAAAGATAAGGCCCTAGTTGGAGTTGTATCTCAATTATATATATGGGTTATTAACTCTGGTGCATCACATCACATGGCTTTTATATAGGTAGAGTTCACCTCCTTAGAACCATGTGACATGCTACACTTAAGGGAATGTTAGTGTAGGTTTTTATTCCATTTTATGGTTTCCCCCCTATACATGTTATTTATCTTTCTTAGGTGTTATTAGGTATTTGGGGAAGATAATCCCACATATATGAGGATGTTGGGTTATGCTTATCTTAAAATTATATATGTACCTTTCATAAACCTATTGTAATGAATATGATCAAGGAAATTATTTCATTTCTTCATGCATAGTTTAAAATATAATCAGGGTTATCATTGCAATAGAATATTATGTGTTCACTCTACCAGAGATCAACTATTGGGAAACTTTGTCAAGTATAGTATATTAAATCTAATAAATGATCCAAAATACTGGTATTGCATACTTTCCACTTGTTTCTAGTCTAGATCTACTTGTGCAAAGTAAAATCTATATAAGTATTATTTATCTTTGGTATTGCAATCAATTGAACATATTTCAAATTTAGTACTTTCTATATTTACCATATCTCAGTATTATAATTCATAATATTCATTTATCTGAGTTTGTAATTAATTGGCATGTTATAGATTAGTTTATCACCTTTATGATTTAACTATTTATATATTCTTAACCCTATCCCCATATATCTAAATTTAGGGTTAAACATTTGGTTAACCTAACTTTTATGTCTCATTGTGAAAACCCTATTTTAAATCAAGGTTTCCTTTTTTACCTGATCTATATTTTTGAATTGAAAATATTTTAAAAATCAAATTTAAATTTATTACAAAGAAATTGATAATGTTTAATATTAATACATATATTACATATTTCATTACATAATATATGATGGTGATATTTGTTCATTATTTCACATACATTGGAAAATCAATCAAAGATATAGTCAAATGGAGTAACTAAAAGATGTCATATAAAGAGAGTGTTTTAAAACAATATCATAATTTAATCTCTTTACAACTATTATTGCAACAATATTGAGCCTCTTCCTCTTCCCCTTCCTCACCCTAAGGAGGGTGATAACTACCATACCTCTAACCAGGTCTAGTCTATCACTTTTCAAAGGGGTAAGGTGGCCCATCCTATGGTTTCAAATGAAGGTACTCAATATATCCTTACTCAAACTCCTCCACCTTCCACATCCCCTCTAGATGGTGTGATTATGCATATTCAATCTGAATCACCTAATTTTTATGTTTGTGAAGCCATAAAAGATCAAATCATACTTATGAAAAAGTTAATATAATATTTACAAAATAACTTTAGTTCAAAGATCATATTATTTAAAAATCAAATTACATACCTAAAAAATCCAAACTTTGTTAATGTGAATCATTTATTTGCATCTTCATATAGTAGTGTTATCCCTAATGAGGTTTCATATCTGAATGAAAAATTATTATATAATATATCTAAAAATAAGTGATTCAAATATTATACCAAAGGATAATAAGATCCCAAGTGAAATCGTAAGAGAAATGCTTCCCAATAAAGTGATCAAATTACTCCCTCCATATCCTATAAGGAGATTCAAATACTGTTGTGCATATCATATAATGCATGGGCATAATATATGTTATTACTTTTTATTAAATAACAAAATACAAAGTCTCAAAGATCTTGGTGATCTTATCATTGATACATCAATCAAGCCAATCCATCACATTATGAGTACCTCTCCTAAAACACAAGTAAAAAAAAACAAGTATGAGTACCAAAGAGTAATTCCAATAAAATATAGTTTTAATTACCAAAAATAGAATAAGAATGGATTACAAAGGCAAAATTAGAGAAAAAATATTCAAAAGGAAAAAGTAGATAAAGAAATGTTAAAAAAAAGTCAAGATGAAAAATCAAAATTACAAAAGACACAAGATGAAAAGGAACAATTACAAAAGACAATTTTATAAAAAGAGCAATGGGCACATCAAATGTTTAAAGCATGAATTACAATAAAATAAGTAAAAAATCATGAGAAACTTGAAAAATATAAAGTTACAAATGTATTTAAGAAGGGGTCAACTAATATCCCTTCCTCATATCAAAACCTTTATGTTCTCACTAATCATATAGATGGTAAACAATCTTTAGATGAAAAGTTCAACAAACTATGTTCTGATCTACTTGATAACTTAGCATATATCATATTCATACCTATATGACCTAATACATATTATTTAAATCCATCACCAATAGATGCAAGACCAAATATAGATAAAGGCAAACCAAATATACCAAGTACAAACTTACCAAAAAAACATGATACATTTTATAATTCTACTATGCACACATATAACACATTTCATTTAGGAAATGTTATTCATTTACCACTCATCATATATTATCTTCCTCACCTTGAGATCATTAGATATATATTGTATTTTTAAAACACTCTAAAATCTTAAAAAATTAAATATTAAAAAAAAAAACATTCAAATAAATTAAAAAATACAAAAATATTTAACATTCCCATGTTTATTATCTCCTTGTCATCCGAGTTGTTTGATTTTATGTTATTAGTTAACATATAATTTATTTTATATATACAAATTTGGTTCACACATCTTTGAGAGTGATACAGGCATACCTAGACACATGATATATGCACTTTCAAATGTTAGACATCTCCTCTACTCATGTCATATAGTACATTGGGGGCATTTGCTTCTTTGATCACATTCGATATATGTTACATATCCTTTATGATAACTTATACATTATCCTGTTTCAAATTATATAATAATTCTTACACATGTATATATCCATGCTCATATCTTTCACAATTTACTTGATATGCTATGTTACATAAATTGTTTTACTAACACATATATGCAGGGAATAGTTTGATATGCTTATGTTTTATCTATTTTTCACATCCTTAATGTATTACATTAATTTATATTTTCTTTCTCATGGAAAATTTGAATATGTTCCTTGATTAATGGATCTTGTGCCATTTTATTTTTATTGCACATTTGAATATGTCATTTTATGTTGGTTGGGAATTTAAATATGTCAGTACTTTCAATTGTGTGGAATATGAACATGCCACTTATATGTTCTCTCATTGGACCATTATTTTGAATTACATTGAGTGATCTTGTGATTGTGTTTTATTGTTTGTTGAGATTTCATTACTACTCTATAGATTTTACCATGATCCATATCATGTATCTTAGGACTTGATGGGATCGCCTACTACGAGCTTTATTAATATATCTACTTTGACATGTTATCCATATATGCTACATGATTTATACATAGATTAAATAGTTACTTTATCCTTTTGAGGTAAGATACCTACCATATTTTCCTTCCTCACCTCAAAAGGGGAGAAAGGCATATCAATGGGGGCATGTCATAGAAATATGACCTCCATATATTCATAGTTTATAAATTTTAATGGGGGCCTGTCATAAAGGCATGAATTCCAAACTTACACACTTAGTATCTTAAAATTTTAGTGGGGACATTTCATAATGCAATGACCTCCACACTTGCCCAATCTTTAGTTTAGTCTCATGATTTAGATATACACTTGGGTTAGAAAGCCTAAACATTGCATCAATTTTACATAGTTTGAAATATTTTTTTAGATTTATGACACATATACTCTATCTTAGACATATATATATATATATATATATATATACTTTGGCATAAAAAATTACAAAATTTACTTATTACATTATTCACTAGGATGTATCTCTTACACTATGATGTACTATTAGTGAGACTTTTATGTTACAATAAGTGGTTAATTTTATAGGTTAGTGATTAAATCATTAAACCTCACCATATTTATATGTTCAAGTGATTAAGTCATCCAATATCACTAAGTTTATAGGATTATTTGATTAAATCAATTTCCCACACTAGATTATATATTCAAACTTGAGTTGTGCAATTGAGATATAATGATCTCAATAATCGTGTCACAACTCATCCCTCGCACTAGATTTGGGGGAATTTTTAGAGGTACAATCACTAAGAATGGGAGTGAATCAATGATGCTAGATAATATAATTCAATTCCCAAAACTTAAACATTCAACATACATCAACTTGATCAAGCAACATAAACATGAAAGTACATACATCCAAAGTATACATAAGATCATACATCACATGAACACATCACATATGTGGGAAACCCTCATAGGGGATAAAACACATTGAAACTTGTAATATGGAATAAAGTCCTCTAAAACAAGATCCAATATTTAGACCAAGACCAATTGATCAAGGAGCACTCATTCCTTAAATTTAGCTAAGCACCCACTTGACCTTTAGCTAGCTCTAACTAGAAATGAGGATACAACCCCTTAGGCAATGAAGAACCCACTTAGATACCTTAAAATTCAAATCAAATTTGAACACATTTTACTTCTCCTAGACTGATGATGACCTCCTTTATTTGCATTCTTCACTTCCAATCTCTCTCAAGCTACCTCGAGGGCTAACTTGCTCAAACTACCTCTTCTATGCTCATTAGGTCCAATGACCTATGTGTTCTCTTGAGATAGCTTGATCAAATAAAAATGAATTATACACTTTTCTCTATGATGGCCCTCACTAAATTTTACCTTTTCTTTTAAAGGTTCTCTTATTTTCTTGAATATGTACTTACATAACTACTTAACTCTTCTCGATTAAGTCTCTAGAAACCAATCCCTTTGATTTCACTCTTTATAGAGTCTTCATGAATATTATCTTCTTGGTTAGCCATAAGACTTGCCTTAACCCTTAATAATTATACCATGCTAAAACATATCTCAAATCCATTCTCATAGGTTGGCCATTACCTTATTAGCCCCAAACCACCATTAGGTCTTGGTGAGACCTAAAACAATTAGGCCTTCATACTCACATGTTATATGTGAGACTACTTGGACCACCTTCATCCTTTACCAATGCTTAAAAAACATCAAAACTATCTATAATATCCCATTGATAACTCCCACATGGGTCCATGCCACCTAGAACACCAACTCACACCTTAAACCTACCAATTAGTTCTCCTTACTCTTTAGGACTTCACATATAAAAAACATAGTCTCAAACTTAAGAGAAAATACTCAAAAATTTCACATATCCATATGATTAGATCACATAGGTAAACCCTTCAGGACTTCTGCAACACATCTATGTGCTTTAGATATTCCAACACATGATCTAAGCACTCAAATCAACTCTTTCAAAATGACCACATAGACCGATCACATACAATCAAAATATAGTCAAGCTATTTTGACTCTCTACAATTGATTAGGGGAAAACTATGACATCCAATACCTTCTCATAAATCTTTGAGACTTCTTTGACATCTTTATATTCATTTATTTCCTTAACTCCACTCAAAACACCTATAACGTACCTCTATAAAATGGTCACTCAAACTGTCAATGTATTTAATAAACACAGTCAAATTTTAGGCCTTTGTTCACACTAAAAATGAATTGATCAAACCTCCATAATTCACAAAGATAGTATTCATGTAGTTTTCAACATTCTCTAATAGTTATTTATCTTGAAACATCAAAACACTATCAATAACTCTTCAATTATCCTTCTCAGGTCACTTGCATAACATGTTCAAACACATGGTCAATTTTGGAGCTCAAAATATTTGATTGTTAAAATATTAAAAAATTATAAATAGATTCTATGAATACACCATGAAGTAATTTAAAACTTTTATTTTTACTGCATCAATAAATTCATCCTAGATCAAAAGATATAACATAAACTTTGAGCATTATTTTTTCCTCATTAATTTGAATATTCAAATTCCAACAGTCACTGAGCAGATGTTAAACATCGATCACTTTAACCTCATCTCATGTTCCCTAGAAACTTTGGACAAATGCACTTCATCAATATCCTCATATTATCTAGGTCTTTACCTTGTAACTCTCACTATTGATTTTCAATATGAACTCCCATGATTGTGTCACTTGATATCTCTATTTGCCTTTTATGCACATTAACTCTTTGACTCAACCCATACCATTGATCTCTATCTATATGAATAACTGTGAACCATTCATCTTCTTTCCAAGCTCTATAAATGTGACACATGTTGTATACACATAATATTTTCACACTTTTATCAATTGTTGATGCTTTACATCTTGTAGAAACCCATCACAACTCAATCTCTTTGAGTGCATGCCTTAATGGGTGCACTGGGAAAGGGGTGGGCAAACCTTTGGTGCTTCACAAGATTGTTATCCCCTATTGACATATTATTCCCTATCCATTTAGCTCCTAAAACCTTTCCCTAAGCTATCTCTCTTTCCTTGCACATTCCTCTAGTATTTTCCTCTTTCTATCCTTTTTTTCCTTGCTTAGTATCATTTTTACTTGTTTAATAAGCTAGGTCCACCTGGTTGACCTAGCACAATCTGGGGTCACTTTAGCTCTTTAGGCCTAGTTTCCATCTGGTTAACCTAACACAAACTTCAGGTATTAGTTTGATAATGTGCTAGGTCAACCTAGTTGACCTAGCATAGCTGACATGTTTGAGTGATTTTTGGGTCAGATACTCTTATATATATAAATTCATTTCAATCATTTACATATGAATGCAATCAATAGTTATTATTCACTCATGTTTCTTCATAATTTAATCTTTTACCATTCTACTTGAAGAGTCTTAGCTTAGGTTTCTTATTTGGAGAATATTAGTCTTATGGATAGGTTTTGGATGCTTTGTCCTAACAAAGTGATCCTTACAAACTATAATAACCTCTTGCAAAGCCCCATTAACCAAGGGAGAGATTGAGTCATGATGGCTTCACATTCAATTAAGTATATTATAACTTTGTTCTCCTCTTTTTTAGTAGATAGAAGTAGCATAAGTGTTGGCTCGAATAATATTACTCTCATATTTCATGTATTAGGGTGTTACTCATACTTACTTTATTTGAAGTTACCTATACATGTATTTGATTGCTTTGCATCTAACCCCTTACTTTGTGCCACAAGCTTTGGTGAGCACTAGATTAGTTTACTTTTCTTGTTTATTATCATAAGTGAATATAAAAACCATAGGACTCTTTTGGGGTTATTGTGCAATTATGTTAGACTATAGGCTTTAGAACCCTACCTAGCATGATCTATTATGATAGATGATATAACTGATCCCTTAACTAGGTCTAGCAGATCCTCATATTGGTCATGCTCCTACTTAATAAGTGTGTGCCCTAATCAGAAGTGTAAGTTTGATCTATCTTATTTAATCTAGGATTGATTTATGTGCACCATGCAATTTTGATTGCATACATTCTGGTGAACCCAATGTGAATCAAACCCTTATAACATTTTTTCACTTATTTTGTTCATTTTGTCATCTTTTTTATCATATATTTTGACTTGTTGGCTCGATTATGTCGACCTAGCTATTTATTTTATGTATAAGCACAAGCAAATGGCTCTACTAGCTTGACCCAACATAGGTCTCCAACATTTTTTAGAATTGTTGTTCAACCTACTAGGTCAAATAGGTCAACTTAGCACATTTAAAACCACTTTGTAGTAATTTCCTATTCAAGATTCATAATGTAAGTTCTAGATTCTAGACTTTTAGATTTGTAGTCTAGTCAACTAGGTCCACTAGATTGACTTAACCCATTTATAGACATCCATTTCAATCTACTAGGTTTACAAAGTTGACTTAGCACACTTTTTTAGCTTTTATAGTAGGTTCCTATCTCACTTGGTTGAACAGCTCGACCTAGTTGTATAGATTGGACCAATTCTCTCCAAGGTTATAGGTTAGTTATCTATTCTATTTTCATCTCTAAAACACCAAGGTCAATTCTTATTTATGTATTTATACTCTATCCTATACTTTTGTTTCAAAATTACAATCTATTTATATGCATCAATTGGATTGGCTAGCATCAATCTAATTGATTATTTATTTCAATTCAGTATCTACTTTATTATAATATCTACAAGCATACCTTATTTAATTTCTCATCTTATTAGCAATCCTTTCCCTTTCCCTATTTGTTATGCTACATCGACTAACTTGACTCTACACTATCCCAGACTATTTTTGATGATTTTATTTACTACATTAGGTCAATTTGGTCAACCTAGCACAGTCTATAGGTCCAATTTTTCTACTAGGTCAACCTAGTTGACCTAGCTTTATTTTTTACTTCCCATGCTTTTCATCTTGGTTCTTCATCCTTTTTGATCTATATCCTATTCATTTCTCTTTGATCAAAATGATTTCTATCAAAATATTTTTGAATAGTATTAATCTATTTAGATCTTATATGGGGTGTTCATTTATCCATTTCTTTACCTCCCAAGAGCACCATCACTCTTGGGGCACCTCTTCTCTGCCATCTACAAATTGTTAACGTGGTTCAAATAACACCTCAATATGAGGTTGATGGGTCCAATCCTTTCTACACCTACCAAGAATCTTCTCAAAATCTTCAAACTAATGTGGGAGTGATTGATTTAAATTTATTTAATAATCCCACTAATAAATATTCTACCATTCCTCTCATGGATGAGATTATTGATTTTCCCCCCATGTATTTCTCAAGCCCATCTTTATCTGAAGATGCTTTTGCTTACAATGAATTTGGAGTGGCCAAGTTATTTCAAGATCCTCTCATCATGACTCCTCAAACAATCAGTAATCTTGGGATATCACTATCTAAAAATCCTCTCGAATCCCAGGCATACATAATTTCTCCCACATATGATGACAAATATATCATGGCCCAAGCTCAATTAGAGACTTAGATGTCTTACATTATCAAAAGACCTTAGCTCAAATTCATGATTTCAATCAAGATGTACATACCATTTATGTAGGTCATAACTTAGAACTTAAGGGTTATGTGCCTCTTATCAATCCTCCTCTTATTGAATCTCCTTTGGTGGTAGAGAAAATCATGCCTTCTAAACCTCTAGAAGTGTTTTCATCTTCTTTACCTCCTTTGGATTCTCTAATTGAATCTAATTCTTCTCCCATCATCTTTGCATCAACCTCTTCTACTCCATCTATTTCTTCTACTCTTAAAATCTCACTTGATGCCAATGCATCAATGTCCATTGAATACATTCTTAATATGATCGACATGGAAATTAAATTTTAGATCTAGAAGTAGATGTGGAATATTGTTGTCCTCTTCCTACCTTGCCTAGTGATGAAGCTATTTTGGAGTTGCTTTATGCTTGAGAAACACAACTCCCATGACAACATCATAAACTTGGAAATTTAAAAAATAAAAATCCTTGCTTCAATGACTTTGTCACTAGCATTGATCCTAAATCTAATCCAATTTCATCTTTACCCAATTTACCATACTACTTTCAATATGGTAATGTCATGCTTATTGAAGAAAAAACTCATATCGACTATGGTACTCTATCTTTTTCTTGACCAATCATAGTTTCCAAATCACTTTTACCTTCTAAACATGATAATTTTAGCCTATTTGTCGATAAGTATCAAGAGGCATTCACATGGTCTTACTAAGATATTCCTGACATTGACGTTAACATAGTGGTCCATAACATCATTACCTATCCTGATGCCAAACATGTACATCAAAAGCAACACAAGTTTCCTCCTAAAGTTACCAACTTATGCCATAAATAAATAATCAAACTTCTCAATGCCAAATTTATTAAACCTATGGATTATTCTGAATGGGCTTCCAATATTATTCTTGTTTTAAAGGTCACCATGGTCATTCATATTTGCATTGATTTCTAAAATCTTAATCTTGTTTGTCTTAAAGATAACTTTCTTTTACCTTCAATATATACCATTGCCAATTCCACAGATAGATATGGAATGTTATCTCTTATGGATGGCTTTTTAGGATACAATTAGATTCATATAGCTCTCAAAGATCAACATAAGACTACTTTCACCATGGAATGGGGCACCTATTGTTACACTAAAATTCCATTTAATATAAAAAATGTTAGACCTACTTACCATCATGTAATGACTCATATCTTTCATGATCTCATCCATAAAATTGTTGAAACATATGTGGATGATCTTATCACTAAATCTAAGCATTGCGCAAATCATATTTATGATCTCGCCATCATCTTTGATCATTTCATCAAATATAAAGTTAGACTTAATCCTTTCAAATGTGTCTTTAGAGTTACATCTGGTAAACTATTAGGATTTTTAGTCTCTCTCCATGGCATTGATGTTGATCCATCCAAGATTAATGATATTATCAGCATGCCTATCCCTAATTCTATTCCTAACATTCGTACTTATTTAGGTAAGCCTGAGGCAATTTGATGATTTCTTCTCAGGATGGATTATCAAATTCACTCGATCAATTGCCTTATCAAGAAAGGTATAACTTTAGAATAGATGTATCCATGTCAAAAATCATTTAACAACATGAAAGAGTCATTTCTTCATCTACCTACACTTCATCCTCCTTCTACTGATCAACCTTTGATTATTTATACTTCTTCCACACCAATTTTAGTTGGAGTAATGCTTACCTAATAAGATGATATAGGTAAGGAATCTTCCATCTACTACATTAGCTAAGGCCTCATCGATTATGAAACACATTATACCAAAGTTGAGCATGATTACCTTGCCATCTATTTTGCATCTAAAAATATTCATCATGACATGCTTTACCAAACCACCTATGTCATTATTCATTCTAACCCCCTTCATCACTTCTTCTCCAGATAATTTCTTCCAGGAGATATAATTGACACTTGGATGATTTTACTTGTGGAATTTTATCTTTTCATCATCAAGCAAAAAGTAAAAGGGCAAGTCATAGCTAACCAACTTACCAAAGCTCCCATTCTAGCCACTTCTTCTCTTTAATATGACCTTATCAATGACAATATTCATTATAGTTAAGGTCTTAATCAAGCAACTTATCTTAAAGATTATTTTCATAGCTTTACTACAAATCTTGAATCTAATCAATCTAATGAACCTTCCAGTCCCTCCAATACTACTAAACCAAAATTAGTTATCAAGGAGTTCCATAAAATTAATATTAACTTGCATGAGGATACTTGAACCCTTCACTTTGATAGTGCTAAATTCCTTCAAGGAGTCAGGGTAGATTGAATTCTCATTAGTCCTCTTGGTAAAATAATTCCTTTATTTTTTCATTTTATATTTGATGTAATCAATAATATGGCCAAGTACAAAGATCCTATATTAGGTATGAGAGTTTCTCTTGATCTAAACATATAATATATTCATGATTTGGGTGATTCTCAACTCATTTTCCATCAAGTTAGTGATGCATATCAATGTGAAAGTGACAATCTTATTACCTATCATCAAATTTCAACCACTCTTGTCAAGGATTTTGCCTCTTTTACAATTAAACCTATTCCTAGAGACCAAAATTCCATTGTTGATTCTCTTGCCTCTTCAACTTCTCTCTTTCATCCACATCAAGTTCTTTCTGATTCTTATTTTATCATATAAATAATCAAATCTTTGTCATCTACTCACCCTCCAAATTTTCTTGTCTTCCACTTCAAGGATATCACCATCTAACAATACCCATGGTATAAAGACATCATCCAGTTCTTAGAACATCAAACTTATCCTCCTAACTTGGATTCTTGTGAAAAATGCATCTTCACAAATAAGATTTTAAGTATGTATTTAGATATAACATATTTTATTATCACAATGTTGAAGGTGCTTTACTCTATTGTGTCATGCAAGATGAGGTTCCTCCTCTACTTGAGCAAGCACATGGGGGAATTTGTTGTGGTCACTATAGTAGACATGTTGCATGCCATAAATGCCTATGCATGGGTTATTATTGGCCTACTCTAGAAAAGGATGCTATTGAATATGTTAAAAAGTGTAATTCTTGTCAACTTCAAGATGACCTCATTCATTTGCCACTAGTCAAACTTCAAGTTATCGAATCTCCTTGGCTATTTTTCACATAGGGATTTGATCTCATTAGCAAGCTTCCTCATTCCCAAGATGGGCACATCTTCATCATCAGTTCCACCAATTACTTTACCAAGTAGTTAAATCCATGTACCTTGTTAATGTTACTAGTCCTACTATATCTAGATTCATTCTTAACCAAATTATTTGTTACTTTGGTGTTCCTCACACCATCATTTTTCACAATGGTGGTAATTTAAAAAATAAACATGTTAAATTTTTTTTCACCAAATACAAAGTCAATCATAATTTTTCCACTCCTTATCATCTACAATGTAATTTCAAGTTGTGGCCACCAATAAAATTCTCAATAATATTATTTAAAAGACAATTCATGAAACCTGCACAGATTGGCATCTTCATCTTTATCCTACACTTTGGGCCTATCAAACTAGTATTCGTACTGCCACTAGGGCAACTCCATTCTCTCTATTCTACGGTTATGAGTTAGTTCTTCCTCTTGAAGTTGAGATTCTTTCTCTTTGCATATCTCTTCATGGGATCATTCTCAATGAATAATTACATGAGGCTCTCCTTCATGCCCTTGATCTACTTGATGAACACCATCTTTTTACCTTGGATCACAATCACCAATACAAGGCTCATATTGCCAAACAACATAACAAATGTGTTAAAAACTACACATTTAATGATGGTGATCTTGTCCTCAAATTAGATAACACCTCAGACAAAGAAGGTAATTACACCAAAAAATGGTGGGGCCTTTACTTAGTTAAAGATGTTCTTGGTCTAAGTACTTATCACCTTCAAACTAATGAAGGCCATGTTTTCAAAGAGCCCACCAATGCTCAATTCCTTAAGAAATACGTTGCTTAATCATTTCCCTTCTTTTCAGGATTTCTCTCTCTCTCTCTCTCTCTCTCTCTCTCTATATATATATATATATATATATATATATATATATATATATATATATATATATATATATATATATATATACATATTTCTGTAGGTTACTTTAACATGGGGGTCTCCTTATGCAGTAGTTTCATTCCTTTTCGAACATTTAGTCTGTTCTTTTGGTGTTTTGGTTTCTTGTTGTACCATAGTCTTCATTTCCTTTCTTTTAAAATATTTAGTCCTCCCTTTTGGTATTTTTGTTCCTTGTTGTACCATAGTCTTCATTTCCTTTCTTTTCAAACCTTTAGTCTTCCCTTTTGTTTTTTTGGTTTCTTGATGTACCATAGTTTTCATCACTTATCTTTTAATTTTTATTTTTGCTTGCCAATGCTATTTTGGCATCCTCTTGGGCTTTTCTTTTATGAGTTTCTTGGTAAGACTAAAAATAAAACTCAGCCCTCCTCATAAAATTACCATTCTTTTTATTTCTCATTTTTTTCCTTTTCATTCTTTTGTTGCTTGCCAATTTTATTTTTACATACTTTTGGTCTTTCTTTGTGAGGTGCTTTATACAAAGGCTCCCTCCCTTTTTGCTTATTGAAACCCCTTGGGTTTTATTTTTTTGTGTTTCTTGGTAAGACCATGGATAAAACCTAGCCCTCCTCACAAATAAGCTCAACTTCAAGAGGAAGAACTAACTCATAACCATTTAGAAAGAACTAGTTTTTGATCCTTAGTTTAGACATTAGTTCTTGCTTATTTTACTAGATGGAATATGGAAAAAATATGTGTTAGAATTTTTTCCTTCACTTCCCATATTCTTATAATAATGAATCACACCTTTTTTATCATTGTATTATTTTTTTCCCTTTGTCACATTTTTACAATTTGAATAAATTCAAATTTGTTACATGTGTCATTTTCCTCTTGATTTCCCCCTTTCTTTCACCTCCATATTTGGATAAAACAAGGTCAAAGTCAAGATAGCACTTTTATTTCACTTGGATTTATGAGACTCTTAGACCCCATGCTCTTTGATTTTCTCTCTCTTAGCAACCTTGTCCCAAATTTTTCAAATGAAAGCCATATTTAGCACCCATATTTGGTCTTTCAAATCTATATGGAGGAGGAATTTTAAAAAAAATTAAAAGCCAAACATCTGTAAACAAAAGACAATGATATCTAAAATGAAACATACAAATATTAAAATTCTAATCACACCAAAAGACATGATTACAAGCATATCTCCTATCTCCAATCAAAGCTCAAACTCCACAATCAACTTCACATAAAGCTAATATCTTTTGGGGTGTGGTAAGTTAGTAGATTGGAATAGGGGATTTCAAAAAAATCTATAGTGCTACCTACTTTTTCACTCAAGTACCCACTATTCATAGGTCCTAAGGACTGGGGAACACATTGTGGGGAGGTAGGTACATTTTAATTTTCATGCATATAACCTTCATGGAATGATCTATATAATCCATTTGTTGACCTAAGACTTGTGTAGCTAAGAGAATTTCTTCATAATCCTTAAGGTTGATAGTCCACTTGTTTTGACAAACCAAATTTGAGTGTCTTGAATTTGATAAAGAGTTCCTCTACCTTGGTTTTTCCTTCATTTACCTCACTACCCCATTTCATTTCTCCCTTGATAGACAAATTATGATTCCAATTTTTTTTTCCCTCTTCTTTAAATTCATTTTTCTTCATTTCTTAAAAACATGCTAACACTACTTTATTTCATTTTTATCTATCTTTAGATGCAAAACAATATGTTTGAGAAACTATGGATCATTTTCATCATGTTCTATATATTTACTAAAACTACTTTTCTTTCCTTTTCTCATTTATCATGATTTTATTGTTTTATTGTTGCACACACCTGAGTTCACACCCTTTTTATATTATTGCATGAGATGTAGATTGTTACCGCTCACCAAAATATGTTGTTTTCCATTTTATGCATCCCCTTTTTCCATTGATGATTGAGATTTGGATTGTTACTGCTCACTCATCAATGTTGTTTTACTATTTTTCTTTTTGAATCCTCTTTTTACCATCTTGTTTGACATGTATCCTTGATTTGATTTGGTGAGATTGCCTTTTCTTACTTGAGGTTTACTTGTTTGATTTTTTTGATCTTTAGTATCCTTGGCTTTTCAGTTACCTAATTTACTCTTGTTTGACTTGGTCATTTGGTCTAACATAGCACTTGTCACCTAGCTTGCCAAATTACCAAGTACATCCTGTCCACATAACACTAGTTATATTGGCTTTTCTTATGTTTGTTTATTTTTTCTCCTTATTTTTGTTTTTCTAGATTTGTCCAAAGTATTCTTTACACCCTCTAAAATCAAAACTAAAACATAGATGACAAACATCCCATGATAAAGGTAAGTTAAGGTATGCATCATTTACTTTTTAGTTATTTACTATTTATTTAGTTTCCTTTTTTATCATTTACTTTTAGTTATTTTATGATTTTTAAAATAATGCATTTTTTTAGAATTAGGATTGTGTGTGTCCTTATGTTCTTTCTTAAAGCACCATCCCCTGCTACACCTTATTAAAACATGGTGAAATTTGATTGGGGAATATGTATACACATAATATTTTCACACTTTTATCGATTATTGACACTTTACATCTTGTAAGAAGCCATCACGAATCAATCTCTCTAAGTGTGTGCCTTAATGGGTTCACTAGGAAAGGGTTGGGTAGAACTTTAGTGCTTTGCAAGATTATTGTTCTTCATTTCCATATGATTCCCTATCCATTTAGATCCTAAAACCTTTCCCTAAGATATATCTCCTTCCTTGCACATTTCTCTATTATTTTCCTCTTTCTATCCTTATTTCCCTTGCTTAGTACCCTTTTTACCTATTTAATTTGCTAGGTCAACCTAGTTGACCTAGAAAAGTCTGGGGTCACTTTATCTCTTTAGGCCTAGTTTCTATCTAGCTAACCTAGCACAATCTTTAAGCATTATCTTGATAATGTGCTATATCGACCTAGTTGACCTAGCACAACTGACATGTTTAAGTGATTTTTGGGTTAGATACTCCTATATATACAAGGTCATTTCTACCATTTCCATATGAATGTAATCAAGATTTATTATTCACTCGCACTTCTTCAAAATATGATCTTCCACCATTATACTTGAGGAGTCTTAACTTAGGTTTCTTATTTTGAGAATCTTAGTCTTTTGGATAGGTCTTTGATGCTTTGGCCTAATAAAGTAATCCTTATGAACCAAAACAACCTCTTACAAAGCCCCATTGGCCAAAGGAGAGATTGAGTCATAATAGGTTCACATTTAGATAAGTATATTCTAACTTTGTTCTCCTCTCTTTTAGTAGATATAATTAGCATAAGTATTGGCTCAAATAATATTACTCCTCATATTCCATGTATTAGGGTATTACTCATACTTACTTTATTTGAAGTTACCTATACATGTATTTGATTGCTTTACATCTAACGCCTTACTTTGTGCCATAATATTTGGTGAGCACTAGATTAGTTTACTTTCTTGTTTATTATCATAATTGAATATAAAAACCATAGGACTCTTTTATGGTTGTTGTGTAATTATGTTTGTCTATAGGCTTTGGAACCCTACCTAGCATGATGTGTTGTGATAGATGATACAAGTGATCCCCTAATTGGGTCTAGTGGATCTTCATATTGGTCATGTTCCTGCTTAACAAGTGTGTGCCCCAATCAAAAGTGTACGTGTGATCTATCTTATACTATCTAGGATTGATTAATATACATGATGCAATTATGATTGCATACACATGTCACTATCACATTAATTCTTTGATATATTGACTTTTACATGCACCATTAGACCATACTATATAATTTAATGTGCACCATTGAATCTACTGACTAATTGACCTCAAACTTCGACATAGTTAAACTCGAAGGTCTCTAGCCCATCACAATCTACAAGAGCAACTTTGAAGGTTTATAACTTGAGCTAGAAAACACTTCAAGAGTCCAAATATTTATGGTACCTTCTTGATACTAAATACAACATCTGCATGGAAAAATTTGACCTCAATTAACTTGTTGAGTACCCACATTAAATGTACAAACTTGTTGGTTCATTCATATATGCATGACGTGTAGTGATGATCTAACTTTTATTAAGCTATAATATGCTTGTTTCTCATTCTAAAAGATCACATGACACACTGGAATGTCATCAAAACATATATAGATGCCTCACAACTTGTTCTTTATCCTTATTGATCTACACATATGCCATATATCCTCCAAGCTATCAATCTGATCACTTTGTCATTAGTGTACTATGAATCATGCTCTCTTTGACATCAATGACAATGATTAATAGGAATAATACCTTATAATCCACATCTTCAATTCTCTAAGGTTCATGTTTGAACCTCTTTCATGTGCATTACTTTATAAGGAAGCATCATTACCAAGTTAGAACATCAAGAGGAAATATGTTTTCATTGACACACACGTGTAATCCTTTCTTGATCTCTTTCTTTTCAAGCATTTAAATTATTTAAAATTTCAAATTATATGCACTATTTTAAACTATAACATGCTCTTAGTTACAATTCACACACCATTAAAACATTCAAAGTGGGATCAAGCAAAGGTAAGGTATACTATATATACCCAAGTATGCATTTATTTGTTTTAAACTAGTAATTTTATCCTTATTCATTACCATATTAAAGAGGGAGTAAATTTAGATAATAAAACAAAATATTTATAATATCTCAGAATGTGCACATCATGGTGTATGTTCATGATTCTTATTTGTGTGTACATGGTATTTGAGTGTAAACTTTTTATTGTGACCGATAGTCTCTAGATTGTCTCAATTATGCATAATACCTTGGATAATATTTGTATAATTTTCTTAAATACAATTCCAAGGTTAAAATTTCCCCACGTTGCACTTCTTATCCATCCTCAAACAAGTTAATACTTGATTCTATTATGGCTGACTTACTTGTATGTGTAACTAAAACTAAAACCTCTTTCTCATATAGTTCTTTTTATATGTGATCCCATCCATCTGTGGTTGACTAAATATAACATCAATTCATATGTTCTATTAAATAATGCATTCAATACTTCTTCATTGTCTAGATTGGCCTTATATGTCAAAATTATAACATTCACCAATTTTATTTGCTACAACTATGCCATGCAAACCATAAATTCTTCACTCAATTTTTATCTTCAAAATATACAAATAATGCATTAAATTCAATAAAATGTTTACTTATTTATATCTTTAAATTTTGGGACTATTTAAATGTCATTGTCATTTTTAATTAATCCTCCACCTCATACATGCACTTTGTCATGTCTCCATATGTGGAGACATAATCTCACACTCTTGCTTACATGCACCCATGTGAATGTGTAAACCCTAAAAAAATATTTTTGAATCCTAGATATTAAAGTAGAGAGAATTTATGTTTTTTGAAATTTGCTCTATGTGTTCCTAAAATTCTAATTTTAACTCATTGAGTCATTCTATCTAGAGTCTTATTTAGAGGTTTGAGATAGTATTGGAGTTTCATGAAACAAGTATACATATGACACACATAATTTTTTGAGGGTTGATTTAAAAAAACATAATGTTGACCCAAAAAAAGGCTAAGTATAAATAAACCTCAGAGTACATGAAACTGGTGAAAGTAGAAAGTAACACTACTAGCCTAAGGGAGTGGCAAGTGGTGTGCATTAAACCACCTATCCCTTGCATGTTCATGCCCATAATGGACTACTATCATGCTAGGAGTGAGATTATAAAGTTTACGTCCATGTATGTATATGATAAAATAATAAGATCAAGATAGATGACAACATAGTGAATCCAAGAACTACAATAGAGATCATGGGGATAAATGATGGGAGTTATGATTGACAACTAATCCTGATAGGCAGTTAAGATGTGATGATGAGCGTTAGGGTAGATGACCTTGAGTAAGTAAGATCATTAATTTATAAGTGGGAAAATATAGAATTAAATATTAAATAATGGAAGTTAGTGACTTTTAGGGCTCTTAAAAACCTATATAAGGTAGAGACTTAGGAAGAATAAAAAAGGATCGAAAAATTAGAATAAGGATAAATGTTACCAAAATCCTCTATGAACCAGGAGACGAAACTAGAGTAAAAATAAGATTAGTAGTGATAGCCTATAACATTGTAAGCACTTTTAGAGCCTTGTAATATTGAATGGATGTGTAATAGAATTTATTATGAGTAATGATAAGCTTTCATAATAATTGTTTGAATTATCTCTATTGTGAGAAAAAACCCTCATTGTTATGCTTAGCATTATATAATGATTACAACTAAGGTGATTTTATTGTTGCTAGAATGAATACTTGCTACCACTTGTTAGTAGGTTAATATAGTTCAAAATCTTAGTAACAACATAAGTAGTAGTGCATGAAACAATGCAAAACCATCCCAATGCACTTCACTAACCTTGATCTAGCCTAGTTTTTGTTAGAGTAGGGGTTTTATTTTTTCCCATGTTTATTTATTATGGGATTTTTCCCTCACTTGGATTTTTCCTACTTTGATGGAGAATCTTGTTTATGTGTATAGGTTGACTGAATGAATAGGATGTAACTCCCTTGACTCACTATTATAGGTATGGGAGTTAATCATTTATTCTTAGATCTCTTGACCACCTTTTGTGGGGGAGTTACTCAATACTCTCATAGTTTTACTTTTCAGATATGCAAGCTTCATTAATAGAAGATTGGTTTTGATCTATGTGTGTTTGTGCAATTTTTTTATTTTATTGATTTAATTTTGTTTTTATCTACATTTTGGTGTACACTTACTTTACAAATCTAATTCTCACCACTTTCATGTAAAAATTATAAGTCAAAATGACATTTTGTAATAATGCACAAATTGAACCAAAAACCACCAAAATGACCAAATTTTTCCATGCACTTGATGTGCATCTTTGAAAATGTATTGGGGCATCTCTAATTAGGTTAATTCACTGTACACAATTGTCACCTTCCTCTAATTCATCTCTAGAAAAATTATGACCTAGCAAATTAACATTTTGACCATTTGTGTATAATAATTTATTAAATTCTAAGAATTCTAAAAAGGCTAATCAAGGTTACTTAACTAAGGAATCCACTTAAAAGGTTGAGTGCAAAATCCATGGAAATTAATGAATATGTAATTTTATAAATTCATAAATTCAACAAAATATTTTAAAGTGACCTCAACATGACATCATCAATCACAAAAGTTATGAATCTAAAATATTAAGATAAATGCAACAAATATCTCAATTTGGAAACTATTAATTACAATATTAACTCAAAATTGAATACTTTTGGTCCACTAAATTTGACTCATCTTGGGCCATTGATTCTCATCTTGAGATGGATGACATTTATCACTTTTTTAAAGCTATACATACAAAGGCCACCTTAGACCAATCAAAAGATTTTTTAGTGTAAAGAAACCACATAGAAAACCATCTAAAATATTCACCAATTCTTCCAATGCATTCACAAGCCAGTCTGATAGATTTTAAAGAGATGTTATATGCACTAGTTCAATGACATTGCTAAAGATTTCAAGTTTTATATTTGGGCATAAGCATGATTGTGGACCGAATTTGATGGTAAAGTCCATAGGGATGGTATAAATTATCTTGTATATCATTTCTTGTTTATTTCTTTACCTCATAGACCTTACTCAATTGAGGGAGTAGGCTTATTATGTTATTTCTTGATGTTTTTTATTTATTTTTATCACTAATGATACGTTATAGGTGCAATCTCAATGACATTTCTAAATATTTAAAGTTTTATATATCTGGGCAAATCATGCTTGTGGACCAGTTTTAATGGTAAAGTTCATGGGGAAGGTATAATCTTGTTTATGCTTTCTTATTTATTTATTTACCTCATAGACATTTCCCAATTGATGGAGTAGGACTAGTATATTAATTCTTAATTTTTGTCACTAATGAATGGACTAACCTATTTTATAATCTTACTTCACATTTGGCATGCCTAGTAGGACTGCACACCCCATAAAACTCCTTGAAAAAAATCTTAGTCTTATATTTATAAAATTTGATCGCTATTTGGCATTCATTTCCCCTTTTTATTGTATATTTTATATATTTCACTTATTGGTTTTCAGTGGGATTGCCTTATATAATGGTAAGATCGCTCATGTAAATGATGACAGCAACCTATGAATCATCAGGATCAATTTACAATACTCTCTATTTTCTCTATATATTTTGGTAGATAGGTGAGGTAATATTGATTATAAATTAGGGAGATCACATTTTTAAATGGTGAAGTCATTATTCTACATTTCACTATGTTTTCTTGTAATCGGTGGACTCAACCTGTAAAATGATGGAATTGACATGCAATCAGTGGGGTTAAAAGATAAACTATGAGGTCATTAAAAGGTAAATGTTTTATTTTTGTCATTTATTAAAATGGTGTACTTTTCAAGTCATCCAAGTGTTCAACCTAATAATCGATGAAGTCACCAATATTATAGCATTGAATCCTTACATAGCAATGGGTTTGACCTGAAATTAGTGGGATCACCATACTAAATGGTAGAATTACCCTATGTGAAAATTTTACCAAGACTTAAAAAATGTATAAATCAACTTCCTCTTGATAATAAAAATCATTATCTGAATGCTTAATAATTTTTATTTTAGGTTTTGATGTTTTTTAAAGTATTTTACATAATTTCATAAGGTAAATTTCAATCATCTTTTATATTTGGTGCTTAACAACAAACATCCACTTTTGAATTGGCTCCTAAGAGCACATGCATTTCATAATTAGCTTAAGTGGTTTGTTATTTAAATTTTTATTTATGTAAATTATTGTATGTATGCTCTCCCCTATCCCCCTTCAGGTAGCTGAGGTGACCAAAAACACATAAATTTACTTGACTTGTCTACCTAAAAAACTATTTTAAAGTATGTTCTTCTCTTATCCATCTATGGGGTCCTAAGAATAAAAAATAAAGATTTTTTTTACTTTTTCATTTTTTGAATATGTGGGATGGAGTTCATCACATTACCAAAAGTATCTATGGGTGTGTTAACCTATAAATTCACATCTTAGCATCATACCAAACCCTACTTATCTATTGAGGTATACAAATTGAGGATTGTTTCCATTGTGAAGCCTAACTTTGTGCTTAAACATCATTATGTTATGAAAGTAAACCTAGGGAGTTATATCCAATACTCAAGGCCAAGGTGTGGTACCCTTGAAAGGACAAGTCTTGGAAACAAGATTAAACTTATTCATTGATGGAATTGTGCCCATATACTCTGAGGTATATAAGGACCATCAAGAAATCCCAAGTAAAATTATAAGTAACACCCAAATCCGGTAGCACTTCACTAATACCCTTATGGATGAAGTGGTTATGAATGGATAAAAACATTTTTTGAATGGCCATATCTTAAATTTATTATTAGATGCATCTTTTGTCATGGATATATCTTGGATCTTTTATCATGGACATAGATAATATCACCTAATCATACAAACATTTTGAGAAAAGTGTGGGGTTAAAATACTGACAATAATTAAATTAGGAAGGTTTCCATGATGTAAATTATTTGAAAAAATATTTCTAGTTTTTTGTCTCATTTCTCATGATGAATCTAGAAATTATTTTTTTAAATACCACCAATAATTTATTTAATCAACATTTAAACTTTATAATCCTCTCTCAAGGCTGTAGACACTCTTTTTTGGCCACTTCCTTGTCTAAACAGACACTAGACTGACTTATTTCAAATAATTCAAGTTAAGCCTAGAAACCACTAAAATGCTTTGGTTTATTAGTGCACATATTATTCATCTTATAATCCATATTAATATATCTCTAACTAGGGCAATGAATTGTATAAAATCATCATCTTCCTATAATTTATTTTTGGTCAATTTTCAACCTAACAAACTTATCTTTTTGACCATGTGTGAGGGGCAATTCTCAAAAATGTAGAAAAGGCAATTAACTTGATCAGGATTGCTTAATTAGTTAAACCTAATTAAATGCATAGGTGAAAATCTCATGGATAATTAATTGGTCAATTTCATCACCTCCCTATAAGTTATTTAGGTAAGTGTTGACTTAAGATTTCATCTCCTAACATAGTTTCAACCCTGCTCCATAATGGGGTATATAAATCAAGGCATGGGATACTATGATTGTTAGGAGTCAAGAGGCTAGCCATTTTTATTATAATGAAAACTTGATTCAGGTCTAGCTAACTAGGGGAATCCACTAAGAATTACATGGAAGGATTCATTATACAAAGGAATATACCTTGCATAGTAAGTTAGATGGTATGAACTCAATTGGTGTGATTGCATCACTAGTGTTAACCATACTTAGGACCATTTAAAACATTCAAAACCTATAGTTTTAGACAAACCCCACTTCCTATAGAAATATTTTCAATGTAGGGTGGGTAACCTAAAATTCCATGTCACCATACAAACTTTTGAGAGAAGAGGGGACTTAAAAACCCTAATTTTCATGTGTATCTAAATATTTGGATTAACAAATTATTTCCTCTCAAGGAGTATATATATTGAATTTGATAATATGAAGCACCTTGTCAGTTCTTAGGAATATGATGATACACTTAGGTGTTTTTGTGTCTTTTCCTTTTACTTTAAATTTTTTGAGTCTAAACCTATCTTTGTTTATCAAAACACATGTCTAAATTATGTCCAAATCAAGTAATATTTATACACCCCTTTTAGCCTAAAAGAGATGTTATGCCATCTATTTGATGCCACATTTACATTAGTCATTTTAAAAAAAAATGTATGTGTGTCACTTTTTTGAAAGGGGAATCATTATGATGCCCATTTCATTCCAAGTATTTGACTTAGAGTTTTTTAACCAAATAATTTCTCATAAATTTTGAGTGAGATAGCCTTATTACATTATTCATTTTGTTCTAAAACCATTGCCCTATGTCAAATCAAGTTTCAAATCACATATGTATTTTGGTCTATGTTTGGTACCTTTATGCCATTATTTTTTCCCTATAATGTCATCCATTTGATAAAAAAGTCTTCTAAATCAAGTTTTAAATTGGTCTTGTGAAGTTCAGATTCAAACATTGATTGGGTTATGCCTATGCCTTGTTTAATTTTGGCTTAGACAAATTTCTCTCACTTTTGGGTTTTACAACTTGGATTAATACCTTGATTTCTTTGAAGGTGTTTTGTGCATATATTTTGGAAGTGATATTTTCTATGTGCCTCACATCTCTTTTGTTTCTTAGAACTAAATTTGAAACTCTCTCTCCAAGTAAAACCTTAAGCATGATTAGTTTACATTTGAGTCTTGCTCATCACTTGGGCTTGAATGTTTTACTCGTCGTTTTTTTTTAGACATAGAATTGATTTTCCCAATTATTTTTCATGCATATTCCTAAATTCCAATGTCTTTTACTAATGGTCAATTTTGTGTTTGAATCCATAAGCCTAGTTTGAGTCCAAGTGTTTTAGATTGTTAGAGTAGTTGTCTTGTCATTTTTACCTTGACCTAGTGTGTTTTCAAGTCTATATTTTGTGTCATGTTTCTAAAAGACCTATCATTTTACCAATTTATACCTAGTGTGTTTTCAAGTATAGCTTTTGTGTTGTGTTTCCAAAAGACCTAGCATTTTGACTTTCATTCTTAGACCTAGTATGTTTTTAATTCTAGCTTTTGTGTTGTGCTTCTAAACGACCTAGAATTTTTCATTTTGTTCTTAGACCTAGTGTGTTTTCAAGTCTAGTTTTTGTGTTATGCTTCCAATATACCTATCATTTTACCTTTTAGTTTAGACCTAGTTGTTTTGAGCCTAGTTTTGTGCTTTGTTCCTAAATACCTAGCAACCTTTTCTATTTTTAGACCTATATTAGAGTTGTTTGAAACTCTTTTTACCAATATTAGAATTCAGATTTGTATTTCACTCAAACATTTTTGTGAGACATTTGAAATTAGACCTTGAATACATTTTAGACTAAGTTTATCATTAATCAATTTTGGAGAAGAACTCCAACCCTAGACCATTCCTAGACCAAGTTTGCATTTTCAACCAAGTTTATAGACATACCAAGTTAATCCATTTAAAACAATAGACCAATTACCTATTCTTAGACTAATGTTTCTTTCAAACATAGACCTAGACCAAGACCATTTTCATAGATTAAGACTTCCCTCTTTAGAACAATCACCAAACCTAACCATGTTGATTATCATATGCTGATATTGCCTTTCTTTAGGGAAATTAAAATACAAAGTTCACCCTTTCAATGATAATAGTACCTAATCCCTTACCTATGCTAGTATCCCTCCTTTGGTCTATGCTATTAACCAAACATTGTAACACCTTTTTATTACCATTCTAGGCCCTCATCCTTTACCATGCATTAATAACCAAGCTTTGTAATGCACATTCATTACCATTATAGGACCTCATACTTCAAATTACATTAGTAACCAAACTTCATAGTACCCATTCATTATCATTCCCATCCCTCATCCTTCAATCAACATTAATAACCAATCTTTGGATCACCCATTCATTACTATTCCAGGCCCTCATCCTTCATCCTACATTATCAACCAAGCTTCACTATACCTATTCATTACCATTCTAGGCCCTTATAAATATTATAGCTCATTATCCCAACAAGGTTGTGCAATCATGACTAAATGGGTCATAGTTACCATCATAGACCCACATCCAACCTTTGTTAAGCCCATATTTGATGAGCCTATTTAAAAAGATCTTATAATTGAACCATAGTCCATTATTCATATTTTATTGAACTTCCCCCACTTTATAAAATCTAAGTTGGTCTCTGAGTCACAATAAAGACAATCATTACCTCTCTAAGAGCCATCTTGTAAGGACTAAAATGTGTTAAAAATTGATATTTGTAACTAAGTGTAAACCAAGGCCAAGATAATAAATAAATCCATGATCTTTTTGTTGAAACACCTATTTTTGATGAGTTAAATTTTTTTGAATATCCCTTTCACCCTTTCCCTTTGGTTGAGGAGTCTCACTTTGACAAACTAGTCTATTGAGTCACACCCTAATGATTGTAACTACCTTTGGGTAAATCATTATTTGAACCACTACCCTATTTTTAAGGAGCATCAATCTGACAAGCCAGTCTCTATGGAGTTTCCTATTGACCATTTTCATTTTATTGAAAAGCCTCACTTTAACAATCTAGCCTTTGTGGAGTCCTTCTTAGCTGACCCTATTTTTGAAGATCCCATTATTCAACCCCAATCCATTACTCATCTAATACCAATAATTCAACATAACATATTTACCACCACACTAGATAAAGAATCAACATCAATATCAAATTTATCATTATAATCATAATCAATGTCAGTCTCAACATCCCATTTAGAGTCCCTTGAGTTAGACTCATCTTTAGAATCAGAATACATTCATGGTTGTTACAATATTGGTTACACATGCCTTGTATATCAATTTGAAAACATTTGTGATCCTTCAATAGTTTTTAAGGTTGATTACTTCATCATCAACACAAGATATCTTAGTATTTTCTATGAGGATTATGCTACCTCTTTTTAATACATTACCATTCTATTTTCCATTAACACCAACCAACATAGCCATTCTATTGAAATTTCAACTCCCACAAGTGTCAATTGGGACCAATAGAATCAAACCTTGTTGAATTACATCCATGATAATATATTATTTGAATAATATTAGGGGTACCAGGACCACATTAATGTAGAAGAAGAAAAATCTCCTATTGAAACTTTTTTGGAGGTGTTAGGGGGAAATCAATGTCCAAACTCAATGTCTTCTAGTAAAACCTTGTTTGAGGCGGTAGAAGACATTCAAAGTCAAAATTCACCATTCCTTAGTGAAACCTTATCAAAGGTGTTATGGGACAATCAAGATTATTTTATTGGTGGAAACTTCTTTGAGGCATAAATTTTTAAGCACAATAGTTCTTTAAAGCTTGATGAAGACATTATCAAAGATAAAATCACTACAACTTCCATTCTACAACATAATCATATGGAAGCTACTCTTAGGTCCAAATAATATAAAAATTTGGTGGTCCTTTCATAAATAGTTAGCCTCACCATAAACAAAATTATGTCAAATTTGGAATCAAAAATATTGTGTCTGCCTAAATATCTTGATCTTTATTTATTTCCCAACCATTATATATTCCACTATGATCCATCTTTTCATTGCTAAATTAGACTTTTTATCCATTGGTTATCTATATTTACCATATTTGGCTGTACTTTAATTTATAGAGCCTATGAAAATATCTTGTCTCAAAGTTTGTAGTAAAAAGAATCAATGACCAATGAAGATCACAACACTATTATAGTTCAAATCAACAATAGATTCTTGATAGAGAAACTATTCAGAAGGGGTGTGGGCTAACAATTTACATAATTGACTATTCTGGTTGTATCATATGTTGATCAATACATGCATCTCCACATCAACAGGAACAATAGAATCATTTACTAGCCATTTGTCGTACCTTGTCAATTACCTTGCCTTTCCATTTACCTTTTCTAACCATTTAACTTACCTTTCTATGTGACTTGCTTTGCCCTTTTCCTTGCCTTACATCATTTTGTACCTTGCCATACCTTTGAACTACTATAATGTGAGGTCCATTTGGACTATATAGGAAGTGCTCAAGTTATATTAAGGTCAGCTTGTAACCCTTTTCCAAAAATCTCACCATTTTATGAGAAATTTAGGTTTGAACACTTTCACCATTTTGCAATCACCCTTTTCCAATGCTCTTGTCATTTTGTGATAAATTTAAGTTTAAACGCTTTAGCTATTTTTTGAGTGACCTAAGCCAATTCTAAATTCATTTTGTGAGTAGTTTCTTGTCAATATCTAAAGAGTTAAGATACCCCAAATATTCCAAAAAACATTCAAAACATGTCAAAACTTTAAAACTTAGAAAATTAGCTTATAATTGTTTAGAGAGATATAAAGCCTCAAAATACAAAAAAAATTACATGTCTAAGCCTAGTTACCAATCCTTGATCCACTTTACAAGGGAAAATTCATGGTGGGTTTCCAATTGTAGTTTTAGGCCAAGCTTGTAGCGTTCACCTTACTAAGGCAAAAACTAAAGTGTGCAGCCTATACTAGGATATCTTATCCTTATATGTTTTTCCCTTGTATACAACCTTACTTGGGGGCATCATCTATTTATCATTCCATTAATCCTTCACATGTAGATTTTAACTTGGTTGACAAAAAGATTCTTTCTATTGCTTTTAATTTCACTTTTTCTATGTGTTTATTTGCATAGTTATTTATTTTTTTATTTGATTTCAGTGTTGTGCCTTAAATCAGTGTATATGCATTCATTGGGTGATTCCTTGTGCATTATTCTTGAGTCCATCCATATTAATATGTCTACATTTTCATCTTGGTTTTTATCATTGGTGCATTATTTTTAATTATTTATTGGATCTGAAGTCAGTCTTTATACACATTACGACCAGGTCATCATGTGTTATAAAAAAAATTAGTTTTATGGCTCTTAAAAGCAATAGTTCTATATAATCTTCTCCTTGTTCACCTTGGTAAATCCTCCCACCCCCTTGATTAAATGAACCTATTGAGCATTCTGGTTGTATTAATAATAATAAGGATAAACATATTTGCATTGGCATGTACAACCAAATCATTCACATTGATTAATTCTTATTATTGTATTCTATTCCTTATTTCATTTTCTCCCACTTCGTGGTGAACTACATTAACCTAAGGTCTATTTAGACTATGTAGGCAACACTTAGATACATGATGTATTTTGGGTTAGCTCAGTCACCTTTTTTCTTCCAATCATCTCTTTCATCACTTTGCACATCCTCATATGCCTAGTTGTTTGTGGATTCTTTAATCATTAGACCATTACATCTACATTTACACCTACTCATCCTTAATTTTTGTGATAGGTTATATCCTTGAGTTATGCTTTCTAATCTACCCTATTGGGAATAACCAATTTTATCATGATCAAATTTTCCTAATTGGGGACAAATAATTATTTAATCTAGATCATCTTAATGATTATAATCGTGTGTGGGTAAATCATTATTTTGATCCATTTTCCTTGCTGGGGCATATGCATATGCCACTGATTATGACCGCCTATGGGAAAATTAATGTTTTAGCATTTGTTACTGATTATAACCACCTTTGGGCAAATCAATACTTTTAAAATCAATACGTACGAGATTTATCTCAATTCGATTAATCTCACCCATGGGCTAATTTCATTCTTCTTCTTCTTCCTTATTTTTGAGGGACCATCCATGAATGATATGTGTCATCCACTCCCTCAAGGAGGCATCATCATAGGCTTCCTAAACATTTTTTTGAGCATCATTCTTCAAGTAATATCTTATTTTTCTTCTTAATGGATTTTTCATTCTTTCAAAAAACATTAATGTCCCTGTGTCTTGCAATGCCTTCTCAAATAGGGGCAAACTATATACACTCATTTTGGCCACTTCCATGTCTAAATGAACATTGGAGTGACTTCTTGAGAATAATGCAAGTTAATCTTATAAACCATTAGAATACTCTTATTCATTAGCACACATCATGTGCATCTTCGAATCAGCATCAATGTATCCCTAACCAAGGCAATGTATTATATGCAATCATCATCTTCCTCTAATTCATCTCTGTTCAAGTTGTAACCTATCAAATTGACCTTCTTGACCATGTATGATAGGCAAATCATCAAAATGCATAAATGACAATTAAAATGATCAAGATTGCTTAAGTAGTTAAACTTAGTTAAATGCATAGGTGAAAAACCCATGGCTAATTAATTGGTGAATTTTTAATTTTGGAATTTCATAAATTTAGATTGATGAAATCATCATGACATCACACAAATATCTAAAATTATGACATCATCTTTTGTGAGTTGTGAAACACTGATAATATATCAAACAAATATATGGATTTATGAAGTATGCCTAGTAATTGAAATATTAATGGCTTGTCTTATCCTTAAATAAACTAGGGTTAGCCTTAAATTAACTAGGGTTAGTTTGAACTCAACTAAATTTAAACTAAACCTAATTACACTTAGGTTAGATTTAGTTTTGGAGGCTATAAATGTAATGACTCACCTATTGATCCTTAAGCTCTCTTGGTGTAAAGTTATTATGCTCAAATACATACAAAAGATTTTTATGTAAAATGTTATTATGCCAAAACACATCTAAAAAGCTTCATTATAGTGTTACCATGACCATTTCATAAGCCAAACCAAGCCAAAGCCAACCAACATTACTAATGTGTCAAGGAGAAGTGGAGCAATGGAGCTTCATTAACAAAGATTTCTTAAGCACATATTCGAGCACATCAAACCATGACCAACTCAGAATACTTATTCTCATAGAAGGTAAAATATATTATTTTGATTTCATTTTTTTATAGTTAATTGTGTGCTTCTCTAGTTTCTTGAGTGCCAAGGCTAGAGGTGTTAGTTTTTAGTGTGTTTATTTTGATTTGATTTCTTGACTAACACCATACTAATATCCCCACTATGTCAAATTCCTTATTCACAAAGGCAATTATTTCAAAGGTTAAATGGATGTGATGTAAATCTATATTAGTTACTAAAATCATATTGTAATGCTTTTCAGTTGTTTTATTATTGTGTCAAAACCTTGTTCATACTTAAGACCAAATCAAATAAACAAAGTCCAAACCCAAAACATTTTTATACACACATAATGAGGTGTTACTCTACCTAAATTCTAATTCAAACAAAATTTACATGTTAAAACTTATTCCCAATACCTATATTACTTGTCTAAACCATGCCATTAGGCTACCCAATTGAACCAAGTCCTTGTTCTAATCTAAATTGCCAAAATTCTAATTTCAAACCATTTCAAGACCCAAGTTTCAAATGTTTGTTTAAAACATTATTATTATGTTTTCCATCTTGTTTTAGACCTAAGCTAAATTATAAAAATAATTTTGAAACCAATTCCTATTCCAAGGTCTTATTATGATTCTAGTCAAACTATGCCAAGTTTTAATTCTAGATAAACTTGTTCAAATCCTAGGTCAAAATTTTACAATCAAATTAGATGAGCTTTCAAACTAACATTCCAAATTTAAATAAAAATTGTTGAAAAAAATTGATGTATTGATATTTATGATTTATTTTGAAAACAAGTTTTATTCACATACCTCTCATATTTGGATGCATATATGAACACACTTTGAGTGATTTATTCCATTCATACATTTATATTGATAGATTCAATATAACATTCAATGTATACCAAGATCAACTCCATGTGTCTATCTAATCAAAGCCAAATCTGATTCATCTTAAACCATGTACCAAACCAATCCAAGCTAAATTAGGTTTATCTTAAACCATGTAATAAGCCAATTCTATGCTATATCATGTTCATTTTGAACCATGTTCCCATATAATCAAAGCCAAATTTGGTTCATCTTGAAGTTCATGCCAAGACATTCCAATCCGATCGAGTTTGTCTTAAACCAAGTTCTAATTCTAATTCTAAATTAGGTCAAATTTGACCAAAGATAGCTTCAAATCCAAACAATTAGAACAATGCCAAATCAGGTCTATTTTGACTAGATCCTATTATTTTGAGTTTTCATGCTAACTCAAACCATTTCCTATATTTCCATTCAATATCCCACACTTGTTAGTTGGGAATGATGAATTCATGTCATCCATCATTTCTTTCATTTGAATCACATCAAGTCATTCTACCTTTTTTGGGGCCAAGCTAATCCAAGCCAATTATGTTGGATCGAGACTGCCCTCTTTGGGCCCATTTTATCTAAACCAAGACTACACTCTCTAGGCCAACTCTATCAAATAATAATACCACCCTCATTGGGATATTTATCTGGACTATTACTCCCTTCTTTGGGCTAATTTCAAATACCAAGACTAAGACCACCCTCTTTGGTCCGTGTTAACTAATCCAATTACACTTTCTTTGGGCCAATTTATTTCAAGACCAATTTCCTTGCATGAATACTTGCTTGGGGGTGTCTTTTATTTCATATTGATCCATGGAATTTTAAAATGATTTGGATAAATACCAATTCAAATAATACAAAAATTCCATCATTTTAAAGCTCATAGAAGAGGGAGCCAAATTCCCGCCTGATGATCCTATGGAGCAATTACATACCTTTGTTTAAATGAGTAAATACCTATGTTGAAGAGGAAGATTATATACCCACATTAATATATATTATGTCATTGGTTCTTAGGTATAGTAGGATGTCCAACTCTTTACTAATCATCTCATGGTTACTTTAAAGACATGTTTAGTTGTTATTTTATTTGACAATTTCCTACTTGTCCAATATCTAATATAGTCTTAAAGCCATAACAAAGATAATTTTATCCCCTCTAAACACCATTCTCTATTGAAGACCCAAATGTGTCCAAATATGATAACTACTTGATCAATATATGTCATGATCCCCTTCCCAAGTAAGATTAGATATGTCCACTTACAAATTAAGGTCAAGATAATCAATAAATGCTCAACATTTTTTTTGAATCACCCATATTTGACCAAATCCACACCATTTATGGTCCAACTGTATTTGATGAAAGAATTATATTTTATGAATGACCCATCTTAGACAAAGGACCCATCTTTGATAACCCATATTTGAAGATCGCATTGTTATTAAGAAATAACCCATTAGTTGTCTATTTCCAAACATTCCCCATTTTATAAAATTCCTTCATCCTAAAGCCTTTATTTCCAAGAGAAAGGTGAACAAGGTACTTATGGACAATGCAATTCAACATGACATTTCTCTAGACACACATTAGAAACATGTTCCCCTTTAGATGCAACATTATTATCAACATAAACATCAATATCAACATCTAAATTAAAATCAAGTTCTATCTTAGAACTAATATCAGAATTGGATTCTATTTTGGAACCAATATTAGATTTAGCATCAGAATTAGAATCAATGTTGTTAGGATCTTAGAGTATAATTGATTACTTTTGTATAAGCAACTAAACATAGAATTGAACCAGAAGTAATAAGTAACTAGAAATCAGAAACAACAAATAATAAGAGATACGAGAAATAGCCAATCTATATTAAACTCTTCCAGAAGGAAATATAATGAAGAAATCTCTCTCTCTTCACACCTTGAAGATGTACAATAATTCTCCCTCAAGAGTTCTCTCTCTCTCTCTATCAATTACAGTCAACTCAATTACTGAATTGTAGTTATTGTCTCCATGCTATGAGGATCTAACCCTATTATATAGTATGCTACAACACTAGGGTTTCATGAGCCATGCATTCGCCACCCTTAGATCTACCTCTTAAATCAAAGGCTCAAATTTGTTCTACTAAAAATAGAAAAGCGTTGGAAATGCACATCTAAAAATAGCAATTCTAGAAATGCACAGAAGTCGATGTCAGTCTGAAGATGATCGATGCCAGCCAACCCTAACCGATGTCAATTGACCCCTAACCAATGTCAGGCAACCCCTAACTGATGTTAGTCAACCCTTAACCGATGTTAGTTGGTTCTGACCAATGCTAGTTACTGTGTAAGCCCATCAACCTCCACATCAGCTCATTAGTGAAGCTTTTAGCTCCATAACTCAACAAATGTCATTCTCAACATTGGATTCAAATCCCCTTGAGTCAGAATCAACTTCAAAATCAATATATTATTGGGTATTATGAAATTGTCTGTACACTTCTACCATATCCACTTGAGTTCATATCAACTTCAAAATCGACATACCTTATTAGATGTTAAATCATTGGTTACACATTACATACAGATGAAATTGAAATAATTTGTGATCATTCTATGGTTATTGAGGACATTTAAATCAACATCAACACAAGTTATCTTAGTGGCCTCCACAAGGATCCTACTAACTTTTATCCTTACATTACCAACACACATGAATTTACCATTACCCAACCTAGCTAGTATATTGATATTAAACTTCCCACAAATGTCGATTGAAACTAATAGAATCACACATTATTAAAAAATTTCCATGGTGACATCTTAGTGGAAAAAATTATGGGGAAGCAAGATAATATCCAAATAGATGAAAAATCTCCTAGTGAAATCTTATTTGAGGCGTCAGGGGATAATCAACATATAAACTCAACATCTTCTAGTGAAACCTTATTTGAGGTGCTAGATGATAATCAGAATAAAAAAACATAATCCTTTGGTGAAACATTGCTCAATGAATTAAGGGAAAATCAAAATGAATTATCAATGTCCTTTAGTCAAAACTTATTAAAGGTGATATTAGAAAATCCAAGTCATAATAATCAAGATGACTTTGTTGGTGAAAACCTCTTTGAGGCACTAATAACCAAGCCAATATGTTCCTCATTACTTAATAAAGATGATATTAAATTCCATATTGGCCCTACCATAACTAAAATCATGTCAAATCAAAAATCAAAAATAGTGCATGTTATTGAAAATATCAATCTTCATTTTTCCTTCAACCATTATACATTCCATTGTGATCTTATCATTCATTGAACTTATATATTACATCCCCAAATCAAACCATTTATCCCATGACTACCCTTGTTTACCCTTCCTTTGCAACATTCATTTTCAAATAGGTTATCAAGACACCTTGTTTAGAGGTTTAGAGGAAGTGAAATCAATGGCCAATGAATATCACAACAATAATATAGTTCACATTTTTGATAAGATAAATACATAACTACTATTCAAAGTTTATATTGGTTAGATAACAAAGGGTCTGCATTATACATTTCATAATCATTCACTAAGTTGAGAAGCTAAAATATAAAAAACATCAATTAAAAATACAAATCAATCAAAATAAAAAGATAAATAATTCATCCAATGGTGAAAACCATGTTTATAGTACCTTGGGCAAGTACCACAATGAAAACCAGATTTTTGATGTTATGTGTAAATAACGTGTTGTTTGCAAGTACTTTGACACTTGGGGGAAACACCATCTACATTATATAACATTACCTTCAATCCATCTTGGGAATTATATTCAATTACCATTCTTACCATATATTTAGTCACTCTTATTCAACCCAACCCATCTTATTGTGACCAATAGTTTTCCCATCTTAAACTTGTCATGAAATTGGAAGGTATATTGAGACCTATTTTGGGAAACCTTTTGGCATATTACTCGCATAATAATTTGATGACTAAACACATTTAGTTCTCATGTGACATGGTCCTTGGGGAATCCTAGTAATTTTTGTCATTATCATCCATTATTATTCAATGTTATCCATTAGTTATTCATTCATTATTCCCCATTCCATAGGTTAAACTATAGTGTCTTGATTTCTATTCAGACTATGTAGGCATTACTCAATTTTTGAGGTTAGCTTGGAAACCTTTATTCCAAACTCTCACCATTTTTTGAGCTACAATTCCAATTCTCTCATCATTTTATGAGTTAAAATATTTTTTTATCTCTTAATCGTCCATTGAGTTGAGATGACAAAAGCTGAAAAACATTCAAAATTGTCCAAAATACCTAAAAATTAGAAAAATACTATAATATAAATGGGAGAAATAATTCCAAAAAAATTTAAACATTAGAAAAAGGATTAAAATCTCAATGGCATATATAAATCCACAAAATCTAAAAACATATGCCTTGTCCTAAGTCAAGTCATTATCTTTGATTTATCATTGAGCTAGTCCTATTAGAAACTATTGGGATGTGTCCTTACAAAATCCACCCTATTAGGGGATATTAATTATTGGTTTCAATAAAGTCACCTTTGGATGTTTCCTTTCCATTTAAGGTATCCTTTCTTGAGGGCACCATTATGTTATCATTATCATTGAGCTTATCCGGTGAATTTTAACTTGGTTACATAACAAAATGCTTTTTGTTACTTTTATTTTTAGTTTATGTTTACTTGTTTGATTGATTTTATTGTTGTTTCCTTGACTCAGTCCATTTGTGATAATAAGGTCATCATCATGGTGTCCCTTGTCACACACTTGTACTTGAGTCTGTCATTAACATATGTTAAGTATTGCCATCATGGTTTTTATCATTGGTGCATTATTGTTCATTATCTATTAGATCAGGGTTCTATCCTTATGAACATTATGGTTCAACCATCATGATTTTTTATATCAGGGTTCATGCCATCATGTGCTACATAAAAATTTAAGTGATGGAGGTTTAATTAGCAATGTCATAGTAAGAATCTCCTTATCTACCAATCTAATGCAATCAACTAGACCACATGACTAAGTTATATGCTATTCATGATACATCTATAAATGAACATATATAAAATGTAATAATCATTTCCTTCATTCATATTTCTCCCACTTTTTAGGATAACTACATTGGCCTAAGTTCTATTTGTACTATGTAGGTAGTTCTCATTACTAGATAGTTTCTGAGGTTAGCTCAACCACCCTTGTTTTGGTCTTATTAACATCCATGTTATTTTAATTTAATCACATCATTATTATATTATTCCAATCATGTATTTCATTACCTTTGAACATTCTCATGTGCCTATGATTTTTGTGGCTTCTTCATTCTTTGAAAAGTCCTTTTACCAACACACCTACATTTTCATCATTCATCTCATCTTTAATCTATGTAATAGGATATATCATGTTGCTTTGATTTCCAATAAACCAATCAAATAAACTATATTGATCAAAAATCACAACTACCCTACTGGGGTAAATCATTTAAATCAATTATCAAATTTATCTTACTGGGCAAATCATTAGTCAATTAGTTTGTCTTTCTTCTAATTCTAAGCTCTGCAACTTTTGCTTTCTTTGGGAAAATCAAAGTATGAAAATTTTTTAAGTACAGATGATCCCCTAAAACCACATGTTTTAACCTATTTAAGTTATGTTAAAGTGAGCCACTTATCTTGTGATGCATTCTTCCTAGTTCCCCCTGCTTTGGGGGCACTTCCATTTTATTATTATTCATCATTGTAAATTGAAGTATGAAAGCATCAACTCGTATGGATTATTTTCAATCATGGGTTAATTCCACTTTTATTCTTGCCATTTTTTTTGAGGTCTTGTCCATAAATATTATTTTTTGGATACTCCTTCAAGGGGAGATCATGGCCCTCCTAAATGATGTTTGGGGCTTCCTTTTGGAATCATTGTCATTAAATCAAATTAAATAAAAATTGGGAATGAAATCATTTTTTCTAATTGTGATCATTTAAAGAAACATTTTTATTATTTGAAAAGCCATTGCATCACCAAAATGTCTCATCACATTATTTCAAATAGGGGGAAAATGTAGACATCCAATTATTACCACTATCATGTTGAGATTGTAAGTCATAATGACTTCTCGTAGTAATGCACAAACTAGACTAAAAATTATCAAAACATCCAAATTATTATGCACACTTGACATGCATATTATAAATCATATTGGGGCATCCATAATTGGGGAAATGCACTATATGTAATTATCACCTTCCTCTGATTCATCTCTAGTCAAATTATAACCTAGTAAATTGATGTTTTGACCGTTTGTGCATAATAATTTATTAAATTCTAAGAATTATAAAAAGGTTAATTAGGATTACTTAGCTAAGCAAATCCAATTAAAATATTAAGTGAAAAATCCATGGTAAATTAATGAATTTTTAATTTTGTAAATTCATAAATTCAACAAAATATTTTAAAGTGACATTAGTATGACATCATTAGTCACAAAAGTCATGAATCCAAAATATCAACATAAATGCAAAAAAAAACTAAATTTGGAGTTTTATGCCTATTAATTCTAATATTAACTCAAACATTTAATGCCTTTGGTCCACCAAATTTGACTCATCTTAGTCCATTCATTCTCATATTGAGATGGATGGTATTTATCTTGTTTTCAAACCTATAAATACTAAATACAAAGGCCACCTTAGAGAAATCACTAGTTTTTTTAGTGAAAAGAAACCATGAAAAAATACATCTAAAAGATTCACCAATTCTTACAATTCATTCAAAAACTAATCCAATAGATCTTGAGGATATGTTGGAGGTGCTAGCTCATCACCATTACTAAATATTTTGAGTTCTATATCTAGGAACAATCACGCTTGTGGACTAGCTTTGATGGTAAAGTCCATGGGGAAGGTATAATTCATCTTGTTTATTTATTTTACTCATAGAGCTTTCTCAACTAATGGATTAGGATTAGTATTTTAGTTCTTGATGTTTGTTCTTGATTTTTGTTAACAATGAGGAGATGTTATCTTAATGACATTGCTAAAGACTTAAAATTTTGTATCCAGGCACAAACACACTTATGGACTGGATTTGATGGTAAAGTATATGCGAAAGGTATAACATGTATTATTTATGCTTTATTTTTTGTTTCTTTACCTCATAGACCTTTCCCAATTGAGGAAGTAGGATTAGTATGTTAGTTATTGATGTTTTTTTCTTCATTATGTCATTAACAAGTAGACTAACCTATTTTTTAATCTTGCTTCACACTTACTTAGTTTGTGTGATTACTCAACTAGTGAATTTGTTCTATCTAGAGGCCTTGGATTCAAATCCAATATGGTATCAAAGCCACCTAACTAATCGTATTTCTGAGTTTTATTGACATAAATCTATTATTGAAATCTTGAGATCATTTACATATTTTTTTGGCCATACATAGAATTATTTGTAGATACTTATGTATATAACTCACTCTTCCATTCTATTAATATTCACATCCTTGGAGATTATAAACAAAAAAGGCAGGATGGTTTTTAGTGAAGGTCTAACTAGGTGACATCTATGGGGTCTTAATCTATCGATCTAAAGTCTCAAAGCATACAAGGCATTCAAGGGACTCCCACAACTAATTATATTTTCTTCCATGACATCCTAACTTACATCCATTTCTAGTTTTACCCCTACTCATGAAATTCTAAATGCCTTTATTTTGTTCATGACCTGTGTGCATTTTATGGTATTTAATACCACTTACTACTAGTCATTTGTGCAGTCTAGTTTGGTGGTATTAAAAAACACTAAAAATCAATGTGGTAGGTTCCTCTGTGTCTTAATGTATGCCTTCAACAATTCTACATATTCATCTGTCATCTATGAATTTAAAAAATAAACTCATGTAAGTCTCAAATTGCCCCTAGTTTATATTCATGTTTTTAGAAACCACTACCAGAAATTTATGGTATTTGCATTACCGCTTGCCTTCCAAAATTTAAAAAGGTAGAATTTATTCTAAATTTTTTATTAATGTTTTTTACAATGGCCATTGAAATTTAATGGGGGGTGTATTTGAAAATGTGGGATTAGCATAAGGTTTGGTTATTACCATTTTAGTTCATGAAAACAATATTATACATTATGGAGGTGAAGAATTCATTGTAAGGGGTTTTTACTTTGTGACAAAAATTCACTTGATATTTTTGTATTGTTTTTTTATATAAAAACAATTTATTTTAGGGAAAATATATTATAAGGGAGTTTTTTCAATAATATTACTTTATCGCCCTTCTTTTTTTCACTTGAAAAAGACTAGAAGGTGAGGTAGAGTTTGGCAGATGGTCAAACCCCTTCTCATTAAAAAAATTCCTTTATCTTTATCTCTCTTAATAACTTTGTGTACTAATCTTAGATCCATTTTTGGCCAAGCTTGATGTCCTTACCTTGTTTTTCAAATCACATGTTTATTAAATTTACACTAGTTGCTCTAGATGTATTCTTGGTTGTGCCTAACATATTTTGAGCATGTATTGTTTGCAATATTTGGGTTGGGTACCATTTCATATTTTGGTGGGTAATGTACTATGTTTTTATGTCACTTTCCATTCTACTTACACTTTTATGTTTTTAACAACAATAACTACAACCATTATACTTAATTTCTACATAAAATGGATACAAGTTCAATTAACCCTCTAATGCCATTTAATTATCATGAATGTAAAATTAAAATGAAATGTATTCTAAGGAACAAAGGTTTTAATCAAATTAAAAATGGGGTTAGAAACTCAACCAATTATAGATACAAAAAAATTTAAGTGGTATAATCATAGTGATGAAGCCTATGGGTTGTTGTGTCTTTTTGTGTCTCTTAATCTTCTCTTTCATAATAAATTATGGACCATTTTAGAAAATGTATTTGGGAAGAAAGATGTGGTAATAGGTCACTAAACGTAAAATTAACTTATCAACCTAAGTCCTAGTAACTTTGACACCCTTCAAAATTTATTCACCAAGTTCAAGTCCTTAAGATTGCAATTAAAAGAATGTGGAATAGAGAAGAAATATGACCAACTTATTCTTTTTATAATCTCTAATATAGGTCATGACTAATTAGTATTTGTATCTAATTTCCATGATTCTAAAATTTATTTAATCATTACATGGAAAATTCCCTCTTTAGATACTTTCCTTACCAACTTGACTAGGGAGCAAGACAAGTTGATATTGATGGGTAGATTGAAGTCCTTAAAACCTCAAGCCTTAATTTTTGGGAATGGGAAAGCAAAGACTTCAAAAAAAGAGAAGAATAAAAATAGCATGGATCAAGAGAATAAGAAAAAATCAACCTCTACCAAAACAACCACTGAAATTTGATTTTCCAATGACAAACCTAAGAAAGATAAGGTTAAGTGTGCCTATTGCAAGAAAAATGGGCATGATGAACATAAGTGAATGAAAAAATAAATTGATCACCTAACTCATATTATATAAAATAATAACATAGATTTTATTAAGTCTATTGAGTAGAATTAATTAACTCTATATTCTTATAAGGCAAAAGGCAAGGGTAAAGAGAAAGAAAAGGGCAAGGATCTTGTAGTAGTTGTAGCTCCAACATCTTCATGGGTTATTGACTTAGATGCTTCCCACCACATAGGCTCTTCAAAAGTTGAGTTTTATTCCTTAGATCCTTGTATCATGTCTTATATCACTTTGGGTGATGACACTTCATTAAAATTTACAAGGAGAGGGTCTATTGAAATGGATGGAGGGAGATTCAATAATGTTCTAAGTGTTTCATTAATTTTAACTAATATCTTATCAATGTACCGAATCACTCAAATTAGTAAGATCATGAGGGTAGAGTTTTCACCAAATTTAGTCATAATTAGCGATTTGCATAATGATTCTATAGTGGTAGTGGGTAGGGCAGATCACCAAGCTAGGTTCACCTAATTCTTATCTGACTACATTATTGACTCAATCAGATGGAGTTAGCAAATGTTGATAGGAGTGGTTTGGCCACCTAAACTACCACTACCTATAACAACTTATAAATAATGATATTATCATAGGCTTACCTCATGTCCATTTATCTAAGGGTCTTTTTTAGGATTGCACCTTTGGAAAACATACAAAAGATAAATTTGACAAAGGCAAAGCTTAGAGGGTTTCACATGCATTATATTTAGTACTTAGAGATGTATCTAGGCCTTTTCTCAGTCTATATTTCATAAGGGTTAAGTATGTCCTTACCTTAATTGATGATTTATCAAGATACATATGGGTTTGATTCGTTAGGCATAAATATGATTTTTTTGACAATTATAAGACTTGAACATTCTTGCTAATAAACAATCTAATCAATTCATCAAGGTTCTTAAATAAATAATGGGGGTGAGTATGCCAATAATAAGTTTGAGTTATTTTGCACCATAGAGTGTATTAATTTGTAGTGGATAGTTCCATATAGACCTCAATAGAATTGAGTTTTAGAATACAAGAATAGTTCCTTGAAAAAATGGCTAATTATATGATTCACTCCAAGGCACTTTCACCATAGTATTGGGTTAAAACAATCAATTATGTTTGCTACATTCAGAATAGGGTTCCCCATAAATATTTAAATTCCATAAATCCCTTTACAAATTGGTACACTAGGAAACCTATAGTTAAGCATTTTAGAGTCTTTAGATCTCCAAATATAGAATTCATATAGAAAAAGAAACATAAGGCTATGGAACCTCAAAGTAAGCCTTACATCTTTATATGTTATTTATATGGTGTCAATGGGTGCCAACTTATTCATCCAACCACACATGAGTTGTTAATTGAGATAAGTGTTAAATTTAAGGAGAGTCCCAAATAATTAACACTTGACACTTATCCCACTTCATTGTACTCACTTGGATTTGATTCAAATGATTCAGATTAGCTTGAGCACATTCCAAAGGTTGAAGAAACTTATTTTAGTTTTGATAGTAAGATTAGTGATGGGGACTCATATTCATCCACATCTATCCACACTTTATAGGATGATTTTTCTTTACCTCAATCATTTACTTTTGGTCCTCTTTAGGCTAGTTAGACACTGTAGAGGGTAGGTACAAGGGTTGGGGATCCTTTAGATGATAGGTGGACATGTAAAGATCTTCAGAGTGGTCTACATGCTTTTTATGCCTTTGTCTCATATTTTAAAGCCTTTTAGGAGGCATAAAGTATTTTTGAGTGGAATTATACCATGCATGAGGATTATAACTCCTTAGTTATAAATCACACTTGAGACTTGACACTTTTTACTAAGGGAAGAATAGGGTTCAATGTAGATTGATGTATTGGGGTTTATTGAAAAGTTCAATGCATGCTTGGTCATAAAGGGTTTATAAAATGTGCATAGACATTTAAACCAATCACCAAAATTAACTTAATTATACTCACACTTATCATTATCATATCCAAACATTAGGATGTTTATAATATGGATGTGAAGAATGCCTTTCTTCATGGTGATCTTGAGGAGGAAATTTACATAGAATAGCCTCTAGGCTTTGTTGAGGATTCTTCCCTTGTATTAAGACTCCAAAAATCCATATATGGCCTCAAATAGGCCCCTCAATTTTGGTAAGCCAAGATGTATTCCTTTCTTCTTACAACAGGATTCACTAGTTTGCAATCAGATTCAAACATTTATTTCTTATGGCAGGATGATTGACTCTTAATTATGGTTCTCTATGTTGATGATATTTTTATCACTTGTAGCTCTTATTCATCCATTGTAGTGGTGAAAAAATCTCTTTAATATATTTTATATGACAAAATTGGCCTTGTTAAACAATTTTCTTGGGATTCAAATTTCTAAGTCTGTCTCAGGGATTACTCTTACACAACCTAAGTATGCTCTTGATCTACTTTTTCAATTTCACATGGCTGATTGTAAGCCAACTCTGACTCCCTTTCTATTTGGATTCAATCTTGGGGTGTATTTTACTCCACATTTGGTTGATGTTACTTTATATTGATAAATTATGGGTAACCTTGTCCACTTGACACATATTAAACCTAACATATCATATGCAATGGGACTAGTCTCTAAATTCATGTAGGAACCCCATGAGCTATATTGAAAAGTAGCTAAGAGGATATTTTAATACATTTAGGGCACACATGGATTTGAAATTCACTATAAATTTGGCACTAACATCAACTTGGCTGATTATACTAACTCAAATTAGGCTAGCAATATTTATAATCATAAGTCCACTTTAGGTTACATATTTTCTATTGGTTCAAGTCTGATTAGTTGGTCAAGTAAGAAGTAGATTGTTATTGATTTATCATATACTAAGGTAGAGTAAAGGGGTTATCAATTTTACCACTGAGACCATTTGGATTCAAGGGATTCTTATAGAGTTTGGTATCTAATTTAGATGCCTTACCATCATCTACTATGGCAACCATAATACTATTCATATTTGTAATAATCTTATTCACCATCAATAAAATAAACACATAGAGATTCGCATGCACTTCATTAGAGAACTCATTCATGGGGACTTTATTGATTTTATATATTTTCATATGATAGAGTATATTGTATACATCTTCACTAAATGTTTCATGGAGAGCAAGTATCTTCACTTGTAGGATCTTTTTGAGGTTTGGGACATTGCAACATCATCTTCTAGGGGGGCCTTCTAGCCTTTTTTATGTCTCTCTTTTGGGGGGAGTTTTTCCTATGAATTTTATCCTTTGCTATACTTTATGAGAGATTACTTTTTATATGGGTACCTCATCATGCATAGTTACTAGGACCTAGTTTTTACACTACCCACCTAAGTTGCTCTTATGTGTGGGTATTAGAGTAGGGGTTTTCTTTTCTCTCATATTTATTTATTATGGGGATTTTCCCCTCACTTGGATTTTTCCTACTTTCATGGAAAAACTTGCTTAGGTGTATAGGTTAACTGGATGACTAGGAAGTAACTCCATTGACTAGTTATTTCAGGTATGGGAGGTACTCTTCTATTCTTAGATTTGTTGACCACATTTTGTGGAGGATTTGATATTGTGTTTTGGGTTTGGTTTACCACCTTTTATGGCGGAGTTAATCAACACTTTCCTATTCATACTTATCACATTTATTATCTTCATTAATGGAAGATGGGTTTTGATTTATGCTTGTTTAGGTAACATTCTCATATTACTGATTTCATTTTTATTTTAGATACATTATGGTGTATACTTACTTGGTTCATGTGATCATTTAACTAGTGCATTAATTCTATCTAGAGACCTTGGATTCAACCCCAATAATTTTCTCTCTATATACCTCATGTGAGTGCATGAGCCCAAAATCATGTGATATACTACAGCATAGGGTTATAATTTAATTGTTTACATGTGTGTGAGATATAATATGTGGGATGTTATACTAGTGTAACATTTTAATTCTATAGCCAAGACATGTCAAATAGTTTTGATACAATGGTGAATGGAGGTGATATATAGAACTTGTTAATGGTTGGATAAGTTACAATGTGTAGATTAGAATGGAGGATAGGAGGTGAAAAGGTCATGATTAATTAGAGGTACCATAAGAAACTTCATTATAGAAAGACTAGATGAGTGCAATTTTAGGAGTCACATATATAATGAGAATTGATAGAAGGTGATGGTTGAGAAAGATCATATAGAAAAGAGGGATCTTGACTTAGGAAATTCCATGAGTGGTGGAAAATGGGAATGGCATGAGGAGGGATATCATATGAATATTTGTGCTCCATTAATGAGTAATTAATATCCATTGATCAAAATTGATTATGGGAAGGAAAAGTTGATGTATCCCGAGAAGGGGTTATGTGGGAGGAGGCTATCAAAAGAATGCTCAGCTCCCATATATCTAAAGTGAATACTCATACATCCCACTCTAGATTAGATTAAGAGTTTCATGACACTAAAAATATTTATGATATAGGAGGATTTATCACACATGGTAGAATTAATTATGATATAGAAGGTAATCCATTACTTGCCATGTGAACCAAAGTTCACACAACTAACACCATGCATGGATAAAATGTAGTATGGTATTGCACCTATGGGAGGGGATATGGACCCTTAGACAATTAGTTTTAAATATTTGGAGTGGTATGATCATGAGGATAAATGGTGTCCAAACAAGCACTCCAAGTGGTTGGATGAGTCATAAAATAAACACTTACAATGACTAGTGGAGTTGTGCCACCAATAGGAGGAGGTAAAATCTTGGGCACAATTTTAGGTAGTGTACCAATAATGAAATACCTATAGGAACTTGTACCTTGTACTAACCCATAGATTTATTATGGCATGTATTTTATCTTACCTAACTACCATGGGGTCGATAATATTTTTGATGATTTTCATAAGTGAGAACTCATTTGACATGTGAATGGAGTAAATTTTACTAGGTGTAAGGCAAGCTAGTTTTCCACCACTTTGATATATCATATGCATAAATGGTATAGGAAGTTGGACCCTTCCTAGATGATAATGGATTATAATCTCCTCAAATATGCATTCCTAAAGGATTTTGATATCCCTCTATTCGAGCAATAAAACATTATTTCCCTCATGGAAATAAAGTAGGAACCAATATAGAGTGTCCAAACATTGCTACACTAAAATAAATCAATTAAGATGCAACAAAGAAAATTTGAGTATATCATGTTAGATTTAATACTTTAGTGTCCAATCTCCCTTATGAAATTCTTCTAGTACATCATACCCAATGGTTTCTTAGATAATATATTATGCCACTTATGTGCACCCTATCGAGGAGGTCATTCACAAAACTAAGGGAAGTGATGGATGAAACACTAAGAGTTAAGGCCACTAAAAATACTAACATAAGAATAAAACTAGTCACAGTGGCACAAATTACATCAATGGTATCACTCATATTGAAGCTAACAGCTAATAACACACATGACACACATAATATACTATGGTATATTGACTACGAGGTGGAGGGGCACAAAAATAAAAAATGTTCAAGGAAGAATGTATGGGACCGCTTTTAATTATATCTAAATTTTCATGAGGGCCATTATACACACAACTACTCTATTTTATAATGTGCGACCTAGACCAAGGTGTCCTTATATTGTAATATTTATGATGCCTCCACCCATAAAACTGAGGATTTTATGGTGATTGATTTAATACATGAGGTATGAGGGACATACATGCCATAAGTTGATACAAGACCATCCAAATAAGGACCAATAATCTAAGGGTATGGTGACAAAGGGAAGTAACATGGTAATAGAGTCCTTGCTAGAGGACACAAAGGTGAGAGGTTACCACAACACTCCTATTGAAAATTTAGGTCACCAGCCACCACTAGCATGACTAACCCCAATATATTATTTTTGGGTATTGATATGATACACATAAAGTCAAAGAATACATAAAACTATATGTAAATATCACATAAAAGGAAAAACATGATAATGGTGTATGAATGATAAGGTATGTGCACAACCAGGACTACTAGATCTTGAACTCACAAAATAAGAAGAAGATTTTTCAAGTAAAGGTACATATAATGAACCATAATGGCATATATACACACACCATATAAAGGCTCCTTAGGTGAAGGTACAGGTGGGATGTGATCCAAAAAGACCCAATGATAGGGTGAAAATCCTAGATCTATTCATGACACCTTGTCCAAATAGTTTATGCTAAGAGAAGGTGATTCAAGAAGCCATGGAAGTAGAACCTCCAAGGAGAACTTTGAATTACTCCAGATTTATAGGATAATACCTAGAAGGAGTTCCAAATGCATGAAGAGTAGATTAATGACCTAGCTAACATATTAACTCTCCTATTTTGTAAAGGAATGACTCCCATGATCAATAATTTCTTGGCTAAGTATGAGGGAAAATAATTGATAGATGTATCTACACTAGATATATCATGAGGTGATAAAAATAGAGCATCCCAAAATAAAGGCTAAACCTATGAACTACTCCTCGATGCATACATCAATGACTAGTCAATATGTGACATACTGGTGGATATATGCATTGAGGTGAATATCCTCATAGAAAATGCATGGTACAATATGGGAAACCTCAGATTATAACCCTCACCTCATTGCATGAAATAGGCCTTAGGTATAATTTTAAGACCTCTTGAGGGATTTTAAGATCATTTGATAGTGTTTGGACCAATTTTATCATCCTAATTAGAGGAATGTGCATAGTGTTTTGGAGTATAGGCTGGGTATGGCACTTGAAAAGGTCCTCTCTCTATTTTATATCCATAGTTAAAATTTTATATATTATGCCATGTTCATGATGGAGGTGCTTCAATCCCAATTAAAAAATTCGATCGCTCATACTCTTCCAAATTCCAAAACTGATTGTGTGAAATGGATTATATTATTGTATGTTACTTGTTCAGGGTTCTTATTTTTCTTATTCTCCAGATCAAGAAGGTGTCCTTATCTTGTTTTAGAGTCCATTATATTTATGTGATCCATTTTTACCCTCTCCAACTTTGTTTTGTTTAAACCCCTCCTTGGTTGGCCTAGACTGAGCACCATTTGACTGTGACTGTGTTTTGCAAAACAAGGGTCCACTTGTAGGTATTTATTGCATGAAATAAGCCTTAGATATATTTCTTAAGACCTCTTAAGGGATTTCAAGATCATTTGATAGTGTTTGGACTAGGTTTCTCATCCTACTTGGTGCTAGATAATCACTTATACAAAGTATTAAGCTCACTGCCTATTTACCATATTGTAGGTGGGTATTTCTAAGCTTAAGACACCCCTGTAGGTATGAATGGGGGTTGAAAATAGTATATCATCCCTTTATTTAGATGATATTTGGACCATGAGTACTTTTTTCACCATTTAAAACAAATATGACATGGTGGTATGGTTAAGGATTCCAATTTGACATACAAGGTTGCTCGAAGATTTAGATTTTTGTGGATCATTGACTGATTTTAATGCATAAAATGACAACTTTAGCCATCTTAATAATTATCTTCCCCTAGTCCTCTTAAACCCAAAATTTGTAGAGGTATTATCCTATGATAGGGATTATATATAAACACATTTATAATTTTAAAACCACTTTATAACCCTATTTTAAAATATCTATAGAAAGGTTTGCAACTCTATTTTAATGTTTTAGGGACTAGATCCCTAAACTCAATCATTTGAACTCTTGAAAGTTCTCCACAGTTGGAATACCAACATACCAAATATCATGGGCATATGATGGTCTAAAACACATAATATTAACTTATGAAGGGTTTATAAAATTTTAATCTTGTCCATACAAATACCCTCATATCTCATTTGATGCCACCTGTAGGTGGAGATTTTATGTACGGGCAGTAAGTATGAGGATTGTAAGCAGTTTACAAGATGTGAGATTTTTTGGTTAGTTTTAGGCCTTTACCAAGTTTTTAAATACAATATTATAATTATAAAGGACTTAACCACTTTTCAAAACTCCCATTCCACCATGAAGTCATCTCAAGAGGCTCTAATAGGTGTATTGTAAGCTGCATACATACAATGAGCATAAATAATCAACATACTCAAAGAAATATGCCTTTAAAACTAATTTATCTCCCATAATGTAATTTAAATGGAACATAAATATGTTTAAAATCTTTAGAAAATCTCTTATTATCCATTTCAACATTTTCCCTTCATGAGATGTTTGTACACAGTAGTAATGGTTGCCATACTGTAAATGTTGTATATAACTACAAACTCATGAAAAATACTTTAAATAATGAATTTTTAAATGTAAATAGAATCCAAAACACATTGATAAAATCTAAAAGGTCCTATCACAACCCTCTAAAGCTAGGATCAAGCGTGAAGATCTTGAAAATGGTGAAAAACTACCTACAACACAAAATGATGTTTCTCTTGCAACCTTGATGTACTTCACCTATCCAAAAACTTTGAAACATGAAACTAATAATGGGAATAATTTTAGGAGGGATAAATTGAATATAAAAACAATATCAAAAAGTGTATTATCAAAAAAATTCCAAACCAAAGCAAAACCTATAGGGTGCATAGATTAGCAAGCAAAAAAACACAGTCAACTTCATTAGGATGTTTCATAAAGCATAGAACACCATTATTCAAACTATTTTTATGGCAATTAATCTATATAATTTTAATTTCACTTCCCAAAGGAATTTGACCTAGAAGTTCTCCAACTATTTGTACTAAGTACAAACCTGAAGACTAGTTCTATGTGCCTAGAAGGGTGAAAAAAGATTAGAATAGTTTTGGGAATTTTTTAGAACTTAAAAATCATGTCAAGAATTTATATGGATATAAGGAATCTAAAGAGTCATTCCATGACCTTCTCCCATGTGGCATACTTCCCCATAGCTTGTACAAGTGCTAAAATTTTCTCTTTTCCCAAGAAAATTGCTCTTTCTTCTAAAACACCTACCACTTTCAGTTAGAAATAGTTACCTAAGACATAATAGGACACATGACACATGAAATAACCTTTTTACACCTTAACATTTCCCTAGGAGGATATACAACTCATTTAATTCCCATTTGTGACCCCAAAATGACTCAAAATGATAAATGGACTAAAAGACTAATTGACCAAGGCTAATATGACATTAAATGACATCAATTAACCTATAATACACCTCATGACATAAAATTAGACCCCCAAACACCTAAAAATCATTTTTTTGCCTATAAGGGTCCAAATTTTACTTATAAGGTTAAATTCAGTCAGAAATTTTGAGGTTAAAGGTTGGGTTAAGGTCAAGGTTGGTTTAAGTTTAAGGTTGGTTTGGTGGTAATTCAGATTTGATTAGTTATAGGTGAGGTTGGTTTGGTTATATGCAAGGTTGAGTTGATCACATATGCCAAGGATTGGTTTGGTCATAGGTGAGGTTGGGTTGATCTTATGTGAGGTTGGGTTGATCATAGGAAATATTGGGTTGTGGGCAAAAGTTTAAGGCCAAAGTTATGGGTGAAGTTTCTAAAGGTGAGGTTATAAAATGAGAAATGGTCAAAGCCTTTGGGAAGGAGAGTTACCCTAGTTAATTTTTCCATATATGGTGAGAATGTTGGATAGTAAAGAGGGTTTAAGAGGGATAAATATGACTTCATCCACCTATAAAGGGTTGTTAGTTATTAGTTTTTAGTTGGTGTGGAGTTCAAGTTGTAGGTGGTGGTTTAGGCGAGATCTCCCTTATGGTGCTATGGTGAGCAAAACATTTTTGGGTTAGATTTGGGTAGGTTTGCGGTCTAGAAATGATTTTGGGAACATCATCTTGAAATAAATGTGGGCTAGACAAGAGTGTTAGATTGTCTCAATGAGGTAGCTTAGGTGAGGTATGGGTAACTTAGATAAAAGGGTAGCCAAGATTTAAGAAATCTTGAATAAAGGGTTGATGTTGGTTTGGGTTGATAGATAAGTAGCTTATGGTTGGATAAAAAGCTGGGTTAATCATGGTTGATTGATTTAGTTTAGAGGTTAGTTTGATTGGTTGAGGGAGGTAGGATCGGTGGTTGATTTTTTGTTTGGTAAGGTACGGTGACAAAGATTTGACCCTATTTAAAAAGGAATAGAACAAAAGACAATGTCATTAGATAGATGAAAATGAATAGATTATAGAGGAATTGAATGGGTTTGGTTTTAGTTGAGGTTGGGGTTGGGTTGGCTTGATGTCAAGTTGGATTATTTATAGGTGAAGTTTTTTTATCTTGGGTTGGATCCATTAAAAGGGTAGGTGGAAGAGGTAAGGTAGTTTTGATTGGTTCTACCAAAAGGGTAGGTGGAATAAGTATGGTTGTTGTGGGTGATTCCACCTTTTTAGGAAGTGGAAGAGGTAAGTTGGTTTAATATTGATCCACTAAAAGGTAAAGTTGAAGAGGTAGGTTGGTTTCCTTAATTATGGTTTCAAAGGAAAGTTTAAAAGGGTCCACTTGGTAAACAAGTTGATTGTTTAAGGTTGATTCTTCCTTAGTGATGATGGTTGCTAAAGGAATTTGGGAGGGTTGTGATTGTTCAATAGGTAAATTGGTTGGGGTTTTGATTATAGTTTCCTTAGTGATATACTCACTAAGGACCAAATCTAATAGATGGGCCTCATTGCTCTAAGGGATTTTGTTATTAGTTTGCACAATAATGGGTGAAGAAAGAGGTTCAATTATTGATTATTTGAAAACATCAAGGCTAAGTTGGGAAGAACATGGAGGATATCCTTTAGGACCTCCTTTTGGTCAATAAGGTTTTGGATGATTATATTAAAATATTTCCATCTCTTTACCACATGACCATTTGTATGATGATACATACAAAACTCATTCTCTATTAACCAAATGGGATTTGGAAGAGAATGATTGATGGGTTTTATTGGAGGAAGTATAATGATAGAGATATAATACTATGTTTTGTTCATATAATATTTTTGATACCTACAACATCCTCAAAATTTAAGCTTCCCTTGATAAGGACTGCATTACTCACATCTATAACGAAACTATCCCAACTATCAAGTAAAGAACATAATAGTAACAAAGCTCTAATGTCATAATCAAACTTAATTCCAATATAAGTGAGCATACTTAAAACCATATTAAAATCATTTAGATGATTAGCAATTGAACCATTCTCAGATGTTTTCATGTTAAACAATCTTTTCATAAGAAAAGTTTTATTAGAATCAAAGGGTTTCTCATATAACTTCACAAGTTTATCCATGAGATCTTTTGTGGTTTTCTCATCAAAAATATTAAATACAACATAATATGTAAGGCAAACCATATGGCTCCCAATGCCTTCCTATGAAGTAATGACCAATCTGCATCACTCATACTTACATGTTATTCTACTTTCCCTTGCAAGGAGAGATGAAGCTCCTTTTGATACAGGTAATCTTCCATCTACATTTTACATAAACCAAAATTATTACCATAAAACTTCTCAACCTTAAATATAATCTCTTCTCCCATATCTGCCACTCAAACTAATAACCTTCTTATGATTTACCACTTCAATAAAACATAACCAATGGCTCTGATACCAGTTGTTAGGAATTAAAAACTTTAAAATAGATTTAATATGACCATAAATCAGATTTAAACTATGCAGTAGCATGCATCATGGAAACATTCATCATATCATGGATATTATGAAATCATAAAAGGACATAACAATAATCAATCACACATAACATAGATCTACCATGGTTTACCCAATGTGGGCTACATCCACCAAGAAAGTCCTCAAATAAAGCTATGATTTTAAAAACAAGATTACAATGAACTCTCACAGAGATATAATATCTCATGTAAAAAATGCTACACAAAACAATTCTACACTTTCACCTACACCTATAAAATACTTTATCTCACAAGCTGCTATACCACACCCTACAATAAATACATGTACTTTGCAAAAATATCATCACTTTGACTCTTATCCTCAAAGCCACACCCTAAAAATAAACCATCAACCTCTAAAGGTCACATCACACTTGTATATATATATATATATATATATATATATATATATATATATATATATATATATATAATGAGGAAAAATACACAAAAAGAGGATAAAATAACCATGCTTATCCAAGATAAGCATCCACCACTAAATACACTTTAGTTCCACCTCATTAAGCTCATTCAAAAGTCCATCCAAAGAGAAACATACCAAGTTTATCTCTCCATCTTTAAAGGCACATTTTTTAACAACATGTGATCACAACCAACACCTTGAAACAAGTAAGGCATCCCCTTTTCCAATGAAAAACTAACTCCCTTAGATCAAGGAAGTTAACATGGAAAATAGGCATCTAACAACCAACTCCATAAAACATGAAAACATAAAAATTAGATAAAATAAGGAATATTTCACTCACATGTGAAGCAAGGTTTCATAAAAGGTGAAGTAGGTAAAAATGTGCTCCCCACATTTGTAGAGCTCTTTAGGCCCCCAAAATATACTCCCAAGGTCATGTGATATCCCTAAAGGGCTCCACACTCAACATTGCTTGTAGTCAAGGTTGGGTTGGTTGTAGGTGAGATTAGGTTTGTTATAGTTGAGATTGGGTTAATGGTAGGTAAGGTTGGGTTGATTTGGGGTGAGTTTGGGTTGATGGAAGGTAAGGTTAGGTTGGTTAAATATAAGGTTAGGTTTGTTGTAGGTAAGGTTGGATTGGTTGTAGGTAAGGTTGGGGGCATAAGTGGCTCTTGATTCAAGGTAACACTCTAAGGCAAGAGGGTTGTCTTCTAAGAGTTTAACAAAATTAAGATCTCTAGGAGAAAACATAGGAAGGCTCCCCATTGAAAAATTAAATGGAGATGAGGTGGATGAGGTCAAGGTGGTGGAAATTTTTTTCCTAAGGGGGTTAGATTTCTCGCAACTCAAATAAAGAGAAGACAAGAAAAAATTCAAAGAAGATAAAACACACTCTAAAGCACATTGAATCCTAAGGTTCTTTTTGTCTCATTTGTGGCTTATGCCTTAAGTTAGAATTATATGGCTCAACTTGGGTTTTGAAATAGGTACTAGATAATAAATTTATGTTAGGTTTTAGGCATTTTAGGCCCTCAAAATTATGTGTACTGGCATTGATACATGGATTGATATTGGCGCCTACCCTCTCACTTCACACACCACAATGATAAGGGTGTCAAGTTCTTATCCAAGATATACTAATTGTTAGATATTATACTCAACTAGAGATCTAAGTTTTGGTTTCTCCCCTTGGTAATGATGTCCAAGTGAGATAGCCAATGGGTGAAGGTTACTTCTAGGATAGGAAACCATAGTCTAGCCTTATGCCAACTGTTATGATGTTTGATTTGGTATAAGTGTTTTGGTCTTGTGTGTGAAAATAAGTGAGGCTATGGTTAATTTACTTGATTAATTAATCTATGTGAGATAATTATGAAAGAAAACAATGTATGAAAGGTTAATTCTAAGCCCAAAAGAAATGTTGATTTAATTTAAATAAGCATAAAATAAAAGAAAAAATACCTAGATGTAACTAGGTCCCAATGGGTGTGCTAGAATGTTTTATGAAATTTTTTATTTATTTATTAAGATGAAAGATGTAAAAAATTAAAATAAAGGTGAGGTTAGTAGAACCTGGATTTAGTTTACACTTTGTGATCCAGACAATTGTAGATACTCCTCTTTGTCTTGGGAGGAATGACTTGTAGATTAAAAAACACTAAATAAATGGTTTATTAGTTATATAGTAGGGTGGATTGCCTCGCAAGATAGATATAAAAATCATAAGCTTCCTTGGAGGCTATCAATCCACACTTTTAAACAATCAAGTTTTGAAAATAAAAGATAAATTACTAGCATGAATAATAGAAGATACTGAAATCAAATACAAGAAGTTCTTGAAAGAGATGAATTTTCATAATTATAGAAATAAATGATTAGATATTAATTCTAAATGAATCAAACATGGTTCAAAAAATAGGGTGATATTTTGTGATAAAAAAAAAGTCAAAAAGTGGGATTTAGTTGGGGTCTGGTAGGTGGAATTGACTAGTTATTAAAATTATCACACTGTGACCATCAATGATTGGGTGAACTATCAGTGGTTAAGTAATTGTCGATATTTAGGGGTTGACCATTTGTGGTTAGGGTAAAACCATCAGTGGTTAAGTTACCATCAATGGTTACTATCAGATTTGGCTTAGGTAAGGGAAGGTTTGGTTGGGAATGTTGTTGAGTGATTATGGGAGGTGGGTTTAAGCTAGAGGTTTGTTGTGAGAAAAAGAGGAATATGTAGGGATATTAGGTTTATAGGTTTGGTTGGGAGAGAAATAAAATAACTAATTACTAAAAATAGATACTTATATTTTTTTCCAAAAGAATGTTTAGGTGAGTGTTTGAGAACCCATTGTGGATCTTGGAGAAATTTTGGCAGAGTGTCAGTATCTTAGTTATGATTGATGAATTTTAGTTTTTGTGCTCTATTTCACTCATTGGAAGATTTCTTGGATTATTTAGAAAAATATCTACAAAAAATTTATGATACAAGAATATTTGATAATTTGTTGATCCTCCCTAATGATTCTTTCCCTCCTTTTCACCTCCTCCTCCTTTTTATAGAATCCAGGGAGAGGTGAAACAATAATTTCAAACAAGGTATCAACAAGTTGTCTAATTTTAGTCTTAACATGCATAATTATATGAGTGGATAAGAATAAAAAATCAAGGTGGAGTTGAGATAGAGTTAACCCTTAAGGCGATTAAAGGATGAGCATCAATGGTCGAGTATAATTGTCAATAGTTAGGGGTTGACCATTGATGATTGATAGGTCAAAATTACAATGGTCTAAGTTATTTAGGGTGACTTAGGTTTGGTGGTTGAAAGGTTATGAAGTGGTCCCAAGGGGGTCCAATGGTGCTCTAGGGGTTGTTACATCTAGAATTATAGTGTGTAGATTTATAGTGTCTATAATATGAAATAACATGCCCTCCATTAATCATAGATGGGTAGATTGTGGGAAGTGCAAGGAGAAAACCCAAAGAAGAAAATGAATAGGTCATGAATGATAAGCATAATTTTTCATTGGATAATATTGAATACTCCTCAAGAAAATATAATGCACAGTTGAGGCTATGGAGTAGTGCACTTAGGGGATGATGGGAATTTGAAGAAAAAACCATATGGTAAGGCAAGGAGAGGAGATAAATGGTATTTTCACTACCATCATTGGTAGTGTTTACCTATACTTACCTCAATGTTGAGTTAAATCCTAAGGGTTGGCATCTAGCTAATAGATCTAGGGATTTATCCCTACTTAGATGGTTGGGATCCCATAAGAGGTTGATGCACCTTTTGAGAGTAATCTAGGTAAAAATTGTGAGGAGTCGGTACATAGGAATAAGGTAGAGGTGGAAGATTAGAATATGCATAAAGGTGCCTAGGTGAAGTATAGAGGATGTGCAAAGAAAGGTTACCATAAGAGAAACCATAAGTAATAGGTGATGGGGTAAATTACATACACCCTTTGAGGATAAGATAAGGTTGATGCATGATATGTAGGGTGTGTTAGGAGGGAATACACATGTTATACAAAGATAGAGCATGTAATTCATAATGTAAAGGATAGAACATAGTTAAAATACATGGAAAAACTTGTCACAATAAAATACGAAAGATGATATTGACCCATATAACTAATGGAAAGTTAGGTAAGAGTGTAAAAGTTTTAATAATTTCTAAACAAATAGAAAACATCTTGAAAGGAGACATGAAACACATGGGCTTATCAAAATGATAAATCTAAATGAGGTAGTTTCTTATGTGTAGCTTCATAGATAGTTATATTAAATAAGAAAATGAAGACAAAGAAATAAGTGGAATATCTGAGGATAATCAATGATGTTAGTGTGGGTGATGTTGAACCTATAAATCATATAAGTACAACCAACCTTTGGAGTGTGTGTAATTGTTGAAATAAGAAAGTAACACTGCTAATCCAAGAGTGTGGCAAGCGGTGCACACCACACCACCTATTATTTGTGCACATGTTCCCATCATGGATTTATAGTAAGGTAGGGGGTAAGAAAATAAATTTCAATTCCATGTGCACAAATTACAAAAAAAAAAGATAGAGATAGATGAAACCACATGAATCAAGTAACTATAATAGAGGTTATAGGGATAAATTTTAGGAGTTATGACTAAAAACTAATCCTAACATAAAATTAAGACTTGATTACAAGTAGCATGGTAGATAACTTTGAGAAAACTAGATCATTAACTTATAAGTGGACAAACAACACACTACTACTAAGTAATAGTAATTAGTGACCTATAGGTTTCTTGGAAGCCTATATAAGGTAGATACCTAAGAAGTAAAAAATGGATCAAATATTTAGAATAAGGTTAAATGCTACATAATTAATTCTAAATCACCATATGAACTAAGAGACTGGAATAAAGCAAAGATAGGTTTATCATTTATAGCATGTAACATTATAAGCACCATCAATGTGTTATAATATTAAATGGATATGTAATATACATTATGATGATTAATGATAGCCTTTCATGATAATTGTTAGCATTATCTCTTTTATGATAAAATAACCTTGTTGTTATACTTATGATTGTGTTATGATTATAACTAAGGTGATTTTCATACAGATACAATGAATACTTTCTACCACTTATTAGTAAGTTGATATAGTTTAGATTATAAGTACCAAAACATGTAGGAAATAACATGTGAGACAATGCAAAATAATCCCATCGCATGTAAATAACCTTAACATAGCCTAATTTTATTTTTTTGCCTTGGGTGAACACATAATCCCAAACTCGTGATATGTCGACATAGAGGGTTATAGGTTAAATGTTGCTATGCACATGAGGATTAGCACACAAGTGACCATTAGACTAGTGAAACACATAAACACCCCCATGAAATTATAGGAAATTTGATTCAACCCATCCCATCAACCTCTAAAATCCATCCATATATTTTAAAATATTCCTTCTTCATTTCTTCCTAAAAGTCATCTAGAATTTTTTCTACCAATAATTCCGTCTTAGTTATTTCCACGGCTAGATTCAATACCACTAACTCAACAACATTTTATGTCATTATCCTAAGATCACCACCTTTAATTTTCCATATTATTCATCATTAAGTTCCTTTTTCTATCCCTTATCCTTCACAAATATATTCACATGGACTTCAAACTCTAGCTCCTGAATGTGACTGCAAATGATATCTTCCAACCTTGTTAGTTACCTCTTTATTATATTCTCAGTCTAAATCATCCCCATGGGTAACCCTGAGGATGTTTCTTCAACCACCAAATGTCCTTCCATCACATATTGCATTCTTCATATCTCTTGCATATCATTTTATTGTTATTACTCTTTCTATGAAACTTTTTCTGCATTTTGCATCCCTCCTTGAACATCACCATATTCATTCATGTTTGTTTATTCCCTTATTTCCCTTTCTTTAACCTCACACCTTAGATTGATGTTTTATGTGAACTTTATTCCTTTCATGATGTCTCTTTAGTGTTGACCCCTTTCTATGTAGTTCTATTTTTATCTCCTTCCATAACATCCTTGTTCCTTATGTGCCTTGAGAGCTCACTAGTGAGATTCTACATGGAATCCATTAATTAATTTAAATAGTTTCACTAGGATCTTGATGGATCACATTAATATAAACTAGTGTGGATCTAATAATTTCTTTGACACTTCTTTAAATATCTTACACATTAATGGTGGTTTCCACCAAAGGTACTTAACATGGAATATTATTCATATGTCTCTTTAATTTGGAATTCCTCTTCCAAAAAATTCTATTTGAATAGGACTTTGGGTTGCACCTAAAAATCGTTTTCAAAATAAATTCCTCCATGTATATACTAAAGATGACTTTCCCCTAGTTTCCCCCACTTTATCTTTCTCTTTTCCTTATGTATCATGTTCATGTTGTTTCATTCTCCTATATTGCACACAACATCTTCATTAATTAACACTTTCATTTATAATGTTTTGCACTATGCTTATTTCCTTGGAATTATACCCTTAAAATTCAATGGTCTCAATGTGCATGTGATGTTATAATAAAACTTTCCCACTTTCACCAAAAAAGGTTACTTTATCTTTAGACAATCATTATTTGAATCTACATCTTCACATACTTCTAATTTCCCTAGATCCTTATACCTCCTCCACAATTCACACCTCAACAAATCAACTTATAAAATATCCACTATTGGTCTTAGAATGTTATTTAATATGTTTAATTTTTACTCAAAATAATACATGGTAACTACATAGTCAACTTGGAAAAAAATGACCATTCCATATCCTTAGTCTTCAATGTTACTAATGAATAGTGTTCCATTACACAAAACATAATGAAACATTTATAATGTATTGACATCTTTGGTAGTATTATTTATTATTCATTAATCACTTTATCCATGTATTCATACCAATATTTCATCTTCTTCCTAAAAGTCTTCATAATTTGATGACTACATATTACTTGAGATATTTCACTCTTCATAGATCAATTCTATAATCGATATAAAACCAATTATTCCTTTAAGAATCCAAATATCCATTTGGTGAGAAAAGTATAATGTTCGTGAGTGATCGAGACATGGTCTAAAAAAGGCAATATTGGAAATCTTGAGAAAGGATCTAAAAACTATCACTAAACCACACTTAGCTCTTTAAAATAGGTCTAAATATGAATCATGAATGTGGTCTTGGAAAATAACCTTTATCTTTTGGAAAAGGCCTAAATGTGAAACGTCTATGCTATATGTATGGTAAATGCAAATTGGAAAGAAAGTGTGAAACTGATCTCTTGGCAAGGTGCTTCAAACAAACTTAATATAGGTCTGATAATGAAATAAAAGGTGCTAGGTCATTGCCCAATGTCACAAATATAGACTTGTAAAATTAATTAACTAGGTCTAAAGTGTGAAAACAATGCTAGGTCTTTGGCTAACGTCACAAATCTAGACTTGGAAAATGAATGAACTAGGTCTAAATCATGAAAACAATGCTATGTATTTCACCAACATCACAAATCTAGACATGGAAACAAAGTGGGCAAGGTAAAATCTTAAAATAAATATAAATCTAAGGTAAATGGCTCAAAACACTTGATCTAGACACATAGATCAATCTCAACACATGAAAATGAACGCAAACTTGACCTTAGCAAAAATAACTTACTCTAGGCACATGTCCAAAATTAATTGGGAAAGTCAATCCCAGGTAAAAAATTAAGATAAAAGAGTAAATCATTAAATCCCAAGTGACAAACATGGCTCAAACATAAATTTATCATTCTTAAAGCTATAATTGAAAAATAAGTTTCAACCTTAGTTTGAGATAGTAAACTGATTCAAGACGTAAAATAAAAACACTTCTAGGTTTAGGCAAATGTCTTTAAATCAAGTGAGGAATTATGATCCAAGTTATAAAATCCAAACTTAAAAGGTAAACACCCAAGCCCAATTATACAAGACTTTGGCATAGACCAATCAGTTTTGGATATGAACTTTGTAGGATGAATTTTGAAATTGGTAAAAAAGACTCAAAATTTCAAATGGATAATGACCTAGACTCAAATGGGTAGCATAATAACACCTTTTTGATACAAATGTATACAAATAATTTTTAACTTGGTTTTTAATAAAGGTAAATATATTGGAACAAATTGGGCAGTGCATTAACTTCTCTTTAAATAAGCGTACAAAAGGTGGTTTTGAAAATCTCTTAAGGCAAATGTTTGGTGTGAATTTGATAGTGTAACACTTCTTGACTCAAAGTGATAGAATTAACATGTATTTTGTGTTTGAAATTCTTGACTTATTTTGGATGTATTTTGACACAAAAATCAATTTTGGACCCTAAAGCCAATGCAAATAAAAGACTAATAAAAGCACCTAAGTGCACATCCCACCCTAAAAAGTGACAAGGTTTCTTGTTTCTTCTAAAGTTTACATAGATATACCAATGTTCAAAAGGTATTAATTATTAATCCAAAAAATTAAGAGTGTATGTAGGTAGAATTTTCAATCCCCCCTCTATCTCTCGATCATTGATATATAGTACGAAATTAGAGTGCCAAAGCAACTTGGCATTAGACTGGATATTATGCAATAAGTGGGTTTGATCTAAATCTAATTTTTTTGATGTTATAGATGTTACACACATGTGGATAAAATTAGGGATTAATTAGTTCATTTGGATGGTTACTACCTAGCTTGTTATGTAATGGTCTAGTCTTTTGCATAATGAATTCATCCATGTATGTCTTACTGAATTCTGATGTCTAGTACATACAAGCTCTAAGGATCCATTAGACTAGTTAAGCTAATTGCTCATCACTATCCCATCCAATAATATGCTTAATTTGTATATCCCATCATGGAATGGGGTTGGAATAGTGTTGGGAGATAAGACCCTAGGCTAAAGTCCTCCTATAGAACTCATGATAAGGCTACAAACTCCCACTCATAATTCAATGTAAAAAAAATAAAAAATAAAATGGAATAACTTTAGGGTCATTTTTGAATCACCCAAGTCACTTGAAGCTTAGGGAGAGCATATGCGACTTTTATTCACTTATATGACTTAAAAAAACAATAAAAAATGATGTGATTTTTATCACTCAAGTTCTTTAAAGGGGATAGGAGGAAAGCATACACATGGATTTTTCGAAAAAAAGAAACTAATTAGGAGAAGAAACTAAGTACTTTTGAAAAAAAATAAAATAAAAAAAATAAAAGCTCTTAAGAGCACTAATCTAATGTTTTTTTGTTCTTTCTAGAGCACTTAACAAAATGTGAAGTGAAGTTTGGCCTTTGTGTTTTCACTTGTTACTTTGAAGAAAAAAAATTAAAGTTGTTTTACAAGTGATTTTTAAGCACCAAAGGACAAGTGTGGATGAATTTTAAAGTTATTAAAGATTTCCCCCTTTGACCTAGTTTCCTTCAATAAATGTTAGTGGATTCACTTGTGTTTATTTAAAATGGTTAGTCCAAAAAAATTCACTTTTAAAGCTCTAAGGTTTTTGACATTGGGTGAATTCACCATTTATAGAATAGATTGAAGTTTCTATTTTCCTACAAACTAACACAAAAAAACAACTTTCATGAAGTCATTATTTAATAGGCATGAAGTCACCAATTAGATTAGTCAAAATCACTATTTTCCATAGTAAATCATGTAAACACAAAAGATAATTACTTGACAAGGTCTTCATTCTTGGGGGATGAAGTCACTATTTATATAGAATAAAATCATTGTTTCTATAAAAGTATGTCATAATTCAAAGTCATCAAAATACAGGGGTGAAGTTGATGTTTTTATTGAAGTCAGTAAAACCTAATAACAAAGTCACCATTTTTATGAAAAACACAATTGAAAATAGAACATAAGAAACTAGCATAGTCATTGATTAATGTAGACACATAAAATTTGCCATCAATAACCTCCAACCAAGCTTTAGACCAATTTTTATCAAATATCAAAATTTGGGCTAAAAAAACTAAAAACATGCTAAATGATGTGACCCTGTCATATATAAGTTCTAGTTTTGGTTAATCTATCCCTAAATTGGGTAATGCATTTTATGAGATAGCTAACTTTGATCAGATCATTTTGAGTCAAAATGACATTTTTGTACCTAGGTGCTCAGGATTGCTCCTTTCTACCAAATTTCTTGCACAGATACATGCCTTTGTTATTTTGTGTTGACAACATCCTAAACATGATAATGGTTCCAACACATCTAATATTGCATCCTACTTCTAATCTAGTCAAATTTTGATCCAATAATATGACATTCTAACTAATTTGATTAATTTTTGCACCAATTGCCAAGATTTGCACCAAAATTTATAAATCATGTTTACGCTAATTAATTTGAATCAAGAGCCTAATTAAGAAATCCATGGAACTTCTTGAATATTTGTTTTTGTAAATTGATTATAAGTTTCTACATCATAAAGTGACATCATTTCTTGGAAATACATCCCCTAAGCCATAAATGCATAAAATATCTGATCAAGCCCTCCCATGCCTCATTAATGTCTTCCATGCCTCTTTAATGCCTCTCTATCCTAAATATTTATGAAGGAATTTATTAAATTTGGCCTCCATAATTTAATGGATCCTTATCCACACATCTTCATCTTGAGATGGATGGTTTAGATTCATTATGATCATTTTTCAAAATCTATGAATAGGAGGCCTTACCAAATGAATTCAAGAAGCTCTTTTGGTATAAATTTATAATGATAAAAATATCTCTCAAGCCATTGATTTAGTATTATCATGATCAATTGTTGAGCCAATCCTAAACCATAACAAATCCATTAGTGCCAAGGAGAAGACGAGATAGCTAACAACTCCTTTGATGAGGACTCATTGAGCACAAGCTAAGCAAACCACTTCAACGAACTATTTGGAGCACCCAAGGAAGGTGAAGGATTTTGTTATCTTTTGCATTCTAGTTGTATTTCTCATTTAGTTTTGTTATTATGCTCCCCCATTGAGATAGCATTAAGGTGTTACCATTAGTGTGTTTTGTTTGGATTTTGATTTCATTTATTAATACCATACTAATCTCCCCTTATTGCAATCCTATGTTCACAATTATTAGTGGCAAAGTCACTGAAACACAATCAACCAAGAACATGGGATTCCAAGGCAAAAAAACTAAAAACTAATATTGTAAGTGAACTTTTCTTGGATTTTAAAGGTCTAATATCATTCCTTTAGTGCATTTTGGATGTGTGGTTCCATCGCGCATGCCATTAAATAACATAAGATTATGAAGGAAATCGTTAGCTTTCTCTTGTTAGTGGAATCATAAAACCCCAATATCAAACAACTCAATCAAATAAATAACTACTTGCCTAAGTACTTGGGTGAGTAATAACAAAACTAATACAACTAGAAGATTTATAAAATAACTACCTTTACCTTCCTTCGCAAATGATGATTATTTGTTTACATGAAGAAGTATTCATGCTCAACTCTTATGTCCAATAGAGCCATTTTTCAATGTATTTTCCTTATGGGTATCACCTATCCTTATCTACTTGTGTCTTAGCTTGGATTGGATTGACATGTGATAACATAATGAAGCTTTCTATAATCAATTTAACATTATGACTCTACAAAAATATCTTGTTAAATAATGGCTTTGGCACTTGTATCTATAGGATCTCCAACTAACCCTAACTCAAGTGTATTTGGCTTAGATTTAACTGTGGTTAGGTTTGGGAGGATAATCAATTAATATTTGGGATAGAGAACCCATTTATTAAGCATGTCTCTCCATTTTTGAATTTAAGGCTTTTATGAAGATAATTCTAATTCCTTGATTGTGAGGATGATGACATTATCATGATGTCATTTTTATTGAAATTTCCTTTTTATAAAATTTATATTCACTAATTTCATAAGGAATTTTCACTTAATCATTTAATTGGATTTGATTATTTGATTAATTCTACTTAGGGTTTTGGCATTTTAGGAACTAGTTAAGTACCCTGCTTAATGGGTTAAAATGTCAGTTTATCAATTTGCTAATTTACAATTTGAATGGAGATGAATCTATGGGAGGTTACTATTATGTATAGGATAATACCCAAAATAGGAATGCCTTGACATAATTTTAGGTTCTAACATTTGATGTGTGGATGAAATTGAGACATTCAGTGATTCCTAAGCTTAATTTGCATTGTTTGGTAGAAATAAATTTAAGTTTGGTTGGAACATGGTTGGATCCAAAATGAGGTGTCTATAGATATCATATAATTTATTTACAAACATATGTTTCACAATTAATTGAGTGTGATATAGGCATACATTATACCCATGATTCTTGAGCATGTAAATGTTAAACCTTTCCTCCTCTAATATGATATATTACATTGGTTTTTTTGCTTCTCTATGATCACAATAAACATAGGTTATATTATTCTATGTTAATTTTCCATTATGATATTGAGTTTATATATCTTAAACATGCCTATACTCATGTTTCTATCCTACACAATTTGTTTTATATGTTATTTTATATGACAATTTACTAACAATTTTATATGACAATAGTGTGACATGCTGATGTTAGTTTATTAAATATAATTACTTCATCTATTATATTATCTTACTTGAGTGTACTTATTATTTTATTATTTTTATTTATTGTGAAACATTTGAACATGTTCCCTAATTTTTGGCCATAGTTCCATGAATGTTGCTTATTTATTAGGCATTTACACATTTTCACATGTCTTCTACTTGAGTGTGTGGCATTTGAACTTGTGTGTGTGTGTGTGTGTGTGTGTGTGTGTGTGTGTGTGTGTTTCTGAGCTTCTTATCTTCTAAATTTTATCATAATTCATATCATGCATCTAATGGATTGATATGCATGTATATTGTAAGCTTCACTATTATATATAATTTGACATGAAACTACTATATGCTTATTTACTATATGATTTACACAAATATGACATAATTGTATTATCCATTTTAGATAAGGAGATTATCAATTTTTTAAATCCCCTCACCTTAAAATTCAGGCCATATTAATGTGAAAATGCCATAGAAACATGACTCCACGGATATAAAGTTGATATAATGAGTGGAATTTGATACAATTTACATTATTCAAATGTACACTTGGGATAAAATTACATGCATTTGGCACATATTTGGGACACATTTTTTTTAGATTTTTAATACATATTATACAAATTTTATAGAGAATATTCTATTAGATACTTTAGTTTGAGACACATTCAAGGTGCACATGCACTAAATTATAGATTCACTTTCATAGATTATATGCACATTAATGCACTGACCTTACTAAGATGCAATATTTTAGGTTTATCTATCTATAAAAGTTGTCTCATTTTTATTAGTGTGATAATTATTCTTCACTCTTGATGGAATTGGCACTATTTCTATTATTAAAATTTGATATGATTACACCATTTGACTTAGGTGAGATTTTATATATATTTTAGATTGGTTATATGAGATATTGATACACTTGAGTTATGTGATTGAGATTCTAATATTTTTTTGGACTTGGCACAATTCATATTTATATCATAATGGGGGGAATAATCACCCTATGATTCCACTCTTCACATATCTAAGGATAATTTGTGAACCTATCTCCAATGCTTCGGTTAGGAAACATCTCTACAAAAACATTTATTAAGGGGAAACATGGTTGTATCGACACATGTGTACTCTTTAATAGATCTATTTATTTTGATTAATTTTAGTTATTCAATTTTAGATTTTATGCACTAATTACACCTATTAAATGCTATTGGTTTTAAGTTATTTACATACAATAAATTCAAGTGGGGATCATGTAAAAAGAAGGTGTGTTGTATAGACCATGGTATGCTTTTATTTCCTTTAACCTCGTAATGTTATCCTTATGCATTATTATATTAAAAGGGGGATTAGATGGCTAAATTTGGATTTATATTTTAAATTAGTCTTTTACACTTGACAAATATCACTCAATGCTCTACCCTTCAGTTTGACCTTTCTTGTAGCTAAAAGGCTCATGTTCACCACCTCACTGGGCCTAAATACTTAATTATTAGTCCAACATGATATTGTGATTATCTATATAAAATTTAACCCATAGAGTGCCTAAAATATGATATATATATATATATATATATATATATATATATATATATATATATATATATATATATATATATATATCCTTCACTATCAATTACATAACATCAAAAAACTTTTCTCTTTCCTAGACAGTTACATTCAAACTAAGATAATAGTGTCAATGTTCCTATCTTAGATCCAACACAAGTGTCATTGCCCTACAAATAATAAAATTTACAAATATTCTAACATACATGGGTTGGACTAAGAATTTAATTAACCCTTCCATGAGTAAAATTTAAAAAGAGATAGTATAAATACAAGTCAAAGCCAATTTATTTGGACACTAAGCAATCACTTCTCTAGCATAGACATATACTAAAAATAGAAGTGCACATCTAAGATATTTTACCCTATTCATGCCTTTTTCATATCATTCATAGGTATATATATATATATATATATATATATATATATATATATATATATATATATATATATATATATATATCCTTCACTATCAATTACATAACGTCAAAAAACTTTTCTCTTTCCTAGACAGTTACGTTCAAACTAAGATAATAGTGTCAATGTTCCTATCTTAGATCCAACACAAGTGTCCTTGCCCTACAAATAATAAAATTTACAAATATTCTAACATACATGGGTTGGACTAAGAATTTAATTAACCCTTCCATGAGTAAAATTTAAAAAGAGATAGTATAAATACAAGTCAAAGCCAATTTATTTGGACAATAAGCAATCACTTCTCAAGCATAGACATATACTAAAAATAGAAGTGCACATCTAAGATATTTTACCCTATTCATGCCTTTTTCATATCATTCATAGGATTAGTTATACTACAGGTCTGAATCATTCAAATAATAACCCATGATCTATATTTTTCAAGTTACAAGCCAGATAATTTCATGCACTCGCATATATCAATCTACACTATTGTTCACACACATACCAACACATAATGGAGAACTACATATGTCTAAGGCCCTATTCATTGTAGTGAATTTATAGGCAACACTCATTGATAGAGATGTATTTGAGGTAATGTTGACACCATGAGCCTACTAACCCATTCTTGGTAACATAACCTAGCCTAAGGTGGAGAGCTAGGGTTTTAAGTGATAAATAGTCATAAAAAACCAATGCGTGTGATCCAAATATATTAGTAGAAAGGAGAAAAACCCAAAAAATACCAAAGTAGTCTATTTTCATTGTATTTAATATTATGTACAAGATAATTACATTGAAATATAAATAATAACACTAATGTAAGTGTTAATAGGTTGACACAAATATTTAAGCAACCAAAATGAATATTTATAGAATCTGATGGTTATTTCTTGAGCATCAAAAATATTGTTTCCACACCTGTACATCTCAATTTTTCTTATGAATCATTTTATAATCTAAGTATTATTTTTTGTTTGTGATTAAATAATCAAAATACTATTTGGAATTCTAGTTTCTATATTTAACATTTTCCATAATTTAGTAATGTAATTGAATATTATAAACTAAATTATTTAATTTTCCTACATTAGGAATAATCTAATATATTTTTATTAGGTTATTACACCTTAACTCTTTTCCAAAAAGGGTTAAACATTTATTGAACATAACCTATGAATCTTTAAATCAAATTTTAATTTTCCCTAGGCTTTTTTGATATTTTTTATTGCTAATTTATTATAAAAAGTAGATTGCTTTCAAATTCAAATGAATAAATTATGTTTAAAAAAATGCATACATATGGTATTTTTTCATTTGTTCAATACGTCAAGTTAGTCATTGATTTTTTTTATTTCATACATGATTGTATTAATCACAACCATATTTAAATGGAACTAACAAATTGATAAAAATAAAGAGATCAAGATACCACAAGATAAACATTTAACACCTCTTTAAAATTCTTATTATAATAACATTGAGACTTTGCCAAGATTTAACATGTGTAAATGTGCATATTCTCAACATTTTTATCCACATAAATCCTATTCAAGTGAGAGCTACCATCCCACTCCCATTATTTCCCCATGACTTATATTGGATTTGGTAGTCCACACTATCATTGCATGAAAATAAAAAGGTTCTCAACCTGTTCAATAATCTATTAATATAAAATAGGTTCATCTTACGACTAAGTTAGTGGTAAACTCTAAAGGGTATGATATGATTGAATAATTAAATAATACACATGATAATATATCAATTCTTGACCTTTTTAATCAATCAACTATTTATAATGATATATTATATGAAGCTTTATGTGAAACCTGAGAACCAAGTGATATTGAACCAAATTATTTACATATATTATGCAAGATCATTAAAATTGTGCCAATATTATAAATTTTAATTACACATATATACTCTCAAAGCACATAATTGATCAAGAGATTCCTTTATTCATACAAGTTAATATTCAAAATAATAGAATTAATAGAGCACTCGTTGATAATGGATCTGGTTTAAAAAATTATAGCATGGTATTTTTAGAAATAAAGGGTATTAGTCCAAATGTTCTTCCAAAATCAAGCATACATATCAAAGTTTTTGATAATTCATTCATCCCACATATTGGATAGATCACATTAGATGTAACATTTAGGCCAAAAATTGTACAAGATACCTTTCAAGTAATGTCTCAATCATTGCATTATAACTTACTCTTAGGTAGTCATTGGATACATCTTATGGGATATATACCATCCACAGTACATAGATGTTTAAAAATCATACACAATGGGACATTATGGACTAAGCATGTCGATGATGAGCCCTTTAAATTTTTAAAAATGTTGAATTTAGACACATTGGTATTTCCTCAACTGATGTCACCTAATTAAATTATTGAAATTAAGAGCATAACCACTTATGAGATAGGTCAATCAAGTAAAAAATACATGTATCTCATGTTATTAATAAATCACTAACATCCCAAGTACATATGGATGAACACAAGGATAATAATTTAGAAAACAATCTAGTACAAGATGAAGAAATGATATCACAACCACAAGAAAAAAAAACATTTGAGCTACCTTTAGTGGTAAATTCTAAATAAAATATGGCAAGGTTTTAGTTTATTATGATAGTGATGATGAAATTCCTCATGATATGTCTAATGAAAATCTATGCACACTTATCATTGATCCACTTAATCATCTATCACAAAATCTATTCACATCTATGGGACCTAGTACATACAAGTTAAATTCAATCATTAGAGGATTCAAAAACAAATTTAAATAAGGGAAAGGAAAAAATCATCAATGAATGTGTGAATATTTTTTATACTATTCATCCCTCTTGGTTAAAATATTTAATTCAAAATTACATATAAAAAATGAAAATACATCATTTGAATAATGTATAATTCTCTTATACCAAAAAGAAACCATGCTAAGAGGATCTAACTATTATTTAAAAGAGTAATGGATCCTATTTTGAGCATCTTGAGGTTGATACTAATAATTGGAACATATTTTATAGCATTTATTATTTATAATGATTCATGTATACTATATTAGATTTACAACATTCCCCATATTTTCTATAATTTTTTGGAAACATTCAATTACCTATTACATGTGGATCAAAAGTGTCCCCAATAATTATATGGGTAATAAATTATGAGTTGCATTTGACATTATGTTTTATTCAACACTAGTTGGTCAATATAAATGCAGTAGTGGATATTACCACTATTTTCCTTAATTTTCTCTTTTATGGTAAGTAGGTTCACATTATTCATGATGGATATAATCAAAAAACCCATATCAACTATTACTGGTGAACAAATGTAAACCAACATTGAAAAATTGATAATTACTTAGTATAAATACCTATATCAATAAAATGGATTATTAGGTAGTCTTTTTCTCTTTGAGGATGAATACATATTGAATAAACAAATATCAACACCAAATAATTCAAAATCAAATCAAATCAAATCAAATATTTGAGAAAATAAAAAAACATTCAAAAACCTCAAAAATTCAAAAATATTTAGCATTTCACATGTTTACTAGTTTTTACATATGTTGTTTACTTTATGTTAGTAGATAGAATATAATTTCTATACACACATATGTTTTACATGTATTTTAGTGTGATATAGGCATATTAGACCCATGATACTAGAGCATGTAGATGTTGGGCCTTTCCTCTTCTAGCATGATACACTAGGTTGGGGGCATCTTACTTCTCTATGATCATGATCAACACAAGTTAGATTCCATTATTATATTAATCTTATATATATTACACATTCATATAATCATGTTTATATCTTACATAATTTATTTTATATGCTATTTTATATGACATTTTGATAACACATGTATGTAGGGACTAGTATGACATGCTTATGCTAGTTGATTATATCTCATTAATTCATCTATTTACATTAGATGACTTGAGTGTACTTCTTATTTAATTATTTTTCTTACTTATGTAACATTTGAACATGTTCCCTACTTGTTTTCCATAGTGCCTTGACTGTTACTTGTTTATTAGGTGTTTATAAATTTTCATATGTCTTCCACTTGAGTATACAACATTTGACAATGTCCCTTATTTGAGGTCTCCTTGAACCCATTTTTGCATGACATTTGAGTACTCTTGCATGTGTGATTGATTGTTTGTTTAGTTATGCTTTCCATGACAATTTTTAACCAAGTTATTTCCATGAAGCCTCAAATACTATTCTTTGCCATGGTTCTATGACCTTCAAACCCAGCCAATTAAAGCATTCAACCCTTTTATACATCATTTTATGTCACACTTATATATTAATTAGTGAAAAACTATCTTATGCACAAATTTTTAAACTCAATCCAGGTACAAAAAACTAATTTTTGAAAATGTTGTTGAATTAAAACTATGCTAGCTAAGATGACCAATTGTTTAGCAGACAATGAGTTATAAGATATCTTCACAAATTTTTTTATCACCACTCAATTATTATATCATGTTCAAAAGATTAAAATATTTCAATGTATTATGACATATAAACAAAGAAAGATAAGTCAAGCTCATAGATTTGAACAAACTTAAGTACACACCAAATACTCCATCTATTTTAAATACTATGTTTTAATGTAAATAAAGCTACAAGGTCAAATCTAATAAAATAAAGAATGAATCAAATGTCATAGTCAATACAATATCACAAAAAATGAATAATATTTAGTTAATAGATCCACCAAGGAGGAAATTTTCAATATTACCATCTCCTCCTCATTTCTTGTAACAAAAACTACTTGATTGTAATCTTATATCTCTCCTTATGTCATTATAGGATGATATGACCAAGCATCAATGTAAGGAATTAAATAATAATGCATATTTTCACTACCAAAAATGTATTGGAAATTATACAAAAAAATATTTCACACTAAGGCATAAGATACATGATGTTATTGGTGGCAACATTATTGAGCTAAGAGTACCCATATATGAAGATAAACCACAACAAAGTGATAATAGAAAGTTTAAAATATTTAATAGTTCATTCCCAAACCATGGCATAATTAAAAATATATATAATTTAAAGGTAAAACATGCATACAATGTGTAACCTCATCCTTCAACATATGGGCATTCAATAGATGGCATTAATAGTAAATATATTTTTACACCCTTAACCTCTAGTGCATCTAGGGATATGTATGGCCAACTTGTAGCTTAAACAACTTCATATTATCTTGTTACATTTCTCTATGTTATTAGTATGGTCAACCTATATAATAACCTTGACTAAGTAGAGTATATATAGGAGGTAGAAGTTAGTCTATTGTCATCATATTGTGAAAGATTTCTTATTGCATTATTATAAAATTTACCCCCTTAAAGTGGCTCAGTCATAATATTCAAGTATTCTACTCTTTCATCAAATGTTATTGTGGATATATTTATTTTCCTCTTAATTCTATGATATATATTTCTATTGTTGTGAATCATCTAAGTAATTTCATTAAAAGTGGTATTAGAGCTTTGATTTGGGCAAGTTATTTGATGTAGTATTTTTTCGTATCTATCATCTTGAGCACTAAAAGGCAAAAAAGCATAACTTGTGATCCAAGAGGAATTGAATTTTTTCATCACCATAGTTTTTTTCATGAGTTTTTTTACAAAAAAAAGAAAAAAACATTTTGTTTGTTAAAAAAAGTTTGAATTTTTTTTACCTTGTGCAAATTGGCAGTCATCAGATTCATCTTTGAAGATGATCACAATGATATATTCTACATACATTTTTTTGGGCTGAAATGTTTCACCCTTGTGCATATTGTCAGTCATTAGATTCATATAGTTCATGAACTTCCTAGATTTTTTGTATGACAAGTCCCAAAACTCACAAAGATGACATGGAGTTAAAAACTTTTGATCTGAGTATTTCAGAGGTAGTTTAGCAACTTAAGTTAGAGCTGTAGGGCATGGTGTATAAATATGATCTTGATGAAGTAAAAGGGGATCTCATAGGGTTGAGAGGGGACCTAAATAACTTTTGGGGTTAATTGAAATAAATCATTAAGAAATTAGCCAAATTTTCAACTCAAAAATTGTAAAATAATCCTCCACCACTTAACTTTGGTTTTCATCCTCCAAACAATCACAACACCAACCATGGTCTGAATCCTTTGTTGCCAAAAGTTGACCTACAAAATTTTGATGGTCATGATCTAATCACATGGATTAGTTAAATTGAAAATTTATTTGATCTACATCAGGCTCCCTATTCACAAAAGGTGGTCATGGCCTCTTTATATCTAGAACCTGAGCAGTTTATTTGGTATTATTGTTTCTATGCTTAAAAGAAAAATAAGGGTATATGGGTGTCCTAGTCTATATTTTTAGAAGATTTTTATTTCCATTATCACAACAATATCTTAGAAAACTACTTTAGTTAACCAGCCAAGTTGCATCAAATTAGGATGGTAAAAGATTACATTCATCAATTTTAGAATCTTTCCTTATGTGTGGTAGACATCACTAAGAAAATTTTGACTAATCTATTTTTAGGTGGCCTTAAAGATAAAATACAATTAGAGTTTCACCTATTTCATCTCGATAATGTATTTAAATCCATACCAAGGGAACATATAGATAAGTAAAAGGAGTTGATAAAACAAAGACATTTCATTAATGTGCATGCATGTACCTTCCCAACACCATAATTTCCATAGCCTACCAGATTGACATCTCAATAATTTTAAGAAAAGCGCACAAAAGGTTTGTGTTTTGATCTGATATAAAATGGAGCAAATGACATTGATGTGCTAAAAATAAGTTATATTACATTGAAAGTGTTAATGAGGAGGAAAATGATGAGGCTTCACGGGTTGGTTTAGAAGAACATGATGATAAATATAAATATTCTCAACCTACTACTTATCATGCACTTTTAGGCATTAGTACTCCTCAAACTCTTAAGGTGGTTGGTTTCTTAGATAAATAGAAGGTGACTATGTTAATTTATTTTAGATGTACACATAACTTCATCAATAATAAGTTGGCTACTTGTTTGAATTGTTTCATTTACCCAACTCTAGAATTTTAGGTCAAGATTGCAGATGGTGGTATAATCAACTATTCTAGAAAATTCCATAGCATTAAGCTTGTTATGTGAGACTACTTGATATATTAGCCTATGTTTTCTATTACCATGGGAGGATCTAAAATTATTTTGGGAGTGCAATGGCTCACCACTTTGGGTACTATTGAGATGAATTTCCATGAACTATTCATGAGTTTCCATTCAAAAGGTAGGACCTTTGAACTTTATGGATTATGAGCTAAGTCTCCACAACTAGTTAGTTCCCATCAAATGATGAAGATTATCAGAAAAGGTGTAAAAGGATTTATGGTAAGCATATTTTATTTAGAGGTTTAACCAACCAAAGAGTATACACATTTTGATTTATAAACGGTGTTGGATGACCATTATGTTGTTTTTGGTGACATGTCAAAAGGACCTTCTCCTATACATGCACATAATCATGTCATTAGGGTCATTCTAGGAAGTAAACCACCCAACATTATACCCTATAAGTATCACTATGTCTATAAGATTGAAATTGAAAATATGGTACATGAGATGTTGGAGGTAGGAATCATCCAACATAGTCATTTCAAATATTATTCCCTGGTGGTCATGGTTTGGAAGAACTAATGCAAGATTCATTATCACAAAAGGTCACAACCAAAATCATAAGTTAAGGGAGGCCATTGAAATAGTAGAAAGCCCTTATAATTTAAATAGGGATGAAGGTTGAGGGATAATTCATGCATGAAAAATCATGGTTATTCAGGGTTAGCTTTTTCTTCATTAGCTTTCTTCTTGGTAGGTCTGGTTTTTCTTGATATTTAAGATTTTATTTTCTGGTTTTCTTTAATCTCATCCCCCCTTTTTAATATTTATAGCCATTTAACTCAATTTTGCACCCTTGAAGAGGTATTTCAATAATTCTCCAAATTAATTGGAATTTGGGATTGCCCCTAGGCCTATGGATTACTGATAGTAGGGGTAAACTTCTATATTGAAGGGATAACTCCATAGATTTGTCTTGATTGCTCATCACCTATACTACTAGCTCATTTAGATGAAAAGGGGGAGATAAAACATAAAGTAAACCTATCTTAATAAGTTGATGCGCCAATTTTAACCTAACCATTGATAACCAATTGTAATTACACTTTAAACAAAATCCTAATTTTCACATGACACTAATCCAAATCTACCTATTGCATGAGTATTTCTCATGGAGATTTATGAAGCAATTTTGAGCTAGGAGGACTAAACACAATGTCATGGCATGACACTAGTGGAGAGACAAATAATTATAATCATGAAGACTTCATTGGATTACTTCAAGATACCTATAAAAGACTTTCAAAACTGAACATGAATACAAATAAGGACAACATGCTAAGGAAGATAGTTTATCACTTAGCAAGATAAACTAGTCTAAAATACACATTAAAATAATCCATGGAGATTGTAATCCATATTATTCTTTATTTATAAAAGGCTAAAAATGAGCAAGGATTTACCATACTCAGGTGTAGGATACTTTACAAATCCAAAGTGGCTCAATATATAGCACAAGTGAGAGAAAAGAGAAGAAGGGCATAAGAGAGAGAGGGTAGACAAGTGTCCATGAGTTATAATAATAATAATAAGAGTTATTATAATAACTTAAAATGTCTAAGATGCCATATGTATCTCCTATAATGATGATCCCTTTCTCCAAGTGGTGTGAGAGTTGAAATGCTTGCTTGACACCTTGACTAGGTTCTTGAAACTACCCTTTGCCTTGGAACAATGAAGGAAAAGTGGCATTATTGATAGTTAGATTAGGATATCTTACATATTTTCTCTAATTTTGACACCTATTTAATGACCCCATCAATTTCTCTTTGACACATCACCTCTTTCTCTTACAAGGTGTCTAGAGGACTCTTCATCTCCTTAGGCCTATCTTTCATACAAGTGTCAAAACTTGAATTTTTCTTCCTTGACTCATAAAAACTTCATATATGGCCTATTAAACTCATATCATACCTAAAAAAATTCATTTTGAGGTTTTAAACTATCCCCAAAAATTTGTTCTCTACTAAAAGCATCAATTAGGGCTCATTCCTTATAGCCCTAAAATCATATGAACCTCATTGTGTAGAGATTTGTATAGATTTTAATGAGAATATGATAGCATATTATATGACACACTATGGCCTTACAGCTCCAAGTTCAATTATAGGATCAGAAAGTGAGTGGAGATATCCTTTTCTATTATTTTTCTCTCCTAACTAGGATTCAATTAAACCTCCCTGCTAAGAGACTAAAAAATGGATCTATAGGCTCCCCACATGTGCCAAAACATAAATAAGAATGTGATTCACTTATATGACCTCTTTTTTATCCATGCCAAATTTCAAGATCCGATAACTTGTATGAACTTGTCTTCTATCAAAAGTTAGTCTTTTAGGGCCTATTTTGTACAGTCCTATACTTGAAAGTATAGTCTAATGATATGGGATGATGATAAAGGGGGTCTTGAACATGTTATAGGTCATTTTTATTTTTTTATAATCAATTTTTAGGCATAGAAACTTAATTCTATCTCAATGGATCATTATAACTCTCTTAGGCAGCAAGAAAGTGCTTTGAGTTCTTAAGGATGGTTCATAAAACTCAGGGCATGAAACCACCAAATAATTCCACAAAATAGAAGTGAAATAGGGTGGATAACTTCCCCTAGTATCCCAAGTTCCCATGTAAGTTATCTATTCCATTTTGAGCAATGCAAGATAGACTGTTGGGCTGGTAGTAAGCATTGTGTGAGGGCTGAGAGTAAATTGAGCTATGTGAGTGGTTATTTGAGATTAGTATTTAGTTTTCAATGGTATAAAAAGGTCTAATACATACACCATATCTTATTAAAATTACCATATTCACCATTTCTCTCATTAGGTCTCTAACCAACCTATTTGCTTAGAACTAGGGTTCTTGAGCCAAACTACCTAAGATACCTTAGTTGATAGTGTTCACTATTTCACTCACTATCAAGGGTATAAAATGTCATAAAATTTTTGTATGTGTTTTTCACCATCTCTTAAATTTTCCTTTTTCTATAAATTTTTTGCTATCTATTCTAAAAGGAAGAAATAAAAGTATGAAGATTAGTGATAAGTGATTAAGTACCTGGAATGATGTGCACTATTCCAGATGTTGTGAGAACTCATCTTTAGCTATGGAGGAAGACACCTTTGTATAAGAAAACACTAAATATAATTAATATTATAAAATATATATGTGGGCTACCAAGCTACACACTTTTTCTAGGAAACATAACACTTCCCTAGGATGACAATCTGCTATTTAGAAATAGAGTTTAAAATGAACATAAATGAAAAGAGAGAGAGTGAGAGTTAGAATATTGTTTACCATGTTATAGCTCTAAATGTGTCAGTTAATAAATTCAATGCAAGTTGGGTAGTGGAATTATTATTTGGTGAGGTTTTGGGGTTACTAGTATAAAAACATATTGATCAACATCGATTAAGTGACTAGTGTTGATTTAGGTCACTGATGCTGGCCTGGATAACTGATATCGATTGGGGAAATGATATTGGTGGGGTTATGGAAGGATTTTTCAAGAAGGGAAATAAATTTATAGTCTTTTAAAGTGGTCATGAGGAGTTTTGAGGGGGTGAGTAAGACTCAAGAAGGGTAAGGTAGAGGTTGATATGCTAAGGTAGAGAGATGGAGGTGGGGGAGTGTTATAACTCCTCCATAGAGGAAGTTCAAGTTTCATGAATAGTTAAATAGTATATTTGTAAAACTAATATAAAAATGATTATTTAAAACATGTGAAAATACCAAAATGTACTTAACTAGGTTGGATAGGTGAGCAGATGTGCTAGATAGATGGCTTCGATGAGGCTTGATGAACTGGTGCATGAATGGATGAGGAAAAGCATATGTTTCTTATCAATAGTTCTCAAAACATTATGTATTTTGTCAATTTTTGATCTATAACAATTCATGTAGAGTGACAGTAATCTTGGATGTTGATAATGATGCTATAATGCTCTAATAATGAAATCTCTATGCAAATCAATCATTTTCTAACCCTATGGCCAATTTGGAAGTAGGACTAAGTAATCAATGTTAGCAGGCCTATTAACATCAATCGAGGGCTAACTGATGTTAGTTCCCTAAGACTAGGTAAAACATGTTATATATAGCCTTTTAGCCCACTTCTTACTTCAACAAATGGGTTTTCCCATTAGAAAATAGTCATAATATGAGGTTAAGAGGTGGTTAGGTAGTTAAAGAGTTATGAGGGGGGAAATAATAGGTCCTAGGTGGTTATGATTTAATGACCAGGTCCTAGGGTGAGTCACAGGGTAAGAACTGATCATAGGGCAAGGTGGTTAAAGGAGATTTAACCAATTAATTTAAATAATTAAATTAATTAGATGTGCCTAAAGGGTAAAGACATAGGTTAGGGAATTAAATAAGAAAGGTACTGAGGGGTAATGTGACCTAGGTAATAATGAAAGGGATTAGCATAATTCTAGTGTCTTCATTTGCCCCTTTTTGTCTTGTAACTTGTATGCATAAGTTGTGAGACAAAAATAAAGGTTTGCTACCCCCAAAGATGGGATGAGGTATTCCCCCCTCAAAATGGGGATTGACGGTGGTAAAACCATAATTAATGATTAATTTCTAATAATATAGGTGGGTAAAGTTAGGTGGGAAGTGGAAATACAATGATAACATGACACATATGCACAATTCTTCATGCCAAAGTTGGTCAAATGGTCAATAGGTCAAAAGGATGTAAACAAAAATAACTGGTCTATAACATATATAAGTGACAACTAATTTGGATAAAACCATTAAAGGTGCATATTCAATGGTTGATGTGTCCCAAGTATCCAAAAATAGAATTTCTTTTGGAAGACACAAAATGGTCATAGGCAATAAGGACCAGTCAGGGTCATGATCTATAATGCCTATGAAAAAGCTAACTTCAAAGCAATCATAGTGATAGATAGCTTAGTGACAAAAATAATGTCATCACAAAGGGTGTGTATAGTTGGGGAGATATACATGATCTCTAAGTCATTCATCATGGTTATTGGAGATGTCAGTGAACCCCACAGTTAACTATCATGATTGGGAGATATGTGTGATCTCCAATTTCCCCAAATGTAGTCTATTTTAAACTATGAAAGGGTCACATGATCTTAGTTAAGAGAAAATTTTGAAGTAGGGAGGGTTGGAAATTGTTTCCCTATAATAATATGATTGACATAAGTGGCATAACTATCATTAGCTACCAGATCGATGTTAGTGGGTATTGATTGATGTCAATTATTTAGGGCACAAAAATGCCAACACTAGCAACCAATAAAACATGGAAAAAGGGTTTAGTGGCCCCCTCAAATATAATTTGTCATTTTATAATTACCAACACTAATATCTAGAGTTTTATGTGTAAAAACATCACTTTCATGTCATATGTGAGCTAGGTGGTGAGGTGTGAGTGGTGGAGAGGAGTTTTAGAGTGCTTGAGAGTGAGTGGAGTGAGGTGAGCACTTGCAGAACATTGGTGGAGCACATAAGTGGATTTTTTATTGAGATGGATACACCTACAATTGGGGACCCCATAGTTAGAGTGGCTACCCTAGTGCCTACCATCCCAGCCCACCATTGTTGAGTGGATGAGGTAGGACCACTATACACCCAGTTTGTAATTTAATTATGGTTTTGCAAATTTTTGAAATAGGGGGAAAAAAGGGTAGGGAGGAGGGGAGAAAGAGTATCTATAGGTTATAAAGTGAAGTTGAAGAGGGTTAAGGGTAGTTTTAGGGTAGAAAATGGGTATAGGGGTTTTTGATGGTTCAGTCCTAGTGTCAAACCAATCACTAACATCAATGGCTTCGGCCGATGTCAGTCGACCTATAGAAGACCAGGCCCAGTTTATGAGTTTTATGTTGGTCAAGTAAGGACTGGCATTGGTCTCCATAAAAGTAGGGAGGGGTTAGAGAGGGTCATTTGGGAGGTAACTAGATAACCCAAGGAGCAAAGGTTTTACCTTGAGCACCATAAGTTGGGTACTGGAGTGTTTATGATCATTCATAGTGTAAGAAAAAGTTTTATTCATAAAGAAACTAGTTAGGTGTTAGTCACTAGGTGAAAATGGCCAAGCTAACCTTAGGAAACCTCATGTCAACTGAGTGCTACCTACATAACCATAAAAAGGGTCACAAGCTGATGTAGTTCTCCCAAAGGGGAAACTAGTTTAGAGGGAGGGTTGGTTGAGATGAATAGCTCTTGTTTTTAATGATGTTCTCATTTATGGTTGTAGGCAAGTTAGGAGTTCACACTTTAGAATTGGCTCCCAAATCTACTATCAAGGATATGAGTAGTTGTGACTCTTGAAGAGTGGGAACATATCATTGTAGTTGGCCTAGGAGGATTTTAGAGTTATGGTCAAGTAACAAGGGATGTGAGCCTGATGGTGGCATTGATAGAGTAGTGGGATTTAACCACTAACATCTTCCATCTTCCCATAGGTGAGATGACAGTCTTACCAGAGGATGTATATCAGATACTAAGGCTACCAATACATGGTGTTGACTTATATGCATGTAGTTAAGATGAACATGATGTACTCATGGGCACATTATTTGGAGAGCATGCCAAGGAGATAGATTACTACTCTACTAGCTTCACATATGAGTTCTTATATGAGGCTAATGATGATGAGCATAGACTCATAGTCATGCTCATGATTGGAGTGATTGTTTATACATTATCAAATGTGGATGGTGATAGATTTCTAGTGGCTTTGATAGGTGTACTAGCTGACATGCTAGAGTAGAGGATGGTATTTGCTTGGGGTATCATATTCCTCATAGAGTTATCTAGAGATATATGGGAGATTAGATTACAACAGTGGTATAACCTTTATGTGAGTCACCTTTTACACTATTAGGATTATGAGCATATCATAGTGACCCAGCCATTAGGCCTCCACATCACCATCATAGTAAGTTATAGAGTTGATTTTAGATGGTATAGAGAGTCCATGGCCCATGCATGGAAAGATGGTGTGATCAGAGATATTGAGTACTATAGGAGGATGTTAGATGCCTTGATACTAGCTGATATCATATAGAGATCATATCTGACAATTCCTCCTTTTCCATGGTAGAGGATACAGATGAGAGGCACCTAGAGCATGAGGTGGGTACATGGTAGGAGAGTTAGGGAGGTGGAGAGGATACCAATAGAGCACATTAGGTGCCAGTATGGGATTTTGTAAGGAGTAGCTCCTGACATGCCATAGTATATGAAGGATGACATAGATCTACCCCTACTACTACCACAAGAGATAGAGGGGCCTAACTTTGAGGAGCTCCCAACTAGAGGAGTCGATAATGCAGCTTATATGGGGGCATATCGATCTTATTGGGTAGGAAAGTACACTATGATCCCATGAAGACCACCTATTGATATGCAGGTCATTTATAGAGAGAGATGTTATGATCCAAGCTAGGGATGTAACATAGGCATAGTTATAGGTTATATAGGGATATGTGACATTGATACAGGGGTAGATGATAATAGTCACAAGGTAGGATTCAACCCTACAGACATAGCTAGTTGTAGCATAGTCATAAGTTTTGATTCTAGGTGGTCAGGTGAAAGGGATATAGGCATAATGTAATGCTATGACAATAAAAAAAAGATGCCATGTGGGACAGATCAATAGCTACACCTCCACCACCACAAGTACCTACCATTGGCATGATGGGACCATCATAGACACCATAGGTAGTTATAGTAGGGAGTATGGGGTCTCTATAGATATTGTTAGTTAAGAGATACAACACTACACTAGTAGATATTGACTACTATACACATGCCCTAAGGTTGCATCCAGAGATCCCTAGGTATCCTGACTATCTAGTATAATAGAGAACAACTCCTTACAACGTAAGATCAAGCTCCCAGTGCGATAGATAGGTTGAGGACATGGGTGACACTACAGGGTCACAACCACCTCCATAGCAGGATTAGTTAGCTAATTTTGTATATTTTTGAGTTTGATATGATGTACACACATATACCAACCTACAAGCCAAAGATGAGAGATGTATATTTTTGAGACACACACACACATATTGATGTAGCATTGATTTATACTTTGATATTCAACATATATGAGATGGTACCATTGTTATGACATGATTTTGATTTATATGATGATGATGGTATTATACATGTTGTTTATTGATGCCATGCTATTCTGATGTGAGATGTTAGATGTTATGGTTGTGGATATGATGATGTTTACATGTTAATAGGTTATTAAAGCATTTCCCATATTTGTGATGGTACATTCACAATTAAATGTTTAGATACATATTACCATTTTTCCATATATGTGATGGTGTATGCATAAAATGTACTATGTTGGTTTTTCATTTTAGCATTTTCCATATATGTGATGGTGTATGCTTTAAAATGAATGATTTTGATATAGCTTCCATGTGTATTGGTATTCATAAAAACTATTGATGAAAATGTTAATTATAATTCACATAACACAAATTGGCATTTTTATTAAATAAAATATTGAAATATTGATTGTTAGTATGGTTAGGTTGATTATCTAGAACAATTATTATGATTATTGAATATGGTTGATACCAGGCATATAGTTTTAATTTAGTGATCAAAACTTATACCAAAGAACTGAAGACAAGTAAGTTTTCACCTAAAGACACAACGTCTAAAAGGAAAAACTAATAGGTGAACAAGATGGTTAAGATGAAAGCCATGATTCTCTTTCATTGATGAGGGCCATAAGGCAACATGGGGATGCATAAAGACATAAGACCTTTTCATGCGCTATACTATTGACCATAGTTTTATTGAATAAATAATTGGTTCACTTTGTGGTAAGTGAGCTCTAAGTCCCTTGTTTGCATTTAATAGGTAAGAGAGATGGGGGAATAGGGTATTATGAAAAAAGGGGTAAATGGGTAATGAAAACCTTCTAGTGGGACGATATGCCATTTTTGTAGGTAACTCAAGAGATTTCATAGCCGAGTCCATGACATAAGTCTTTTTTTTAGACTGATCAATGTAAAAAGTCTATGTATAGGATATTTATTATTTCTTGAGGTCATGTGAAGCTGATCAATACGAGAAGATTCTAAATACATGCTTGTTATAACAAAGTTAACATATCCATCCTTTGAGGGAGTGGTCTATGATTTATATGGTTTGTATTTTCATAGTTGTCTTTCAAGGAATCAGTTTATTTAATGCAGTAGTAATATACTATGCAACTATCCTTCAAGGGAGCAATCTAGGTTTTTTATAGTGACCTAAGAGATAATAAATTTTCTTTATATCCCAAGTTTTTTTTAATTTAGTTATAGACATGGCTATAAAGGCTTAGGGGTGTCCCTTTATGATGACAAAACTACCATACTTTGAAGATTGAAAAAAGTGTGAGAGGGAAAAGGGTGAAAGGAAGGTGTTTAAAATATAAGAAGTTTTACTCAAGGGACAAGTTCAAGTTAGACACAAAGTGACATGATGCTTGATTAACAAAATAATGGTCATAAATGCAATGCATTTAAAGGCTTAGGTTCTATCTTGCCTTTGAGAGAGGACAAGTGATAAGTCCCTGATCCATATTTGTGAGTTATGATATATGGTCTAAGCTAATTAGGAGCAAACTTACCCTTTTTTATTTTCTCCATGTTAGTCTCATGTTGATTCTCTTTCAAGATGAGATCTCTAATTTTGAAATATAACTCTTTCATATGCTTGTTCTAGGTGTGTCTGATGTGCTCTTGATATATTTGAAGATGGTTTAGAGCTATAAGTTGATGCTTATTAAGTAACTCAAGTTGGTTCAAGCATTCTTGGAAAAAACCATCATTAGAGAGGATATCCTATAAGGATATGTGAAGAAAAGGAATTTGGACCTCAAGAGGTAGGACTGCCTCAGTACCATAAACCAAATAAAAAGGTGTAGCACTCATAGGGGTTTACTTTATAGTGTGATAGGCCCATAGAGTGAAGGGAATATGTGTGTGCCAATCCCTACCAGATTCACTAACCACTTTCATGAGAATTTTGGTTAGATATTTGTTAGAAGCCTCTACCTTTCCATTTTCTTATGGGTGATAGGGAGATGAGAAGCTTAACTTGATTCCAAAGGCATCATAGGGCCTTTAGATAGATTTATTCTTGAAGGATTTACCATTATCTATAATGATCTTATGCGGAATACCATAATGTAAAATAATGTGATGTTTGATAAAGTCAACAATTTTTTTGGCTTTTGTGGAGACAAGAGGAATTTCTTCCACCTACTTAGTGAAATATTCTATCATGGTGATGATAGAGTGATGATGGAGAGATGAATGTGGATTAATCTCACTGATAAGATCTAAACCCCATTGTGAGAAGGGCCAAAAATCTCAATCCACTTGAAAAGTGTGACTTGGGACATGAAGAAGATTTGTGTGTTGTTGGAATTTGACACAATTCCAAACATAATCAAAATAATCTTGGTTAAGGGTTGACCAATAATATCCAAGTCAAAGACTGCATTTATAAATTGCATTCCCACTAAAGTGTCCACCAAAAATTCCATCATTGACTACCTTGATGGTATAAGGGACTTTAACACTAGTTTGACAGTAAAGAAAGATGTCCATCAAAGCCTTGACTTATAGAGACGACCCCTAAGCATGGTGTAACAAGTAGTGATTTTAATAAAAGCATGCCACCCATTGCTAGAAAGATTAGAGGGAACAACACTGTAAGTGAGATAGTCCACTAACTATTTATACCATACATCATGAGAATTGGTGTCTATATTACCAATAAAGAAGATGTTTGATGAAATGTAAGAGGGTAATGCCAGATGATGAATGATAATGTAAATATTTGAAGAAGATGATGAAGAGGGAATGTATTAAGCAAGAGAGGCCATGGTGTCAACAAACTTGTTTATTGAACGAGGAATAGTTTGCAAGAGATAATGGTTGATAGAGGCCAAATGTGTGTCTACATGGTGTTTGTATCATTGCAAGATATCTTTATTAAAATGATAAGAGCCTTTAACTTGATTCAACACAAGTTGGGAGTCTCCATAGATGTGGATTAACTTGACTCCTAAGAAAAGGGCTGTTTGAAGCCCAAGAACTAAGGCCTCATATTCAAGTACCATGTTATTAGTGTACTCAAAATCTAGTTTAAAGGATAAGCTCATGGGTTAAATATCAAGAGGAACAAGGATGACCCCTACACCCCATCTTGTTTGACATTTGGACCCATAAAAAAATAACATCATTTGATAGGTGGTGTCATCAGTGGAGAGTGTTGTAATGGATTTGTTAAGAAATTTGATATTAGAAGGTTGCATATCAAGAAGAAGAACATTAGCTAATTGGTCGATAATCATTTTCCCCTTGATTGATTTTTTATGAATGAAATCCAAATCAAACTCAGTGAGAAGCATAAGGGAGTTTTTAGGTTGTGGAGTTAAAAGCTTCACTGATGCAGACATTGGAGGAGGTTGCTGAAGTGTCATAGACATCGGCATCAGTCAGGCCAATCGACGTCAGTAGGATTAGACAGGAAGAGCAACCGACGTTGATTAGGGATCGGTCGGTGTTGGTCACCTCTAGGTAGACAGGGACCGATGTCAGTCGCCTGTGCGGTTCAAAACTGCTAGTTCATGGATAGTTAGTTAATAAACTGGGTGTTTCCATGTTGAGAGGCTAATTTTAGTCTTGGGATGTAGATCTAATTATTATAATTAGGTGTCTAATTATTGTTTGCATGGGATCTATATAATAGACTCATGGGCTGTATTGTAATTTGTTCTAGTTTGAGTTGAGCAAAGTTAGCTCCTTATGTGTGTGAAGTGAGCAAGGGTGTTCCTCCTAGTTCCACAGTAGTGCCAAGTGTGGGTGCTAGTTTTGGAGAATCAGAAGGGTTCTTCAGGTGTGTAGGATCTTGGTCGGTAGGTGTGTAAGGCCACGTTTGGAGATCTACATGGGTAAGTAAGATAATTGATCTATAGGTGTATGTGTGTGCAAGGTCTAAGGTTTGCAAGTGTGCAGAACTAGGTTGATCTGTAGGTGGCAACAGAATCAAGGTGACAACAACACAACAGGGAGTAGGATCAGGTAGGATCTAGCTTGGAGTATGGTGTGTACTCAGTCTAGAGCAAGAGAGGAAGGCAAGGCAATTCCTTCCATAAGTAAGATCATTTGGGTTATAGGTTGTTACAGTTCAGGGGAGATATACTTGGAGTACAATTGTGTACTTAGAGTGCGTGGAGCACTTGTGGAGTGCATGGAGCACTGGTGTACTGGCAGTAGTGGATACTGACTGGTTGGAGGTGAACACCAACTCTATGTTTGAGTTGTGTGTTGGGCACCATAAGAGAGAGAGATTTGAGGAAATAAGTAATGTACACTTGAGGTGTGGGAAGCCTCTAAGAGGTGTGAAGAAGAAGTGGCATCTTCTTTATTGTATTCTTTTTTGGATGAGTATTAATACAAGTTGTGTATTGTCTCTCATATTCTGTGTTGTTTTTGGTTTCTAGTTACTTGTTACTTCTGGTTAATTTCGCATCTTAAGTTGCTTATATATGGTAATCAATTGTGCTTCCATAGGTTCCTAATAGGAATGAGACATGCATAATTTTTGATAAGTCTTGGAGTGCATATATTTGAGGGGATTGGTGTTGGTGATGACATAAATCTTGTGATTAAGGAGATAATGTCAAAGCTTATAAGCCACAAAGACTAAAGTGAGACAAAGTTTCTTAGTGTGAGTTTACTAATTTTTAAAGTCTACAAGCATTTAGATTATATAGTAGACAACTTGATCCTTATGGTTGTCATCACTATGCATAATCATAGCACTGACGGAGTGATATATTGCTGAAATATAGATATATAAAGGTTGATCCTCCTTAGGTGAAATGAGGATTGGTGGGGAAATAAGATAACCTTTGAGGGAATCAAATGCTTTTTGACACTCCTCACTCCACTCAAAGAAGACATTATTTTTAAAAAGGTGATGAAATGGTTGACATCTATCTGATAATTATGAGATAAAAAACCAAATGGACTGAAGTTTTCCTTTCAAACTATAAAGTTGTTTGAGGTTTCTAGGTGGAGGAATTTATAGAATGGCTCAAACCTTAGTAGGATCAAACTCAGTGCCATGAAGATAAATGATAAATCCTAGTTGCTTATCAAAGAGGACCCCAAATATGTACTTCTTTGGAGTAAGATGAATGTTGTAGTGTAGAAGATGCTCAGAGATGATCTCAAGGATTTCCAAATGGTCTTGGTGATGATTATATTTGTTGAGAAAATCATCCACATAGTATCTCATGATGGTGTGAAGGAGGTCATAGAAAATGTAGGTCATCATTCATTGGTAAGTAGCCCCAACATTTTTCAATCAGAAGGGCATAACATGATGACAAAAAGTTCCCCATGGGGTAATGAAAGTGGTTTTATGCTAGTCTTTGGGATAAATCAAGATTTTATTATAACCTAATAATCCATCCATGAGCAAGATCTTCTCATGGCTGGCTGTAAGATCCATCAGCTGGTCGATGTTAGGCAGAGGGAAATCATCTTTTGGGCATGTAAGTTTTAGATCATGAATATTAGTGAAAAGATGAAGTCACCCTATGGGTTTGGTGATGGGGATGATTTTAGAGACCCATTATGGGTAATCAATAGGTTGAATGAAGTTGATAGACAAAAGGCATTGAAGATACTCTTTGAAGAGAAGGGCAATGTGAGGATGCATCTTGAAAAGCTCCTGACAAATAGGTTTAGCTTCATGATTTGTGACAATGTTGTGGGTTATGATCATGAGGTATATACTAGGCATATAATTTTATGACCAAGAAAAAAATTTACTATAATTGTCAAGGAAAGTGGCATAATCTTTTTGATCACTAGAATCTAAACATTGGTCAACTTTAAGAATGTGAAGGTTATCTGAAGACTATAAATTAATATCAATAATTGATTCATTTAGCATATTTTTCATCTTATAGGGGAATGAATTCTAAATATAGGAGCCTTCAACTCCCATGTAGGTAAGAATGGAGTCATCATCCTGACATTGGACTATGTTGATTATTGGAGAGTCATCATCGATCATGTCAGGATGAAGGAGGGGAAGGGATCTTGTTTCCCCATCACGCTAATAGGTTAAGAGTCCCAAGTGAACAACATTCATGAAAAAAAATAAGAAGGATGGATACCTCTAAATATATGGGAGAAGGTGGGGGGATAGGTGAAGGTGGATAAGGAGGTAAATGTTCCTCAATGATCAAAACATAGGGAACCTTAGTGAGCTTGGATGGCTCTTTAAAACCCATACCATACTAATTCTTTGCATTCTTAATAGTTTTATTGGTGGGGTATTTTATGGTTTTATGAGTTCCTTGCTCATACTGACCCAGACCAAACCTTTTCTAGGTACACACACACACACACACACACACACACACACACACACACACACACACACACACACAAGTATTAGCAAAGCTAGGTTTGCCTAGGAAGGAGAAGTCGCATGTAAAGAGTTGGGCAGAAGGAAGAGTATTTCCCATAACAAGAGCACTATCAATCCCCCCATACATTAGATCCATGAAAATATTGGGAGAACCATATGGTATAACCATTTTGATGTGGGGATCATATTCAAGATGCATATGTAATCTTCCATACTCTTGTAGAGTATGGAACATATCTAGCATGAGGAGATGATATTCAGTAAGAGTGAGGTGATTGAAGGCATTCTCCATAGGATCTTTCTTGGGAATTTGAGTCACAAGTAGCTCTAAGCTTGTTGAAGCCTCAAAAGTAGGAGGAAGAAGAGATAATTTTAATGGTATAGGGATGTCATTGGGCCTATAAGTCATGTTGCATGTATTAAATAGAGGAGGATCAATTGGTATGATGTGCACCTGACCCTCATACTCAAATTTAACACAATGGTGCAAAGTCAAGGGCACATAAGTCATGACTCATATCCATGGATGTCTAAGTAGGATGTTGTATTAGAACTCTCCCTCAACAACATAGAAGAGATCTAGAATAGTGCAAGGACCAACATGAATATAAATCATGATAGTGCCTATTGGGGCAGCCATGGTATCATTGAAGGAGCAAAGAACTGAATTTGATTTCAACATATAATGATCAAGAAACTCTAATTGCTTGTAAGCATGCATGGAGATGATGTTAATAGTAACACCCCCATCAACCATGACTCTCTTGACATGAGTCTGGTTGATATATGCTATGATGAAAAGAGCAAGGTAGTAGTCATCAGGGTGATGAACATGAATCTTAGAATCATTAAATGAAACCAGGGCTATAGTATTAAGGGAGCCTACAAAAGTTGAGAGAGGTTGGGGTTCATTAGGCTGAACCTCAATTGCTTGAAGGGCCTTAATCAAGCCCTGACAATGTTAAGATGAGATTTGGATTAACTCATTTAGGAACATATTCATTGGTGTTTGGTATATTTTCTTGACCAAGGAGTCCTAAACCACCTCTGAAGATGTTGGTTATGTGGTACCCAAGATATAAATCTTGGATTTTTGAGGGGGAGCGTCCTTCAAAAATAGATGAGCCCATGGTGTTTTAGCCTTCTCCTTGCCTTTATCCTTTTGAGTCTATGATTGAGTGGCCATATGAATTGATTTAATATGTAATATAGGTGGTGAATGACTTGTGTGTGCATCCTTAGGCTCAATTTTAGGTGAGGAAGCATGAGAAGTTATGGGTGCAACTGTTAGAGTGATAAGGAAATTTATGAGGGGCTCCTTGAAAAGAGTGTCTATACCAAAGTGTTGCTAGATGATAGCCATGAGAGATTTGCATCTCTCCATATCATGTTTAGGTGATCAATGATATAAACAAACCTACGTGTCATTGAACCAAGAATGTTTTAGTTTGAGAGTTTGATAAGGCTTAATCAGGGAAAGGGTTATGCAAGATGATTGCAATAATTGGCACAAATGAGAGGCATGAGAGCCTTTGAATGGGATTGTACTTGTTTTTATAATTGGGGTCAAAACCTTATTTTGTTTAAGATGTTTTGGAGGGGTTTTTCATGGTGTCCTTTTGGGTGAAGGTGTGACCATAGGTTTTGTTGATACCTTTTTAGTGATAGGTGTCAAGATACTAGAGGTTAAGGGACCACCAGTAGGTAGAGGCAAAAACACTTGTAGCTTCACCATTTAGTTCCTTAAGATACATTTTGATTTAACTAAAGTCAAGGGGTGTATCCATAAGATTGAAGGAAAATTCAAAGGTACAATAGTTTAATGAGGCTTAGGAAGCTTTACATTCTTCCTAGGCATAGGAGGGTTCAAATCTAAGTTCACTTGTAAATGAGTTAGATAGGACACTACGTGAATGTCTAAAGATCTGATTTGATTTAGTGTGGTGGACACCTAAGAGTTCAAAGGTTATGAAATTGAGGTTTGAGCCTCATTTGGTAGAGGAGAAGGATCTTGAACCTTTTCAAACACCTTAGGCTAAATGTTTGCGAAAGGGTTAGCAGTTGAGGATGACTTTTATTGTGTAGGGAAAGGAGCTTTGAGCTAATCCTAAAATGCCACATGATCCAACTTATTAGAGTCAATAAAATTGAGATTTCCTACCAACCACGAGAAGGGTTTGGATAATTTGGTGTAGGTCCTGATCCTTAGCCTATAGGACATGAGTGCTATGATTGAACTATAATACTGAAACCTAGGGTGTCCAATTTCCAATGCTCCTATCTAAGGTCAATTTGAGCCTTAAGAGTTAGTTTCTTCCACTAGATGGGTACTAACCCCTTTATTTTCTTCATCTTTAAGTTTAACCATGTCAGCCAAATATAAATAAAGCTCTCAAATTCAAAATAAAGAGTCTCATATATAAAGGACTGCACAAGGCATTTTATATCTAGTACTTACTACTTTCGCATAGTAAGCTTAATAAAAATCACTCAATATTATAGCTCAACATTTTATATCACACATAGACTTGCATGCTTGATCAAGGAAGGGCCTAGGTGAAATTCATTTTATCCTCTATCATGTATGTTGATTATGCATGTTCCCTAAGGGAGAACTAAATTTGATCTAATACCCTAGATTGATGGTTAATGTAGGTAACATTCAAGATAGTAGGGGTTCTAGATCATGTGATCATTCTTCTCCTAACCTAGTTTTCCACCTTTTACTTTTGATATATTTTTTGTTTCCATGTGTGTAGATAGATACAAGGTTTGGAGATTTAATTTGACTTACAATGAGCTTTGTTGACTTCTAGCCTCTAAAATTTGGTACACAGGCTCACACTAACCTGGTGAACAAAACCCATAAATCTTAAATCCTTATGACAACAATGAAAAAAGTGGACAAGAATGTTGGTGTCTCTGTTTTCCATTTCTAGTGCTCATGTCTAATCAAAAAATGAAATATAGATCTAGATTCTTGATAGTGTCCCAATCCTGCACCACAATTACCAACTCCTGAATCATTCATTTTAGTCCATTTTTAGATAAGTTTACCTTTCTTACTCATGTAATTTACTTGATAAAAATCTATATTTTACCACATTAAACTTGATTTTTCCCCTTATTATATACCCTTATTATTTAGGAACTAAACACTAGTTTCCAAAAAAAAAAAAAAACGTTTGGTTAACCCGACTTACTTCGAATAAAAATCTAAAACCCTAGGTACCCTTAGGGTTTTTCCTTCAAAAAATTTTGTGCAAAAATTCCAATTCAAATTTATATTCTTTTGTATTAATTTTTATACATTTAATTTATTCAAATCTATTTTTAGAATTTAAAATTATTGCATAATTTTCAAAAATTCTAAAACCCTAGATTTCCAAAGTAGGTCATAAAACCCCTAGTTTTCCTCCCTTACAATTTTTATAAAAATACTTTGGAATTTTTGCAATTATTTGGATAGTCAAAAGTATTTTCAAAATATCTATGTTCATAGTCATTTTTGTATTTATTTACTTAATAGTACTTTTCAATATTCTCTTAGGTGAAATAAATAAAATGGCCACTAAGGCACTTCTTCCTTCTCATCCCATAGATAAATTTCTAAAATTTTCTTATAATTATGACAATGATTGGACAAATTTGCAAATTTTCACATTAGCTAATAATGTAAAAATTGAATTTATTTACAATGAAGATAATTACTACTATTTTAATGAGGGATATGATGATATACATAATGATAATAGTGAATCATAAATAGATGCATATTTTTCCCTCAAACCCATCTCTTTCATTCCTTCTTCTAAATAAAATAATTTTTATAAATGGGAAAGATACTTCTCACCTCATTCTCCTATGCATAATGCACCAAATGAACAAATTACTCATGCACTTCCAAGTGAACCTCTTATTTTTCTACTTCAATATTCAAATTACAATATTATAAATGCAATAGAATCAAATTACCAATGCATAGTTCAAATGATACATCTCATGTTTTTAACTCTACTTTGTCAAAAGAATGTTCAAATGAAAAATCTCCTTCTCTTACTTCTCATATTGCACATGAAAATAATGCATGTATTTCATCAATGTCTAACATAGATGCACATGATATTCCAATTTCAAATGATAATTTATTGCATATTAGAAAACAATTAAATTCTTCTCTCACACCTCTCCCTAGCAATGAGGGAAGTGATAATGAATATGATAGTGAGCATGCCAATGTATATGAAAATGAGAGTGATTATGAACAATATTACATATATGTTAATAATGATAATTATGTACTTTGTATGGCATAAAATTGTGCTAGATTTTAACCAATCAACAACGCGAAGTTTCAAGCTGTGGGACAATGCGGCTTGAAACAACCTCTAGGTTTTAGAGAAGCTAGTCTCTTCTATTGGTATTGGGTGATGGGAAAAGGGATAGGAGACTAAAAAGAAATGCAAAAATGCAATAATTAAAACCTAACTATGGAGATGCGCCTAAGTGTAATCCTAATCCTAACCTGACCATAGAGTGACTATTATAGGATTCAATTACATTTAAGAGCAGACAAGTGCATGATCAATGTAAAAGGTTGAAATAATAGGAATAGAGGCTCACAACATGGAAGTATTTAGCCGAGACATAGAGAATGTCAACAAAGGCATAGTGTTTAGTCTTCCTAATAGAATCTTCCAGTCACATAAGAGGTGCAGAAGTCACGTACAATTATGTAAACCTTTCGATTCAAGAAAATGAGACAAAAGCAAATGACATTCTAAATCACAACTACAAAAAAATATATAGAATAGACTTCTTTGTGAATGACACAGATAACACCAACCAAGGCATGGAGCTTAAATTTACCTAATTCATTTAGTCACATAAAGGGCATAGAAACATGCACGATTATACCAACTTTATAACTTAAGAAAATTAAGACAAGAGCAAATGATATTACTGGTCAAAATTATAGAAAGTCTAAAACTACAGAATCTCCCCCCTTCTTTAGATTTTACAATCTTGATTATATATCCTTGGATGTCTCCTTTGATCACTTTCTTTCCCATGTAATTATACCTCGTCCTTCACTCGCAAGGGACAAAATAGATGGCACATTCAATGCCTTAGATGCATCCTGGTCTTATTAGGAATTACCCTGACTGTGGCATGGCAATCCATGTCTAGTACCTCTCTTCATGCTTGAAATTCTTCATTCTATCACCTATTTGGCCACTCAACTATCTACTCTTCCTCTTTTGTCAGGGGACAAACAGACGATGTCTTCAATGCTTGCAAGCCCAAAAAATCTACCCAGCACACTGTTTTATCTACTAGGAATAACTTCTACCTATTTTCCCTCCATCTCTGTCATAGCAAATAGACAGACATGAGGACACTTAGTCAATTTATGAAATTTCTCTCCTTTTGATCTAGAAGGCATCAGAGGATGACACTTGGCTGCTTCCACTTTCTTTATATTTCATTGAGGAATGCTCTGCCTTCAACACCTATCACAGCCTGCTTCTTTGATACTTTGCAAATTTATTGAAATAAACTCACTACATTCTTTTCCTTAGAAATTTTAGGAAGGGATGGATGTATGTGGCAATCTTTACTTGTTGACACTCAGCGCTCCCTCAATCCTTTGAAATATCATCTGGGACCCACCACAATATTTATTTGGCAATTAGGCTCAAGATGGTTTCTCAAAGGTTGACACGTCATGACCTCTACTACTCCTAGGAAGATACATGGAATTTTACGCTTCTCCTTCTAGGGGTAGGTGGCACCTTTCACCTTTTCTAGAGATGGAGTAGAGAGGGACTTGAAAGGTGACACTTGGTAGCATCCACTACATTGTAGTACTTAAGCAAAAATGAAATGATGCCTTTATGCATTGAATGAAAGCATTGGACCAAAATCTATTGGATGTCGACATGTGGTGGCTTCCACTACTTCTTCAAAAAGGTCACTCCGGGTCTTCATAATTGTCATTTGGCAGTTTCCACTCTCTACACTGCTTAGTCTGTTTGAAAGTCTTTGTCAAAAAGGGGAGAATGAAACATAGATGCCTCTATGCAATGCGGATGCTGACATGTGGTGCATTTTGCTTAGTCATTATTAGGTATGTGGCACATTTTGTGGCCTTCCCAAAAGCTACAAAAAGGTGTTTAGAGGATGCTAGTTGTCCATCTTCATCTCTCAGAAAGTGACACTTGGTAGCTTCTACTTGAATCCAATACTTAGGCCAAAATTGAAATGAAAGGAACAGAAGAGGAAAAAGGAACCATGCTCTGAGGATGACACTTGGCAGCTTCCACTGCACTTTGACACTTAGGAAAAAATGAACCCATCCTCTACTCTAAAACTCTGTGGCTTCGTCCAAGATGTGTAGGAACCAAAATTATAGTGCTTGAATTAAAAATGAATTAAATATGATGTAGAGTAAGAAATTACTCTATAGTTGTTGGTGACCACTAGGGCTTTTGAGCCTGCTCAAAAAGAACTCGACTCCTGCTCGATCAAAATTTCAAAATTTACAGCTTCAAGAGAGCTATTTGGAAGATAGACCACTCATGGTCAGATAATCCTTGCTTGCTCTGTAATTCATCAAAGGCTAGATCCAAGCTAGTGAGATCCTTATGTGAAAAGGTTTACAGGACATGGGCAGTGGCTTTCAGCTTGGATTCTAGCTAGAAAATAGGAATCAGAATAGTTTCAACCTCTGGGGCTAAGGAATCATCCTACAAGCTCTAGAAAACTATCTGATCCCTTTATTTAGCTAGCAGTAATGGTTGAAGTTGATCGGCCATCAGGACCATCTTTGCATCTAAAAATGGGGAAGGCAAGCCTAGTTACACCAAATTTTAAATGTGGTGTTTCATCTCACCGATGCCTTCTTTCATGACATCGAGATAGCTTCTATAACTTTTGGCCATGACATTGTGACTGAACTCCTCATTGACCCATTTTGTGGTAGCCATTCTGTTAGGGATCCTCACAGCTACCAATATCACATCCCTTGAGCTATAGAGCTTCTCCAGTAATGAATGAGAGTCTAAAACTCTCTTGGAGATCATGGCCAAAGTGTTTTTTATTGAATTTTCTACCCTTTTACATAGTTCTTGTGTTAGGAAGGTGAAAAGTGGCCTAAGCTAGATAATATTTGAAGAGATTCTTGCCCACACTGACTCATAGAGCTCCTTCACCAACTACATGACTATGACACCTCTTGGCCTATTAGCCAGCTCAATCGCTAGTTGCACCGTCCTCTATTACTCTACCTATAATTGGGATTGAAAAGCCGTAGCCTTTTTCTATTCTTCTAGTAGCCCTTGCTGTGATTAGGTAATCTATAGTTAGAGTCCTTCAACTCTTCCCTATAATGTTGCATTTTCTCATCTCAGAGCTGTAGCTGCATCCTTTGCAAGTGTGAGCTCTATCTTCAATGAATCATTTTGGGCCTAAATTTCCCATTGAGTCTAGAGGGAAATAGTATCTTGTAATTATTTCTATAGACTAGCTATTTCATTATCCTTCTTGTTTATTTATTTGGCCAAACTATTATAGTTTGCCTTCTCCTAGGCCAAATCAGCCTCCATCTTCTGTAGTCTCCTTGATTTCTTCAAGTAATCTTCTATGACCATAGAAGTGGATTCAATTAGTAGCTCAACTCTATCTTAAGGCTTGAACAGGGACATGTCAATGGCCACTGCGTTCATGGTGTAGTCTTTTGGTTACATTTGCTTGCTCAGCCTAGCAACATTGGGTGACAAATGGGTCACCATCAACTGCTATTGAATGGGTTCAAATTGTGACCTAAAATGTGGAACAATTGGTGCTTTATTCTCTTTACTCCTCTTCTTCTCCAACTGAGCTTCTCTTACCCTCCTAGCAGCATCAGCCTACATCTGAAAGGTGGAAGGGGATGTAATATGTCCCCCTATGAAAGGAAATCCTTGTGGTAGGATGTATTGGAGAGCCATTGGCTAGGTAGGGGTGAGTTGCAAGGGCATCTTTCTAGGAATGGAGGGGGAAAATAAGGTAATGTGAGGGCCTGAGGTGTTGATGATGGGGCAGCTTGCGAGATGGGAATGGCAGTAGTGGCAAGTGGTGTCACTTGCTTGGGTGGAGGCATTATGCCAAAAGGGTGAGGGATAGATTAAGAGGGTGGAGGAGGAGAAATAATTTCCCGAGGATAAGTTGTAGTGCCCTGCACTAGGCATTGTGAAGGCTCCTCTTCCTCCTCTAGGTCTAATTAGAACTACACCCTCCTTTTTCTGAGTGTCTCCACCTCTGGCTGTGTTTATCTCCCTTTTGCCTCTATTATTACTGGTGGCACATGTGGGGAACTGGGGACTTCAATTACTCCTACTTGAGGGGTGACCCTTGGTGGTGCTGATAGCACACCTCTTTGTTGTTTTGTGGTAGCTACAGCTTGCTCTAAAGTCTGCAATTATTGGCTGGGTCCTAATTCAGCTACTTGCTCCACCCCAAGTGCCAATGTTTGGCTTGTTTATGGGATAGAAATAGGGGATGGATGAAATTCATCCCAAATTTCTTCCCACCTTTCATTTGAGTACATGCCTCTGAAAGCATGGGTGGTCTGGGAAATTTCTTGCCTATATTTCCAATAGGCCTTAATTTTCTCTACGTCCCAACCTTTGTTCCTCAATGTCCTTCTCAAACCAGAGGTCATCCTGACCTTGGGATTGTAATCCCTCTATTTTTCATAGAAGGTCTCCCATGGCCTGTTTGGTGGGAGGGGTAGGTCTGTTAGCTCAACATAGAGACTAGGGGTGTCTTCCACAGGATTTTTCCTGGTCTCCCAGAAGGGGTAGCTTTCATGCACAATCCTAGTTCCAATTCTATTTGTCCTCACTACGAAGGCTATGTAATCTGTTGGGTCATAAACCCACTTGTCCTCAACCAATAGGAACCCTAGGGAGGTTAGTTTCCTCAACAACACGTTTCAGCTTCTTTGGATTTTAGGCTTACATTGCCTGTCATCCATAGAAGATTGTACATTCTCCTTTTCTTCTTCTCAGAGCCATATTCATTATCAACCACTGACACCTACCTGGTGATTTCTAGGAATGCTAACCAAAGAGTTAAAACCTTTGGCAGCAACATTGGTTCCCCATAGAATCCATGGACCTTGATGATTGTGTGATGGGCCCTAAAATAAAAGTCACATGGAATTGGGTAGCTAACCAGGATGTTTGTAACACTTAGGAATAACCTATTTATAATAGGCTCAAGGCTAAGGCAATGGAGGATAGGGGTGACACATAGCTCCCAAAAATCATACGTGTCACTAGTTTTTGATAAAACATGTGTCCATGTAGACACAGGAATGGTCCTTTGGGGGTTAAAAGTTGGGTCATATAGGTTTAGATTTATAAACTGAGAGAAGAGGTTGGGGTTCTAGTGTAGTATGAGATGGAATAAAAAGGAGGAATACCTGAATATCCCTTATGCCCTAAACTGGGTCAGTTGCTCGACCATTGAGAAGGCAATGTGTTCAGAGAAGTCAAGATGATACTCTTACGTCTTGTCAACTATTTTTAGCCTAAAGAGGATGGCCATTTGCTTAGCATATATAATTGCATCATCCTTCATGCCGAAGATGAGAGCCATCATCGACAGTGTGTCTTGACTAGCGGGTGCAAACTAAGTTCTTGAAGTGGGGAGTGTGGGTACCATTATGTCACCATTTGCTATTTACAACTTAGACCTCAAGAACCTGGTTTGAGTGTTGACATTTTCCCATGTCCTTTGCATCCTATCAATGGTGGGGAAGGTGGTAGTATCATCATATTGTAGGGCAAGCATGTCCTTGATAGCCTGTGGGGTGACCTGCAACATGAAGGGGCCTCATTAGATGGAGCAAGATTGTGGATGGAGCAAGTCTGTGCACAATTTGATTATATCTAGGCATGGGTGCATAGCTGGGATGATGAACTGAGCTAGTTGTGAGGTCTAGATCCTCATCTCAAGTGTCTCATATTGCCTTGCCCTAGCTCTTTAGAGACACCTTTGGTGTGCTCCTTCTTTGAGGCTCTTGCCACTGTCTCTTTGTAGTATTGGGTCCACAATTCCATTTGCATAATCGCTTACCTTTGAAGGGTCACTGGTCTAACCAACTCCCAAGGCTTTGGTTCTTGGATAGCTTCTTGGTGGCTGCACAGGAGCTGTAGCGTATGATTTACTTGCTAGCAATCTATCGAGATACCCAAGTGCCCCCGTTCCTTACTATGGAGTTGATGTTCCCACCATCTTTGTATCTCTTGTATGATACCTGGTATATGAGTCTTATGCAAGATAGAAAATACGCTTGCTAAAACAAATTTCACTAGGCACTAACAATCGCAATGAGCAAGATATTTTCACAAGAATGCTTAAGAGTTGTAAACTTAAAAATTTTCTAAGGGGGTATATATGGGCCTATCAAGTCCCAAATATCATTAATTTAAGGTGACCGTTAGAAAATCCTACTCAATCTTTACGAAACAGTGAGGTAGACACATTATGTGGTACAAGGTACCTTAGAGATCTCAAAGATCTGGGGAAGCATTTATTGCAAAAAAATTTAAAGAATCAAAGCTTTTAAGACACTGATTTTGTGTTTAAAATTCTTATTTTAAAAGAAAAGTGGGAAAGCAAAAAAAAAAAAAAAAAACAAAGCAATGCGAGAATGGAAACTACCTAACTACATTAATTACAAATCCTTATTCCCCTCCAAGATCAAAAATGAACTTTCCAATGACTTCTTTATGACAAGCCAACTTGTGTTGCCATATCGGTGATTTCAACAGATATATCATTGATGAAATGTCTTTTGTGCCAACCACATAGATTTGCCTGCATTCATGTGAGTCTGAGTAAAACATGTATGCAACATCCATAAACTCTTCTTGTCTTTGAAAGCCTGTCGAATACTAGTTCTTCATGCTATCATGTTCCACCCAAAAAGTGTTAGCTATTGGTTCTTCACTTTGTCCCTTCTGATATACATCACCTTTTGGCTCATCTCTTTCAAATTCTAGCTTTATTTCATCATCATGCTCCTTTGTGACTTCATCCTCTTGAAAGGATGAATCCAAAAGCTGATATTCCTTCTGCATACTCAAGTGAGTCTCACAACTATCTTCTCCATCTTCGGCCAATCCACATCCTTCTTGAAGGATAGTGTCACCTTCCTCAAGAACCTGATCAAGGGAGTTTCCATACTCCTCCATATCTTCTTGCAGAGTGAGGAAAAAGTCAGTAATGATCTCTTCCTCATCTGAAGTTAAGAAAAAAGCTTGTGGCTTATCCTCTTGCTCATCAAAGGGGGAATCTATGGTGATCTCCTCCTCATCTCTTTTTATGGAATCCTCTTGACTAGCCATGAATCGAGCATATTCCTATGCATACTCAATTGCTTCTTTCAAAATATATTCTCCTTCAAAAGGGGATGAAGAAGAAGGTTGTGATAAAAAATAAGAAGCTTCTTGTGGAAGAGCGAAAGGGACATGAGGGGAAAGTGAGTGATTGAGGTTTTCTTCCCTTACTGCTATCATAGGTTCTACGTTATTAGGGAAGTGACATTGACAGGTTTAACCTTGCTCATGAATGGGGGTGGCGTATGAATGTGCGGGTTGATAGACTTGGTAAGGTTGGTTCTCATGAACTCTTAGCCTCTCTTATAGAAATGCAATCAATCCACACACCTCCAGCATCTCATATGTAAGCTCTTTGCAATTTGCTCTTTCAATGGGATCCCACTCACTTTTGATTAGGTCTATTGCTTCCCTCACTTGATGGATGATATGACAAGGAACCTCTTGGCCATATCCCCTTCTACTGTCAAATTCTAACGTATATTTTTTAAATCCCAGCAATGCTTTTTTGAAGGTGAAAATAAGGTTAGGTTGAGCATGATATGTGGCATATTGGGGAGACTAGTCATAAGATTGGTATAGCTCATAACCATCTGCATCCTTGTTACTTGACATGATTCCAAGAGAATCTTGTTCTTGATTAAATATATGAGGAGAATAAGACTCATAGCTATGAGTTATAGAGTTATACATACCAAAAGGGATTTCTTGATGATACTGCTTGATCGGTTGATGACTCAGAGTTGTTGGTGTTGAAGAAAACCTCCAAAGGCTAATTAACTGAAGAATAAACCAAAATTCTTCAACTCCTTAAAAGATTCATCCCATCGGGCATGCCAGAAACTATTGATAGCATAAAATTGTGCTATATCTTAACCAATAAATATGGGAAGTTTTAAGCTGTGGGACAATGCAGCTTGAAACAACCTCCAGGTTTTAGAGAAGCTAGTCTCTTCTGTTGATATTGGGTGTTGCGAAAAGGGATAGGAGACTAAATAGAAATGCAAAAATTCAAGAATTAAAACCTAACTATGGTGATGCACCTGAGTGTAATCCTAATCCTAACCTGAGGACAGAGTGACTATTATAGGATTCAATTACATTTAAGAGCAAACAAGTGCATGATCAATGTAAAAGGTTGAAATAACAGGAACAGAGGCTCACAATAGGGAAGTCTTTAGCTAAGACACAAATTATGTCAACAAAGGCACAGTGTTCAATCTTCCTAATAGAATATTTTAGTCACATAAGAGGCACATAAGTCATGTACAATTATGTAAACCTTTTGATTCAAGAAAATGAGACAAAAGCAAATGACATTCTAAATCACAACTATAGAAAAATCTACATAATAGACTTCTTTGTGAATGACACAGATAACACCAACCAAGGCATGGAGCTTAAATTTCCTTAATTCATTTAGTCACATAAAGGGCATAGAAACATGCATGATTATACCAACTTTACAACTTAAGAAAATTAAGACAAGAGCAAATGATATTACTAGTCAAAATTATAGAAAGTTTGAAACTATAGAATCTCCCCCCCTTCTTTAGATTTTACAATCTTGCTTATATAGCCTTGGATGTCTCCTTTGATCACTTTCTTTCCCATGCAATTCTACCCTATCCTTCACTCAAAAGGGATAAAATAGATGGCACATTCAATGCCTTGGATGCATCTTGGTCTTATCAAGAACTGCCCTAATTGTGGCATGGCAATCCATGTCTAGTACCTCTCTTTGCACCTGAAATTCTTCATTATATCACCTGTTTGGCTGCTCAACTATCTACTCTATCTCTGCTATTAGGGGATAAATAGATGGCATCTTCAATGCTCGCAAGCCCAAAAAATCTACCCAATGCACTGTTCTATCTACTAGGAATAACTTCTACCTATTTTCCCTCCATCTTTGTTGTAGCAGATAGACGAACATGAGGACGCTTAGTCAATTTATGAAATTTCTCTCCTTTTGATCTAGAAGGCACCAGAGGATGACACTTGGCTGCTTCCACTTTCTTTATATTTCATTGAGGAACGCTCTACCTTTGACACCTATCACAGCCCACTTCCTTGATACTTTGCAACTTTATTGAAATAGACTCACTATGTTCTTTGCCTTAGCAATATTAGGAAGGGATGGATGTACGTGGTAATCTTTACTTATTGACACTCGGCACTCCCTCGATCCTTTGAAATATCATCTAGGACCCACCATAATCTTTATTCAATAATTAGGCTCAAGATGGTTTCTCAGAGTTTGACACGTGGTGACCTCCGCTGCTCTTGGAAAGATACGTGGCATCGTTCGCTTCTCCTTCTGGGGGTAGGTGGTGCCTTCCACTTTTTCTAGAGATGGAGTAGAGAGGGACCTAAAAGGTGACACTTGGTAGCATCTGCTACACTTTATTACTTAATCAAAAATGAAATGATGCCTTTATGCATTGAATGAAAGTGTTGGACCAAAATCTCTTGGATGTCAACACGTGGTGGCTTCTGCTGCTTCTTCAAAAAGATCATTCAGGGTCTTCATAACTGTCATCTGGTGTTTTCTACTCTCCATGTTGCTTGGTCTATTTGAAAGTCTTTGTTAAAAAGGGGAGAATGAAACACGGATGCCTCTATGTGATGCAGATGCTGACATGTGGTGTGTTTTGCTTAGTCGTTATTAGGTACGTGGCACATTCTGTGGCCTTCCCAAAAGCTACAAAAAGGTGTTTGAAGGATGCCAGCTATCCATCTTCATCTCTTAGAAAGTGACACTTGGCAGCTTCTACTTGAATCCAATACTTAGGCCAAAATTGAAATGAAAGGAACAAAAGGGGAGAAAGGAATCGTGCTCTGAGGATGACACTTGGCAGCTTCCACTGCACTTTGACACTTAGGCAAAAATGAACCCGTCCTATGCTCCAAAACTCTACGACTTCATCCAAGATGCGTAGGAACCAAAATTGTAGTGCTTGAATAAAAAATGAATTAAATATGATGTAGAGTAATAAATTACTCTACATGTACATAATGAAGAAGAATATGCATCTCATGTTTCTAACTCTTCTCTCATTACTCCTCTCAAACAAAATGCACTTCCAAATGTTGTTTCTACTTCTATGCATGATTCTATTTAAAATAATACACATGATCATAGAATATTCTCTACTAACTTAGAATATGATACACTAAAACATAAATATACCAATGAATCCCCCTATAGACACCTAAATCTAGCTGCTAATAATCTCCAATCAGGATTTTGGCCAATTTCCACCCAAAACCCACAATTTTTCCTAAAAACACTAAAACATGAAAAATGATATGAAAATGACATATTAAAGTGTTGATTTTGGCCATGATATCTCTAAATTGGGTAATGCAATTTATGGACCAACTAAATTTGATTAGTTCATTTCGAGTCAAAATGTCAAAGTTACACCTAAGTGCTCTGGATTACGCTTCCCTATCATATCTTATACACAAGACATATGCATTTGTTATTTGTTTTTGGTAACATCATAAATGGTAATATGGTTCTAAATCATCTAACATCACCTTCCAATTCCAATCCAATTAAATTTTGGACCAATAACAAGACATTCTGATAAATTTGAGTAATTTGTGCACAAAGTGCTTAATCATGCTTAAGAGATAATGGCATGTCTAAGCCCAAAGATGTTATGATATTAGTGTATTTCATCTTATTTTAATTATGAAATAATACATACTAACCATCCTCTCTTGATTCAAATTTCTAGATCACATAATGGCATGCCTGGTGGGACTAGATGCATCCTACACACGAAGAAGATCATTTTTCAACTTTAAAATATTCATTTGAGCCTTTAAAACTCTTGTAAATTGGTTTTATAACTTTATTTTGTTATTTTTGGTTGCCACATTTTTTACATAGTAACCGACGTTGGCAAGAAATACCAACATCTATCACTAATCAACCGATGTCAGTTAGTAGAACTAATATCATCTAGATCTTGATAGCGAAGTAACTGACATCGGTCACTATGTTTTTTCAAAAAACATAGAGATGAGACCTAATTTTTTAAAGTTTTTAATTTCAAACTCAAAAGGGCTTCAAAGCTAAAGGACATGCTAACAATTTTGTTGTAGGACCAAGTGAGATATTTGCTCAAAACATGTTTAAATCACTTTTGCATGCTTAAATATTTGATTAGGAACCTTGTTTTTGGTGTTTAACAAAGAACTTAGGTGTTTTTGGTGAATGTTTTCAAATTTTGCAACTAATACCAAAGGGTCAAATGAACACCACCAAACATTTCACTTGGGGTTTAAAATTGAACACACTTGTTAATTTTTGTTTGCAATAGTTATTTAGTTAGAATCTTGTTTGGAAAAAAGAGGTATGTTACGTATATGCTCTTCCATTTTTCCCCTATAGGGAACCTTTGGAATCAAAAGCATCATTCCTATTTCAAGTAGCCTAGTCCAAGGCTTAGAAATAAAGTCATCTAAATCACTCTAAAAAAACTCATCAAAGTTTTAGTGACCTCGAAAATGACCCTAAAGTCTTTCTACTTTCATGCTTTCTTTATTTTTATGCAAACTTGGCTTACAAGGGAGACTTCATCACCTCCTACAAGTTCTTTAGGGAATTTTTGACCCAGGGTTTCATCTCTTAGTATTGACTTCATTTGACTCCTTTGGAGTTACATATGGGACGTAGTGACACTTTAGACATCGCACTACACTAAGCGAATAGTGGGATGTAGTGGTTGCAAAAAGGACTAGACCTTTTTGCAACAAGACAAGTGATATAGACCCAAAATATATGCTTTTCTTTTTCATTGTTTGATGTGAAAGTCATTGCATAATTGATTCCCCTAGATCATTCAGAAACTTATTACATTTTAGACAAATCCTCACTTATTGTTGGTGTAAGGTGTGCCTCAAGGTCCATGTCATAATACTATCATTTGAGAGAAGGGGGGCTATAAAAACCTTAATATATAATGCACATTTACTTTTGGATGAACACTTAAAATCCTCTCAAATGACGTATTTTAATATATTCTAATAGTACCAAGCAACCTTGTCAATTTAGGATGTAAGGGCGATTAATTAGTTGGTCTTGTCCTAGATTAAAGTCTTGTTTGGAGTCAAAACTTGGTGTAAATAATTAATCCCAAACCGAAAACATGGTCCTCATTTTTATTTGAACAAAGAGGCATTATGTTTCCACGTGAGATCATCAATTTTCCTTGTTCAAATTTCATCAAAATATTGAGAGTCATATCATCCACTTTGACACAGCTATACTACCCAATTGAGTCTAGACATTGACCAAAGTAGTTTAAGTCCTTCACTTGTAATCTAAATTTGGAATTACACCTTTACAAGTTCATAGGGTTGATGTGTATATTGGGTTTACCATTTTCACTAAACTTGAGGGAATTTAGGTTTAATTTCCAATTTGGGTTAAAGGTCGTTTAAGACTCATAATCATTGTCATCACTTAATAGACTTAAGCCATTTTTTGCTAAACACTTGTACTTTTAGTCTATGTACTACAACATTTTGAGTCAATAAAATTAGTGTTATACTATCAAAATTATGGAAAAATATCTTTACCTTAGAGATTCTTTGAAACAAACTTCTTTATCACACCTTTTGGGTAGCAAAGCATCGTTATGTTGCCCAAATCATTTCAAACTTTGTTTCATAGACCCTTTTACATAGAATTCCAAATTTATTCCTACATTTTTAGACCAATCCAAGTGTACCTTTTTTGATCCTTTGTCTAGAAAATAGTTATACCACTCGCATTTGTCTAGGCTATTTGTCAAAAGAACCAAGTTTTATACCATTATTATGAGAAAATAAGCTATTGATAAAAGTGCCTTTTATTTCATACCTTATACCTAGTTGATCAAGTTCATGACCAAGAATTGAATGCCTAGTGTTTTTTAGAAGTGTTTCAAATCCATTAGATTAAAAATTTCATCCATTTTCAAAGTTTAACTTTTGATGCCATTTGGTCAAGAGTCCTAGCACATGCCTTGTTTGAGCCTAGCTTTTGATGCCACATTTGGCCAAAAGACCTAGCAACTTTTAAATTCATAGATTAGAATAATTTGAAATACTTCAACCTTAGAGTTTGGCATTTTGATTTTTTGGTCCATTTACTTGCTTATCTTTGTGTGAATAGTGAAATGTTAGATATTTTACGCTAGCTTGTTTCCTCACAAATTTTTGTATAAACCTTTTGATCCTTTTGACAAACCTAGACCAAGTTGAAGGCATCATTTATTTTAAATTCCATCCTTTTTAGAGTTTGTATAAATCTTTAAACTTTTATCTCAAAGCATTGACTATGGATCCCAACATGTATTCCTACACTCATAGTGGACTCATGTACAATCTAGGTATTAGTAATGTAGTTGTGCAAGAAGAAATGGTGAAAGACCCCTATATGGATAATATTACTTATGAGATGGACTCTTATCCCTCTTATAATACTCAATCATGGGCCCAAAGCCAAGATATATTAGCTAACTACCTAGTTAACACAATGCCTTATTCAGAATAGGACCTAGAATAAACCACATAATACCTAGCTATAATACCAATAGTGGACGAGCCAGTTCTTCAATAGTCATATTCTACTAATATAGATTCCATGTATGATCCATGTTTGTTTGAGAGATATTTGTTAGAGAACAAAGAAAATATTTTAGTTAGAGCCATATAGGTAGGGGCCAACTTTCTGGTAGACTTCCCCCATGAAAATTTACTAAGTCTAGTAAGATTACCCCACAATATCATTTAAGATCAACCGACTTCTTCTAGAAATCCTATGGCCCTAGTCCAAACAACGTATCAAGAACTTAATATATCTAATCAAGTCAAAAAAAAGTATGGAAGATCACTATAACCAAATGCAAATAGCATACCAAACTTACCTAAATTTAGCACGTGATTTCAATCATATGAACATGGTAAGTAAGCCTCTCATTGACCTAGTACCTTCAATAAGAGTGTTGATAGAATTCATTGGATAAGAAAATATGAGTTCTAACCTATTTATACAAATTGATCTAGTAGATAACTTGATGCATATGTTAGCTATTGAAGAAGTGTCTTTGGCCTCTACACTAAATACTGAGCCAAATGTAGTAGACAATGTGCAAAGAACATCTAATCTTGATCAAATTGGCACTAACACACAAAAAACTAGCCAAAAACATGTGCCTATAGTTAATCCCATGAGTAGATCATCATACCAAGGAATAGGAGTTTCTACACCCCAACATTAATTATCAACTTCCTCAAGTGTACAACCTATAGGATTAGATAATTAAATAATAACTGATGTTATGCCTTAATGACAAAATGTGATGAATCTTACTCCCCCTCAACAAGTAGCAAGTGGTATTCCATAATAGCAGACATAATATAGTGTATCAACACAATAGAGGATGAATACATTACCACCTCAATCAGTGGAAACTCATGTTCCTCCTCACCAAGTAATGAAAAACATACCTCTTCAGTCATAGACTAATATGCTAGTTCAAAATCGAGTAATGACTAGTCAACATTGTGTAAATATTGGTCAGTGATAGATGTTGAATCTACAATTTACTTTCACTTCTTCATATGGATTCATGCAACAAAGAGGTCCCCATGTTTCTCAAGTACCTATTGTACAACTAATATTTCAAAATGTACACCAAATTTAGAGGTAGGGTCTTAGTCCACAAGTTCCCACTCAATAGCAAGGTTTGATTAGTCGGTAACATATCCCTTTTCAACCAAAGTAGGCACAATATAGCTATATCTCTTCATCCCAACCACAAAATCCTCCAAGTCAAACCTTTATCATCAACCCAAAATATAATATCATGTATCCAAATGCAAAATTTCAAGTACATCCTAATCCACGTATGTGTATTCCTAATTCATTCCCCAACCAAGCCAATGTGCCCCAATAGGTGTCTCCTTCATACCCTGATAAAAGTGTCCCACTTGTGACCTCCCGTTTATTTACCCAAACCAATATTCTCTCTCAAACTAATATCCCTTCCAATTTCCTATCCCAAGAATTACAACAAATGAAGAATGTGATTGCTACCATTCAGGTGGGGAAGCAAACTAAAAATTTCAAACTAGATGACGTGTGTTCTTATCCATTCAACATGGAGTATTTGAAAATAATATTTTATCCAGGATATGGACCACCCAAATTTGATAAGTAGAAAGGGAAAGGTGATCTTAAGGCCCATTTGACCAAATTATTTATCGCATGTCAACCAGTGGCATATAACAACATATACATTTTGCTATTGTTTCTAAGGATCCTAGTTGGATAAGCCTTGGCATGGTTTTTAAAGTTACCCAAGAATTTAGTAAAAAAATTTGATGACCTTTTTGATAAATTTTTGAAGCACTTTTCAAATAATCTTTAGCATGAAATTTCATTAGTGGACTTGACACAAGCAAAACAAAAAGCTAGGGAAAGTTTTTTAAGTTATTTACAATGATGGAGAGCCCTTGTAAACCCTTTCACCCACAATTTACTAGATAAACAATTAGCCATTGTGTTTACCAAAAATTTGCATAGTGAGATAGCTTACCATCTAGAGTTACAATGTGCACATATGTTCAAAGAGATCATTGATAAAGGTTTATTGATTAAGTGAGTACTCATCAATAAAGGAGTCACCAAACTTAATTTTACCAATCAGGGAAATGGCCAATAACAACATCCTATTCAAGCATAACACAACTAGCACAGGCTAATAACCAAGAAAGACCAAAGCAATTCAACCAAAATAGGAATGTTATGGGAAATGGAGTAACCAAATCCTGTCATGTGAAAACTATGCAAACCTCATATGTACTGACTTTTTAGCTTACTCCTACCCAACAACCTCTCTAACCAATGCTACAAGCACAACAACCAAAACCTACATAACAAATACAACATCCTTTACCATTGTAAACTCGTCCTCCTAAGAGAACTATTCCTACATGTTGTGTCTTTAGTGACCTAAGAGAGCCCATTTAATCTATATTTTACAAGATTTCTACCACTAATTTGATTAGTTGGCCTATACCAAAGCATTATCTACAAGGCATTTCTTACCTTGATTGGTACTGTGAAAATGAATTTTGTGACTTTCATCGGGTTAATGGGCATAATTTATGAAGATGTGTCCAAGTCAAGAATTTAATTGAAAATATATTGGAGAATAGGGAGCTAACATTGGATAATGATGCTTCTACTTCACAGGTATTTGTGCAATAAGGAGGTCCCCATATTTCTCAAGTACCTATTAGACAATTGATGGTTCAAAATGTGTCACAAATTTAGAGGTAGGGTCTTGCTCCATAAGTTCCCACTTAACAACTAGGTTTGATTAGTTGGTAGAATGTCCCTTTTCAACCACAACTGACACAATATAGTTATATCCATTCATCCCAACTACAAAATCTTCCAAGTCAAACCTTTATTGTCAACCTAAACTAGAATATCATGTAACCAAATATGCAATTTCAAGTACATCCTAATCCATATATGCATATTCCTAGTCCATTCCCCAACCAAGCTAATGTACCCCAATAGGTGTCTCCATCATACCCTGGTCAAAGTGTCCCACTTGTGACCTCCTAGCCATTTACCCAAACCAATATTCTCCCTCAAACTAATATCCCTTCCAATTTCCTATCCCAAGAATTGCAATAAATGAAGCATGCAATTATTACCATTCAAGTGGGGAAGAAGACTAAAAATTTCAAATTGGATGACATGTGTTCTTATCTATTCAACATGGATTATTTATAAATACTATTTCCTCCAGGATACAAACCACCCAAATTTGATAAGTACAAAGGAAAAGATGACACTAAGGCCTATTTGACCAAATTCTTTGTCGCATGTTAGCCAGTGGCATATAGTGGCATATACCTTATGCTATTGTTTCTAAGGAGCCTATCTAGACAAGCATTGGAGTGGGTTTTAAAGTTTCCTGAGAATTTAGTAACAAACTTTGATTACCTTTTTGATAAATTTGTGTAACACTTTTCTTATAATCTCAAGCATGATATTTCATTAGTGTAATTGACACAAATAAAGTAAAAAGTTGGGGAAAGTTTTTCAAGTTATTTATAGTGATGGAGAGCCCTTATAAGCTATTTCACCCATAGTTTATTAGATAAAAAATTAGCCATTGTGTTTACCGAAAAATTGCATAGTGAGATAGCTTACCATCTTGAGTTATAATGTGCACATACATTTAAAGAGATAATTGATAAAGTTTTGTTAATCAATTAGGTGATCATAAATAAAGGAGTCATCAAACTTAACTCGACCAATCAGGAAATTGGCCAACAACAAGATCTTGTTCAAGCATAAGCAACACAACCGACACAAGCTAATAACTAAGAAAGACCGAAGCAATTCAACTAAAATATGAATGTTGTGGGAAATGGAGTAATTGAATCCCATCATGTGAAAACTATGTAAACCTCATTTAATTCACCTTTTTAGTTTACTCTTACCCATCAACCTCTCCAAAAAATTCCGTAAGGACAACAACCAAAACCTATACAACAAATATAGTAGCCTTTACCATTACAAACCCCTCCTCCTAAGAGAGTTGTGCCTACATGTTATGTCTTTAGTAACCTAGGAGAACCCATTAAATCTATATTTTTTAAGCTTGTTGATGTTAATCTGATTAGTTAGCCTATACCAAAGCATTATTTTCAAGTCATTCCTTACCCTAATTGGTACCATGAAAATGAATTTTATGACTATCATCGAGTCAATGAGCATAATTTATGAAGATGTGTCTAAATCAAGCATTTAATTAAAAATATGTTGGATAATGGGGAGATAAAATTAGATAATGGTGCTTCCACTTCCAATAAAACTCTTAGGATTTATCAAAACCCTTTTCCTCAACATAACAATCAACAATAATAAAACAATCAACAACAACAATGGCTAGTGTAATAGCAAAATCAATAGTATCAAAATCAAAGGCTGAATTAACAAAATCAATAAAATCAGTAGAAAAATACACAAGGAAAAAATAATGGACAAAACCAAGGTCAAAATGGTAACAAAAAACAAACCTACCATGTAGTAACACATGACTACAATAGGGCTGTAGGTCATATTACAAGAGGTAGAGTTAATACAATCTCCATTAATCCTAGACTAAACACTAGTCAGCCTAGACCATTGCTAAACAATACTATCCAGCCAAATTACATGGATAATCCTTATTTGACCTAGGAATTCATATAGACAAACCAAAAAACTAGGACCTCCACTTTTGAATCTTATAGTAACAACTCATTCTTTCCATGTGACCACATACAAGTGTACAAGCAACTAAGACTTGTCCTATTTGGTCCCACATCATTTCCAATAGCGGTTAGAAATAATGGTCTAGTATTTAATCCTAATTGTGAAATCATAACTCAAAGGATGAAGAATACTATCCTAGGCCCATAACCATCAACCATATTGCCTGTCATCTAACCAACCATTCAGCCTTAGAATAAACCATTCACTACTAACCAAGACAAGAAGTTTGATATTATGGAATAATTGCAGAAGACACTAGCAAAAAATTATATTTTATATTTGTTGTGAATGTCAATAATCCAACAGAACATCTTGAATGATTTTTTTACCCAATCCACTATTGCTAGTGACATATCCCCTAATAAATTTCAAGCTTTGGTTGGACACCTAGATCTATCCCAACAAGTCACATTCAACCAAAGCGATATGTCTTCCCTTGGTCCACTCCATAATAATCCATTATACATAGAAGTTTATATAAGATGACATAAAGTGAAATGTGTCCTTATAGACAATGGATTTGGCCTCAAAATAGTGTCCATAAATCTCATCAAGCTTCTTGGGTAGATAATGATATATCTCTAATTAGAGACAATAACTATCAAAGCTTATGATAATCAAGAAAGAGAATCATAGGGTACCATTGTTTGCTAGTTATCATTAGGCCTTTAACCCATGATACACTTTTCCATGTGCTTGATATTTAGTTATCATACAACATACTTCTAGGTAGGCCTTGGTTATATGAGATTCATGTAGTCCCATCAACGCTGCACCAATGTATCAAGTGTTTCCACTCAGGGATGGAAGTGAATATTCTAAGAGATTTACACCCATATGAACACTACAAACATCTTGAGGCCAAATTTTAAAGCTATAATTATTAGTATGGTATGAATGCAAGTTCCAAGTAGGATAAAGGAAAGGTTACTTATTGATCCTTTATCAGATAATTGCATAGATCCTAATACCTTAGATTCTCTTTCTCACATGTCACCTCCTAAAGCTTCTAATCATTTCACCATTTCAAACAATGGACCAAGAGAGTATGTGACCCATGATAAATTTCATATTATAGATCTTCCTTATAATCTAAAAAACTTTGGGAGACCTAAATTCACCCCACATAGGCATTAGAAATTAAAGCATAAAGATATAACATCTATCACTTTTATACCAACATCTGGCCTATAACTTGATCCTCTTGAAGGAGATGAATCATGGTTATATAATGACAACCAAGTTAATTGCTATAAAAGTACAAATTATCCTATTCCCAATAGGATCATGGAGCATCATAATTATGAAGGATGAGGCCTCAAACTAAATTAGCAAGAAACCATTGAGCCAATTTCCATGACTAAGTATGAAAGACCTTATGGACTTGGATTTAAACTGCCTGGGGGTGACCCCACATATCTTATTCAAACTCCATCACCAGTGACTAGTGATGATGATGTCAATAGCAAATTAGAGTTTGATCATAACCTCACCTTTGATGACCTAGTTGAAACTAACTTATTTGATAATAATGTCATTTGTACCGTTATCTTGGCCATTCATCGTAACCCATTACCATTGTATTATCTCCAACTGATAGATTGGGACCAACAAGATTCTAGTCTACTAATTAATGAGTTATAAAATGATGAGGCATTCTATGATTTCTTAGGCCTTAGAGATAACATTCTATTGGGAGATCAAAAATTAGGATTCTCGATCACATTGGACCTTGCAGCCTATTTTGGAGAGTGAGTGAACACCCTTAGCCAAAAATGAATAAATAAAACATTGAGGTCCCAAAGTGAAAACCTCTTTGAGGTGATTTATAACTAGGGAAAAAGTAAAGATAAAGGCTAGTCAAATGGTGAAAACCTATTTCAGGTGTCATTAGATAGGGGTTTTCATTCTTCTTCAAATTTAGACCAAGAGACGACCAACGATGAACTTTCCTATGGATTTGGGTTTAGTTTTTAGCAACAATAAGTATTTGATCAAATTCTTCAATAATTTTTTACTATTTTTTTCACATGGCCAGATCTCCCATTAGGGGATTCAAATTCATCATGCCTAGGAGAAGTTGAAGATCAAGTCCTAACAGAGGATCATGACATAGTTTGATAGTTTAAGTCATTGCCTACTATCCTATAAGATAGTTTGACCCTTCTAGTTGAAGATATGATAGAGGTAAACATTGAGACTCCATCAGACCTAAAAAGGATAAAATTAGGCATGTCCCTCACTGAGGAGGAATGTGATGTCATTAAAACTCTATTAAGAGAATTTGTAGATATCTTTGCATGGACTTATTTTGACATGCTGTGTTTGGACCTTGCCTTGGTTTTTCACCACATTGTGGTTAATCCTGATGCCAAAATAATCAAACAAAATATACATAAGATGTAACATTGCATTTTTGTATTAGTAAAGAAAGAGTTGGAAAAACTCTTAGAAGTAGGATGTATCCAATCAATTAACTACTTAAAATGGATCTCTAATGTGGTACTTGTTAGTAAAAAGCTTGAAGGAATCAGAATTTGTATTGATTTTCAAGACATCAACAAAGATTTTCCTAAAGATGATTTTATATTGCCTAATATCAACATGATCACTTATTCCATGATAGGTTATGAAATGATTTCACTCATGGATGGCTTCTCAAGATATAATCAAATCAGAGTCATTCCAGAAGATCAACATAAAATAACATTCACTACTCCATGAGGAACCTTTTGTTATTAGGTAATGCAATTTAGAATTAAAAATGCTAGAGCCACATATCAATGGGAAATGACTATCTTATTCCATGATATGATACATGATATTGTTGAAGACTATGTCGATGATATATTGGGAAAGTCTAAGACCAAGGCTGACCACCCAGTAGTGCTGCATAAGATATTTGAAAGACTACAAGAGTAAAAAGTTAGAATCAATCCAAATAAGTGTGTGTTTGGTATAACCTCAAGAAAATTACTTGGCTTCATCGTATCTTGTAGAGGTATTGAATTTGATCTGGATAAAGTCCATGCTATAACCAAGATGCCACCACCAACTAATTTAAAGCAAATTTGTAGTTTATAGAGTAGGATCTAGTCAATCTATTGCTTCATCTCTTAGTTAGCAAAAAAGTGCCATCCATTTACACATATTTTAAATAAAGGAGTTACATTTCATTAGGATGATCACTTCCAAACAATTTTTCAACAACTCAAAGACTATCTTGTCAATCCACCTATTTTTTTACCTCTTATGCCAGGAAAGCCATTTTTTATACCTATTAGCTATTAATCATGCCCTAGGGGAACTCATGGCTCAAGATGATGATAATGGAAAATATCATGCTATTTACTACTTAAGTTGTACCTTAGTTTTATATGAACATAACTATGCACCTGTTAAAAAAGCTTGTCTAGCAATGGTTTTTATAGCTCAAAAACTACATCATTACATGTTGAATAATAAAACCATGGTCATTTATAAGTTATATCCACTCAAGTATCTACTATCCAAAAAAACTTTATAAGGTAGAATGGATAAATAGATCATGCTTCTTAGTGATTTTGACATAGAGCATGTCAATAAGAAAGAAATTAAAGGATAAGTTTTTGTAGACCAGCTCGTTAAAGCACCTCTCATTGACACACAACCACTCAAGTTTCAATTTCTTGATGAATCCGTCATGACCATTATTGATACACCCCTTGAGGAGTAGCCTTGTAAGCTATATTTTGATGGTTCATTCATTGTACATGGATCAGGGGTAGACCTATTATTTATTACACCATAGGGGGATCTAATCCCTAAATCCTTCAAAATCAAGTTTTCTTGTACAAACAACATGGCTGAGTATGAATCACTTATTGTAGGAATTTTACAAGAAGTGTAGTGGAATATATCTCATCTAAAATTTTATGGTGATTTTTAGTTAATCATCAATCAAGTCAAATCATTTTCAATCCAAATATGACAAGTTGGTTCCATATAAAGACATGGTTGACATTCTTAAATAGAAAATTGCCAACATTTAGTTTGAGCATATACCAAGGGCAAGTAAATGAACTAGAAATTTCATGGATACTATTGGTTCTTTGATTCGATATATAGAGAAAGCTAGAGAGTATTAGTTCCTTATCAAGAATTTATCAGCACCAGCTCATGAACCTTCAACCATTTCCATGATTTGTGATATTGTTGGTCCTAATTCTATCTAGTACTCAAACCTTTAAAACTACCTTTATGACCAAGTTATACCACCTAACCTATCTCAAAAACAAACCAAAGCCTTCATTCATCATTCCACTCGTTATACTCTACTTGGATCCACCCTTTAACGCCATAGTTTTGATGGAACTTTGCTCCATTGTTTAACTTCAGTAGAGTCTACATTAAAATTAAGAGAAGTTCACAAAGGAGTAAGTGGAGCCCATTCTAGTAGGGTGGTTCTATCCAAAAAACTATTTTGTACTAATTATTATTGGCTCATAATGGATGCAGATACCACTGCATATGTAAAGAAGTGTGGCAAATGTCAATGGCATGATAATCTGATTCATGTCCCAACAAAAACTCTAAAGTTGATGTTGACACCATGACCATTTTCTACATGGGGACTTTACCTCATTATGAATATTAACCCCACTTCATCTAACAGACATAAATATATCCTTACTACCATTGAATATTTCACTAAGTGGGTTGAAGCTATACCCCTCACTTATGTGACTAGATAATAAATTTCCAAATTCATCTTCAAACATCTCATCTATAATTACGATATTCCTTTTGACATTATATCTAATAATGGAGGATCATTCAATAACAATGATGTAGACTAGTTATGTACTGAATATAATATCACACAACATTTTTCTAGAACATATTACCCTCAAGTAATGGACAGGCTGAGGCATCCAAAAAAACCATTGTCAATATTCTCAAAAAGGTTATTAATGTTGTCAATCATGATTGACACCTCCATAAATTCCCTACACTTTGAGCCTACCATACTAGTCATCATACCCCCATAGGAGCCACTCCATACTCACTTTTTTATGGTACTGAAGCCATCCTTCCCATTGAGGTTGAATTTTTTTTCACTACGAATCTCTTTCAAGCATGCTATGGATGATCATGATTATTGAGTAGCTCACCTATAAGAGCTAGATATACTAGATGAACAATGCATAGCTACACTCAATAATCTTCAATAATATCATAATCAACTCAAAGGCCACTATAATCAGCATGTCAAGTATAGAACATTTGAACTTGGTGATCTTGTTCTTAAAGAAAACCAAAATAATATCATGATTGAGAAGAAACATAAATGTAAATTCAAACCAAAATGGATAGGTCCTTTCATCATCACTACAAATTATGTATCAGGAGTATACAGGCTTGCCACACCAGATGGAGAGGAACTTTCAAAGCTGATGAATATTATTCATCTCAAGCGATATTATGCTTGAGTGCTAAGGTGTATTATTTGTAAGGACCATTTCATTTATGCCTTTTTGTCACTATTCTTCTTTGTAAAAATACCATCCTCATCTTTCTTCTTTACAATTTCCACTTTATAGTTTTGACCTACCAACCCCATGTGTTCTACAACCTAGCCCATTTGACCTTGTTTTTTGTCATCTATTCTGCATATTTAGCATCAAGGTATATGATGAGTTTCATTAGTTCATTTGAGTACTTTAGATAGAGATCATATTTTGGGACAATGTGACAAATTTTTTGGTAGTTACATCCTTTGTTTGATTATTCTTTCTTACCATTGGTCTTGCTACTAATAATAATCACCTTCGGGAAAATTAGTACCACTCACTTTTTTATGGTATTGAAGCCATCCTTCCCATTGATGTTGAATTTTCTTCACTATGCATCTCTTTCAAGCATGTTATGGATGATCGTGATTATTGAGTAGCTCACCTATAAGAGCTAGATATACTAGATGAAAAATGCATAGACACGCTCAATAATCTTCAATCATATCAGAATCAACTCAAAGGCCACTATAATCAGCATGTCAAGTATAAAACATTTGAACTTGGTGATCTTGTTATTAAAGAAAACCAAAATAATATCATGACTGAGAAGAAACATAAAGGTAAATTCAACCCAAAATGGATAGGGCCTTTCATCATCACTACAAATTATGTATTAGGAGCATACAGGCTTGCCACACCAGATGGAGAGGAACTTTCAGAGCTGATGAATATTATTCATCTCAAGTGATATTATGCTTGAGTGCTAAGGTGTATTATTTGTAAGGACATTTTCAGTTATGCCTTTTTGTCACTATTCTTCTTTGTACAAATACTATCCTCATCTTTCTTATTTACAATTTCCACTTTATAGTTTTGACCTACCAACCCCATGTGTTCTACAACCTAGCCCATCTGACCTTGCTTTTTGTCATTTGTTCTGCATATTTAGCATCAAGGTATCTGATGAGTTTCATTAGTTGGTTTGAGTACTTCAGATAGAGATCATATTTTGGGATAATGTGACAAAAGTTTTGGTAGTTACATCCTTTGTTTGATTATTCTTTCTTACCACCGGTCTTGCTACTAATAATAACCACCTTTGGGAAAATTAGTACCACTCACTTTTTTATGGTATTGAAGCCATCCTTCCCATTGAGGTTGAATTTTCTTCACTATGCATCTCTTTCAAGCATGTTATGGATGATCGTGATTATTGAGTAGCTCACCTATAAGAGCTAGATATACTAGATGAAAAATGCACAGACACGCTCAATAATCTTCAATCATATCAGAATCAACTCAAAGGCCACTATAATCAGCATGTCAAGTATAAAACATTTGAACTTGGTGATCTTGTTATTAAAGAAAACCAAAATAATATCATGACTGAGAAGAAACATAAAGGTAAATTCAACCCAAAATGGATAGGGCCTTTCATCATCACTACAAATTATGTATTAGGAGCATACAGGCTTGCCACACCAGATGGAGAGGAACTTTCAGAGCTGATGAATATTATTCATCTCAAGTGATATTATGCTTGAGTGCTAAGGTGTATTATTTGTAAGGACATTTTCAGTTATGCCTTTTTGTCACTATTCTTCTTTGTACAAATACTATCCTCATCTTTCTTATTTACAATTTCCAATTTATAGTTTTGACCTACCAACCCCATGTGTTCTACAACCTAGCCCATTTGACCTTGCTTTTTGTCATCTATACTGCATATTTAACATTAAGGTATTTGATGAGTTTCATCAGTTGGTTTGAGTACTTTAGATAGAGATCATATTTTGGGACAATGTGACAAAATTTTTGGTAGTTACATCCTTTGTTTGATTATTCTTTCTTACCACTGGTCTTGCTACTAATAATAACCACCTTTGGGAAAATTAGTACCACTCACTTTTTTATGGTACTGAAGCCATCCTTCCCATTGAGGTTGAATTTTCTTCACTATGCATCTCTTTCAAGCATGTTATGGATGATCATGATTATTGAGTAGCTCACCTATAAGAGTTAGATATACTAGATGAAAAATACACAGCTATGCTCAATAATCTTCAATAATATCATAATCAACTCAAAGGCCACTATAATCAGCATGTCAAGTATATAACATTTGAACTTGGTGATCTTGTTCTTAAAGAAAACTAAAATAATATCATGATTGAGAAGAAACATAAACGTAAATTCAAACCAAAATGGATAGGGACTTTCATCATCACTACAAATTATGTATCAGGAGCATACAGGCTTGCCACACCAAATGGAGAGGAACTTTTAGAGCTGATGAATATTATTCATCTCAACTGATATTATGCTTGAGTGCTAAGGTGTATTGTTTGTAAGGACCATTTTAGTTATGCCTTTTTGTCACTATTATTCTTTGTACAAATACCATCCTCATCTATCTCCTTTACAATTTCCACTTTATAGTTTTTACCTACCAACCCCATGTGTTCTACAACCTAGCCCATTTGACCTTGCTTTTTGTCATTTGTTTTGCATATTTAGCATCAAGGTATCTGATGAGTTTCATTAGTTGGTTTGAGTACTTCAGATAGAGATCATATTTTGGGATAATGTGACAAAAGTTTTGGTAGTTACATCCTTTGTTTGATTATTCTTTCTTACCACCGGTCTTGCTACTAATAATAACCACCTTTGGGAAAATTAGTACCACTCACTTTTTTATGGTATTGAAGCCATCCTTCCCATTGAGGTTGAATTTTCTTCACTATGCATCTCTTTCAAGCATGTTATGGATGATCGTGATTATTGAGTAGCTCACCTATAAGAGCTAGATATACTAGATGAGAAATGCAAAGCTACGCTCAATAATCTTCAATCATATCATAATCAACTCAAAGGCCACTATAATCAGCATGTCAAGTATAGAACATTTGAACTTGGTGATCTTGTTCTTAAAGAAAACCAAAATAATATCATGACTGAGAAGAAACATAAAGGTAAATTAAAACCAAAATGGATAGGGCCTTTCATCATCACTACAAATTATGTATCAAGAGCATACAGGCTTGCCACACCAGATGGAGAGGAACTTTCAGAGCTGATGAATATTATTCATCTCAAGCGATATTATGCTTGAGTGCTAAGGTGTATTATTTATAAGGACCATTTCAATTATGCCTTTTTGTCACTATTCTTCTTTATACAAATACCATCCTCATATGTCTTCTTTACAATTTCCACTTTATAGTTTTGACCTACCAAGCGTATGTGTTCTACAGCCTACCCCATTTGACCTTGCTATTTGTCATCTATTCTGCCTATTTAGCATCAAGTAATCTGACGAGTTTCATCAGTTGGTTTGAGTACTTCAGATTGAGATCATATTTTGGAACAATGTGACAAAAGTTTTGGTAGTTACATCCTTTGTTTGATTATTCTTTCTTACCACTAGTCTTGCTACTAATAATAACCACCTTTTGGGAAAATTAGTACCACTCACTTTTTTATGGTACTGGAGCCATCCTTCCCATTGAGGTTGAATTTTCTTCACTACGCATCTCTTTCAAGCATGTTATGGATGATCATGATTATTGAGTAGCTCACCTATAAGAGCTAGATATACTAGATGAGAAATGCATGGCTACACTCAATAATCTTCAATCATATCATAATCAACTCAAAGGCCACCATAATCAGCATGTCAAGTATAAAAAATTTGAACTTGGTGATCTTGTTCTTAAAGAAAACCAAAATAATATCATGACTAAGAAGAAACATAAAGGTAACATCAAACCAAAATGGATAGGGCCTTTCATCATCACTACAAATTATGTATCAGGAGCATACAGGCTTGCCACACTAGATGGAGAGGAACTTTTAGAGCTGATGAATATTATTCATCTCAAGCGATATTATGCTTGAGTGCTAAGGTGTATTGTTTGTAAGGACCATTTCAGTTATGCCTTTTTGTCACTATTCTTCTTTGTACAAATACCATCCTCATCTGTCTTCTTTACAATTTCCACTTTATAGTTTTGACCTACCAACCCCATGTGTTCTACAACCTAGCCCATTTGACATTGCTTTTTGTCATCTATTTTGCATATTTAGCATCAAGGTATCTGATGAGTATCATCAGTTGGTTTGAGTACTTCAGATAGAGATCATATTTTGGGACAATGTGACAAAAGTTTTGGTAGTTACATCCTTTATTTGATTATTCTTTCTTACCACCGGTCTTGATACTAATAATAACCACCTTTGGGAAAATTAGTACCATTGATATATGCCATTGTGTCCTAGTTATAACCACTTATGGGATAATTAGGGGTAACATTAAGCCTTGACATACCAACTTGTCACTTCTTATGTCATATTATGTCTTTCTACCCACTGTGCTTGTTTTATTTGAATTGATTATTGCACTAGTTGAATTCCTCTGCTAAAATGGTGGAACTACAATGACTTGAGGTCCTATTCTGGGACTATGTAGGCAACACTTAATACTTTTTGAGGTCATCTCAGTCACCCTTTTCCCCATGCTCTCACCATTTTTGAGTAACCTACACCAGACTCTCTTCATTTTGTGAGTAACCTAAGCTTAAATTCTCTCAACATTTTATGAGCTTGAAACATTTAGTGTCTCATCATTCTCAATTGAGTTGAGACACTCCAAAACACTTCTAAAAACATTTTAAAAAATCATTCAAAAAGAATAAAAACATTGACCACTTCTTTACTTTAAGGATTCTGGGAACCCTTACTAAGTTACAAGAAAATCACTTGTCATTTAGTTTCCCCATCCATTTTGGCCTTTTTCTCTCACGTATTTGCCATTTTTCAAGATCATTCCTCTTCTTCTCTTAAATCCATTCTATTTATTTTCCCCATTTATCACATTCTTCCCATTCCTTCAGAGAACTAAATTTGGCCTAAAGCTTTTTATTGGATATTACATCCATGGAACTATGTAGACAACTTCCACTTACCTAGTGCATATGGAGACAGCTCAACCACCCCCTTCCTTTTCTTCTATTCCCCCATTTTGTTCATTTATTAAGTTGTCACTTATTTTCTAGGGGTAATGTTCGTAGGGTTTCTATTACATTGATTTGTTTCTTCTTATTTTGTTTATTTGTCTATCTATTTGTTTGATTTTAGTAATGTTGCCTTGATTTAGTTTATGTGTGTTCATTGGGTGATTTTTTGCCCACACATACACTTGAATCCATCCATATTCATATGTTTACTTTGTCATCATGGTTTTTGTCATTGGTGCATTATTTTCTATTGAGTATTAGATTATAGGAGTTAGTCCTTATGCATATTTTAGCCAACTCTTTATGGTGTTCTATCATGAAGCCTACCATGACATGCTACAACAAACCTTAGCTTTAGGAAGTCTATTCATAAATGGCAGCATCTCTTCAACACTGACATCTTGATTCACTCCCAATCATGTCCCAAATAGAGTAATTAAACATGAAAGAATTTCAACTTTTATTAATTTGGATGAGCATCTCCCTACTAGTAGGTTGTTCCAATTCATCATTACCCTCTATGTTAAGTTATCATCATCCTCAACCAAGTTTATCATGCTTTCCATAATTGGGGTCCAATGATTATAACTACCTATGGGCAAATCATTACACACCGTCCCACCTGAATTTCTCAATGATTATAATCACCTTTGGGAAAATCAATATGTTGTCACCAATTTACATTTTCTACCTATACAAGGTCACATTGTTATCTTGTTTGTCTATCCTATCTGGGATAGCTCCATCTTCTAAATGATTATAATCACCTTTGGACAAATCATTGTGTTATCATACCATATTGTCACTATTATGGTACAATGTTTATAACCACCTTTGGAAAAACCATTATGTACCATCCCACTTACATTCTTAGTGATTTTGACTACCTTTTCAATATCATTATGTTTTCAACCCAGCATCTTTCCTTTCTTTGGTCCCCTCATTTCACTTCTTTCTTTTTAAGGGACAATTTGTCAGCCTGCTTGTGCCAACTATTCCCTTGAGGGGGCATCATGTAGTTAGTTTATCATCATTGCAGTTGTAGGCATACATGACTTTTTCATTCTTTGAGAAAGCATTACTATTATTATATCTTGCAATATCTTCCCAAATAGGGGAAAAATATAGACACCTAAATCTGGCTGTTGATAACCTCCAATCAAGGTTTTGGCCAATTTCCACCCAAAACCCACAATTTGGCCTAAGAACACTAAAACACACAAAATGATGTGAAAATGACATATTAAAGTGATAGTTTTGGCTAGGTATCCCTAAATGAGGTAATGCAATTTATGGACCAACTAACTTTGATCAATTCATTTCAAGTCAAAATGTCAAATTTACACCTAGGTACTCTGGATTGTGCTTCTCTATCAAATATTTTGTACAAGACATGTGCCTTTGTTATTTTTTGTTGGTAACATCCTAAATGGGAATATGGTTCCAACTCATCTAACATCACCTTCCAATTCTAATCTAGTCAAATTTTGGACTAATAACAAGACATTTTGATCAATTTGAGTAATTTGTGCATGAGTGCTTAATCATGCTTAAGAGCTAATTAACCCAAATCAAGGCCTAATTAATAAATCTATGGAAACTTGTTGAATACTTGTTTCTAGAAATGAATATTGAATATCTGCATCATTAAGTGACCTCATATCTTGGAAAGACATCCCTAGGCCATAAATGCCACAAATATCAAGATTCATGCCCTCCATGCCTCTTAATTGCTCCTTTTTCCAATGTCATGATGAGGATAATTACAAACTTAATTCCAAAAATTGGGTTAATCCTCAACCACACATCTTAATCTTGAGATGGATGGTTGAGGTTGATTCTGATCAAATCCATATATATATATATATATATATATATATATATATAAAAGAGGCCTCACAACATCATTTCTAAGCTTAATTAGTGCAAAGTTATAATGTAGGATTGGTTCCAAAAGCTTATAAGAACTAGTGTTATAATGCCAAATTGATTCCAAGCCAAGCCAAGCCATAATCCAAAGGTGCCAAGGAGAGATGGAGGTTTTCAAGCTTCCATTACCAAGGACTTCATGATCATAAGTTGAGTAAGCCACCATAACAACCATTTTGGAGCATCCAAAAGAGGTAAAAGAGTTTTCTTTTGCATTTTAGTTGTGTGTTTCATTCATAATTGTTAACTAATATCTCCCTAGTGTCTAGGACTAGAGATGTTATGTAATTAGTGTGTTTATTTCATCTTGTTTTCATTTTGGAACTAACACCATATTAATTATCCTCTCTTGAGTCAAAATCCTAGATCACACCCACAAGCCACCCATCACTACAATATAACCCCATTATCACCCTTCACCTAAATATAATTGTAGCCCATATCCCTCTAGTAAGGTCCAAGTTACCATTACTCCCAAGGTTCAAGTGAGCACACCCCCTCTTTATGATTTAATTACTATATGTAGCATTATTATGGTTAAAATTAACAATCAAATTCAATGATTAAATGAACCACTTCAAGATATTAATGTACCATCCTAGGAGATTATCTCTTTTATGCATAAAGTTGGTGAATTACAACACCAAGTACATCTTTTTACCTTGGAAAACAAAGCTTATAAGTCTTGGATGGATGCCAATGATTCACATGGTAACCCTATTCTAAAGACATTCATAAAATCTTCATTGACTAAGAATTTATAGATACCATCATTACCTCACTTTGATGTAATAGGAGAGCCATTCATACACCTTCAAGACTTTTAGAAGTCTTTGCCATCTCATGTGAGTTTATTGATTCTACTCAATTTGTTCCGTTAGACATTAGTGGAGGATGAATAGAATTGGTTATTTCATCTACTCCCCATTGGTTACTTATACACATATGATGACTTAAAGGAGGCATTTCTTAGATATTACACCATAAACATAGGCCCTCATGTTACATATGAGAAACTTGCCACACTACATCAAAATTCTTTAAAGCTAATTAGTGAGTATATCCTAAGATTCAAGGCTCACATGTTAATATTAATATACAAACTAGTAGATTTATATATTCAACATTTATTTATTAAAGGGATTTTCCAACCTCTCCTCAAGTATCTACTATATTAGATAGAGTCTTTTTTTAGACACTTGTATTATATAGTTCTAGCTTTGGAAAAGAAATTGGGATTGATTGAGGCAAATTTAGTTGATCAAATCACTCTAGATTTTATAGTAGTATCTTTAGCTATAGCTCTTAATACTCAACATCCACCATGTACTAAACAAGACAAGAGACCAAAACTAGAAAGGCAACCAGTTAAGAATAAAAAACTAATTTCCAGAGCATAACCTATAATATGCACTATAAAGAACAATAATAAGGCACTAGTATAATTTGATTCAGAGAAGGATAACCCATCTATAACATTATTAACACTATTAGATAGGAGGTTAATCACACTACCTTTTACTCATCGATGAGATCCACATCTCTTATATAGATAGCCACATCAACCCTTTTATAACTATCATCACATCTATGGACACAAAGATAATGATTTTTATGGTCTCAAAGATTACATTATTAGATGTGTTGATAATGGCATTATAGAATTCATATAGGGGGCACTAAGATCACCTCCATCATGGAACCCTAGACCTTATTCCTCCATGAATGATTCATCCTAGGACATTCCTTTATAGGAATTATCAATCACTCATTGTGAGAGCAATGTAGGTTCTACGATAGAATCTCATAGGATATATCTTATTCCACTACCTCAGAAGGTTTGAAAACTAGTACAACAATAACAACCTACATATAGCACTTTAGTCTAAGGAAGACATAATGTAGTTCCATATACATATCTAGAAGAGTCATAGGCACCGTAGAAGAGTACTACTCATGAGAAATATTCACTACAAGTGGATTTTTTGGGTCCTATCTCATGTACCAATCCACTACAGTTAAGATTAAATGACCCTACACCAAAAAGTAATGCTGATGAGAAATATTCACTATGGCTATATTTTTTGGTTCTTATCTCACACAAAAATCCATTAAGATTAAGACTAAATAATCCCTCATCATAGGTTTCATCTCCATCTCAATATATTGCATAGTCATACATATCATAGTAGAGACCAAAGGGTATATGATTATAGATAGATGAGCCTTATTCACAACATAGTTTCAACTATATGACAAATAAAGTTACATTTTATATAATTTCCATGCACAACTATAGTTATTACATAACAAATAGTATCAGATACAGAGCACATTCCTAGATAGCATGAGTAGTATGGGCAATTGTTCAGTTGGCAAACAGAGTTCAACTAGTGATACAACATAGAGTGATAAAATGCACATTCATACCAACATCAGTTCATAAGATTCACTTAACAAGGTAATAATGGATCCAAAATTCTAGCTATCCTTTGTATTCTTGAGCCACTCTTGGGGAAGTAATACGCACAACATGATGTCTTACATCCCCACATACTAACAACTAACATTCCTAATTCACAATAAACTATCCATAACCAAACCCAACTTATCAAAAATATAGATCTTACCAAATCCAATTTTACCAACATTAAACTAATGCAATGTATCCAACCAAATTACCAATCTCAAACCAACTTAATTAATCCCAACAATTTACCAATTACCCAAGAAAAAACCAACAAATTTTTCTTACACAAGATTACAAATCAATTTTAAACATCACACCTAAAATTATCAGTGAAAGTCAAATCACATATCCCAAGTACCATTTTACCAAACATATATTGCCTTAACATCAATACCAAATAAACTACTTCTACAACAACCATATGCAATGAACATAACAATATATTTTAAATCCCATAACACACTGCACATGAATCAAAATCAACCTAGTATCCATATATATATAACCAAGTTTTCAATACATATACATCATATCAAGATACAATCAATCATGAATGGGTGTCATTCCCTAATTCTTAGTCTCACTCTCTCCTCTAGTACTAGTCTCGTAGTCTATCCTCACACTTGATGTCCTCACACCACCTCAAGCTCTTGAATTCCTCTTAAGTTGACTATCTTGCTCTAGTAACCAACCATACTCCTCACATAATTTTGTATATCTATTTTACAAATATGTGAACTCATCCATAACCTATGTACTCACCAATCCATAATTAAGTGGAAGTATCTTATGCCTATCTCCCTTAATCCTCATCTCATATTTCTATCCCACTACCTTAACATATGTAGTTATAGTTATAGTAGCCTTGTCAAACAAATGATCATAAAAACCAATAGTAAGTGTCACTTTCTCTATCAAACCCTCCTCTATAGCATCATCAAGAATATGCTATGTGAGCTCATGCAGTGTAGACTCAATTATGATCTCCTAAAACCCATCATCTCCACATCTTGCCCAAACTTGTACTTCATCTTGAACACCTTCCACTCTACCTACATGCAAAAGTACAACACTACACTAGACATACATTTTCAAAACAATCTAAAACATGCACAAAACATGAACTTGTACACAACTCAAATATAAATGATACTTACATCCCATCATCTAGATTAGAGCTGGGTCCTCATACTAAGGGGCATCCCCTCCACCAATAAGATATAGTGGATCCCATCAATGCCTCATCTATCATGTGGTAAATGCCTCTATGCATACAACATCATCTAAATCAAGAATATCTATATCTACATCATGTGCATCTAAAGGTAATAATGTTAACTCAACCTCAGTAGGCCTACCATAAGCTCCTACTCTTATTGGTGCTCATGCACTACTCACCCATACCTATGTTGCTTGGGTCACATCTTGTGGTACCCCAAACTATCTATTCATGTGCTCATACTAAAATCACTTATACACACTAGTCCAATGATCATGTAACCAACAACTAGCCCTCATATACCACAACTGTACTCCATCCTCAAGCCACCTAGGGAATCTTTTATAGGGCCTCCATATGATGTCTTGAGCCACCAATCTATCTAAAACTCATCTATAGTGATCTATCCTAGGAGACTGAATAGCCAATGTACTCATCCACCACTCCCCATATGGCTATGGAGGTTCCCACGTCTCCCTCAACAATCCTATCGACTGTATAACTACTATGTGCTCATAAGCCCAATAATGTAATAAAGTAGCTACACTCACACCACCACTAAATACCTCTTAAGTAAACTTGTATAGCTCCCTATATAAATAAGCAAGCATAGTCTTGCCTCATGAGAACATAGTACCATACACCTCTATAATGTGCATGATCATATGCATCCTATATGAAATCAATACCCCACTCCCATCTATAGCAACAAATGAAGCCAACAACACGGCCAACCATTTTCATAGGCATGGAACACTTGAATACACAATAAATGATAATAATAAATCATTATCACTACCTCTCCTATGTGTTCCTGATGGCACACTATCAAAATATAGGGTTGCATGGTCAATAGCATCCACATGCATGTCATCGTGTAATGTCACTTGACATCCACTAAATGGCAAGTGTAGAATATGGTACACATCCTCTAGAATAATCATAATCTCCCTAGTAAGAAGCTATAAGCTACATGTATCTAAATTCCACCTCTCACATAAGGTGGTAATTAGATACCAATCCCATTGCATAGGGCCTAGGTCACATACATGACCCAACCCTACTCTATCCATCACAACTCTCTCATCAAATGATAAAGGTCATAATCTTAGTGTCTCCATCACTTGGCCTCTATAAAACTCCCTCATTTTTACCTCACCCTATAAAAACACAAAAAAATTGTACATACATCAGTTCACCATGACAAATAAATAACCAAGCAACAACACAACAAGTAAACCAACTAGTAACCCATAAAATTCAGCCTCCAAGACAACAATGTTGGATATAGGATAACAATGATAGATATGAGTGCTACAACCTAGACAACAACACTGGAACCTAGATAACATCACTAAAAGAGGGATAGGAGCATTAGAACTAGTTAAAATTTTATAAGCTACTTAAAACACCTCAAAAACATCAAAATAGGCTTTTAAATAGATAAAAACCACACATTTTAGCTACTTACTAGGTTAACCTCCCCACCACCTCCACCTAGGCTGATAACTACTCAAAATGGGTTGCAATAGGTGCTCATCTCCTTGTCATATCTCCTACTCTAGAGCTCAAAATATCAACCTAGTCAAAACACAAATGAATCACGAATCAATCAAATTCTCTTATATCAAATAACTTTCTCATTCAAAGAAAAAATACCATTTTTCCTATAACATCAACCTCATAGCTCTATTTTACAAACCATTTTATTTCATGGAATCCTAACAATGACACTGTCGATATAAAAAAACCTCAATCTCTTACTACAATCATTCTCATACTATGTCACACACATCTCTATATCTCTCTTATGCCTAGATACACAACTTGGTCTTCACCAATCTTAAAGCTCATTGAAACTTTTAACAACTTAGTCTAAACAATTAATCAACTTATCAAATTAGTTCAAAACTATACCAACCTTGTTCCTAGAATTATGCCATTAGTCATAAATTTTATCTCAACCTCCTTTATCACAAATTTCATCCCTCTCCCCAAAAGGGGGCATCATTCCTATTATTCTTGTTCATACACTTACCCAACACACCTATCCACTCTCATAGGTGGATACATCATGGTTCTTACACCTCCAATATTCAAATTTACCAAATTTATCTTAGATTGGTTGAAATACATAGTGATTCAAACTACATGGGTCACTCAACATGGTTCTTACACCTCTAGATTTAGATTATCATATTAAACTTAGATTGGTTAAAATACATAGTGATTCAGACTACATGAGTCACTCAACATGGTTCTTACACCTCTAGTAGTTAGATTATCAGATTTAGCTTAGATCAGTCAAAATATATAGTGATTCAAATTACATGGGTCACTTAGCATGGTTTTTACACCTCTAGTATTTAGATTCTCATATTCAACTCAGATTGGTTGAAATATATAGTGATTCAGATTACATGGGTCATTTAGCATTACTCAGAGCATTCAAATGGATATACCTTCAATTTAAAAATATAGTGGTTCATATTATATGGATTCATAGTGACTTTGATATATATTTAGACCTAGATACCATATTTTTGGGTAGGTACATTACTACACATCTCACACATACAACTTCATGCATCAGGCCACAGTTACAAGATTGGATAGTAGATTATAGGCATAATGTAGAGCATAATATTTTGATATCTAGTTTTTCATATGGGGTATGACACAATATTTCATATCACATACAGCTATGTAGATTACCATACTATGAATATTCATCACTCACATACTATATTTGGGGGCATGGCATAGATGTTCATGTTCTTCATCATCTACGATTATACAGATCAGAATGAAAAAGACATTCCATTCTCTTCTTACACATTTACCAGAGTTTCAATTTACACCTAGCTAGACATATGATAGACATTAGTTTTGGGGCTTCAAGCACTTATTAACTCTAGTTCAGATTATCCAAAGTGGGGGAATGATAGATTTTTGTCTTCAAAGTATATAGATTCTATGCACACATTACATATTACATGAGATTATGTGAGATTAAGGGCAAACATTGGTTTTGGACCTCCAAACATTTCTCATTCCAGTCAGATTCAGCACAAGGGGCAATCATTGCCTTCCTTCTTCATAGTATATAGATTCCAATTTCAGATTTAGTATAAGGGGCATCCATTTTATGAATTCCTTATTTATTTAGGCACTATTTATCTATCCATCCACTTCCTTAGCCAAGAAGTAAATTAACCCCTTTTTTTAGCACACTTATCTCCACACATGTAGGTTTAGGAGCGCATTTCCTTTTCTTTCTTTTACTCTAATACTTCATTTCATTACATCATTATATTAAAAGGGGGGGGGAATGTATACACCCTAAATTGTTCAATAAACCACACATATCTTTTCATTTCATATTCCTTTCACAGGAGACTCTAACTAAAAAATATGAGCTTTATTCACATGTAACTAGGTCTTTCATTTTAGTCATCTCAGTCTTGTTACATGTGTTAGACACCTTTTTACCTATTCCCAGTCATCTTAAACCTTTCAAATATAAATTACACCTCAACAAAGTCATTATTTATATTATTTTTCCATCCCCCTTTATCCCTAGCCTATAGGATAGGAGTGTTAGGATTGGACTATAATGTTGAACCCTAGGGTGTCTAATTTCTAGTGCTCTTATCTAAGGTTAATTTGAGCCTTAATAGTCAGTTTCTTCTATTAGATAGGTCCTAGTCCCTTTATTTTATTCATCCTTAAGTTTTCCCATATCAACCAAATGAAAATAAAGCTCCCAAATTTGAAATAAAGAGTCTCGTATATAAAGGACTTCACAAGGCGTTTTATATCTAGAACTTACTACTTTGACACATTAGACTTAATAAAAATCAGTAAATATTATAGTTTAACATTTTGAATCAAATATAGAGTTACTTTCTTGATCAAGGAAGGTCCTAAGTTAAATTTATTCTTACATCTATCTTGCACATTGACTATGCATATTCTCTAAGGCAGACCTACATTTGATCTGAGACCCTATCTTGAGGGTTAATGTAGGTAATGGTCATGATAGTACGGGTTTTAGATCATGTGATCATTCTTACCCTAACCTATTTTTCCCCCATATGATTTTCATGCATTTTTTTTCCATGTGTGTAGATAGATATAGGGTTTAGAGATTGAAACAAACCTACAATGAGATCTATTGACTTACAACCTCTAAAATTTGGTACATAGGCTCACACTAACCTGATGAATAAAACCTAGAAATGTTAGATCCTCAAGATAATAGTGGTAGAGGTGGAAAATAGTGACGATGTATCTCTTATCTAATTTTGACACTCCTATCTAATAAAAAAATGAATTCTAGATCTAGATACTTGATAGTGTCCCAATCTTGCACCTCAATTACCAACTCCTGAATTATTCATTTTAGTTCATTTTTAGATAAGTTTACTTTTATTCCTCATGTAATTTACTTGATAAAAATATATAATATACCATATTAAACTATATTTTTCCCTTTATTCTAGACCCTTATTATTTAGGAACTAAACACTAGTTTCCCAAAAAAATAAAACTAAAAACATCATACTTTAAATCACTATGGCTTTGTCTATTATTATTCCAGACCCTTATTATTATGGCTTTGTATGTTTGATGTAAAATTTTATAGGTGTAACTTTTAGACTTTATTTAAAGGCAAGTTTTGTTTTATTCATACTTTTGTATATTGGGCCTTATTTTGGGTCATATTTTGTGTCAATAGTTCCCAAATTCAAAATAAAAACATCTTTATATACAAGAATCTTCTAAGGTATTAAGGACAATTGTACTTAATCTCAAAATTTATTAAAATATTTTCATGTAAAGGATAAAATAAGAGGAAAAACATCTATATTTGCATTAATCATCCCCAACACACGTGTAAGTGGTATAACTACATATGAGATTTAACCCTCTTCATAGTATTGGAAATGTAGTATAGTGCTTGGTATTTCAATGAGGATTGATCAAGATCAATCCAACTTAAACCCTTTTTCCTGATTCCCCCCCATTTGATTCCAATTTGGTATGTGTGAAATTTACTAGGGTTTGATCATTGTATGTAATTTGTGTGTTATTTGAGGTCATAAGAAGCATCCAAAACCCTAATTAATGTATACACATCTAGTGAAGTAATCAATTTTGTGTTGCAGTCAATAGGGATAATTATGTGGTCAATAGACTTAAGCATGATGAGTCATCATACACATACAATAGAAATGTGCAAAGATATTTATATCTCTACTTTCTCTATTTATTTTTATCTACAATTTATCAAATTTATTTGGGATAATTCCATGGTCAATAAACTTGAGCGTACTACACTGCCATCTACTTACAGCTAAAATTTACGTATTATGTTTTTGATTCTATGCCTAATACAAAGTTGATATAGTCATATATTCATTTGATTCTTATAATCAAATAGTTAAAATAGTCAACTAGTACCCTTGTGTAAGCTAACTATGTCTCTGCGTAGTACTTTGCCAAAATAGAAAAATTATATATTTAACATCTTTTCAAAATCAAAATTATTGAATATTATATATTGTTAGAATTCTAATATTTTAATATTTATATGTATATACATATAACACTTATTAACTCATTTAGTGTTTTATAAAATATAGGGTAAAACATATTGGTGAACTTGAGCCTATGTTTTTGAGCCTTTACTTTTTGATTTTATTTTTTATTTTCTTAGAAACTATGTTTTAGCAATTTTAAAACCCATAGGAGATATCATTTGGGGAAAGTATTTATCATTAATTACTTGAATTATGGTGTGATGGTTATTACCTCAATATTTAATCCATTAGACAAAAATATTCATATATTCTAGTTTCCATGTATCTCATATTATATCATAAGTGCATAGGGTTTTTTCCATCTTTAAGAAGAATTCAATCATTTATTATTGTAATACATTTGTAAGTGGTTAAGCTCAGGATGTTAATCTTAAAATAAACCATAATACTAGATAGTGTGGCTACTGTTTCTCTACGTTTTTGCTAATTATATTTAAAATAAGAAACTAAAGGTTAAGGTTAGGGGTTTGTACATTACCCAGATTAAGTTGCACACCGTATCCAAGCATTGTAAGAGCTCCTCTTTGGTTGTAGAGGAAACACCTGTAGAAAGAATAAGACTTAAACAAATAAAATGTTAAAAGATGATATGGTGGACTGCCAAGCTATGTGCTCGGTCCCAAAAGCGTAAAGCTCCATAAGGGATGACAACCCACTTTTTAATGAAAAGAGTGTTGTATAAAAGAAATGGTGAAAGACTAAGAAAGAGAAATAAAGATAACACGTACCTATTCTCTATAGTCAGTTTGTCACAGTCACTGACATCAGTAGTCCTGTCGAGGTTGGTTGGGAAATGTTGTCGACATCGGTTACGTTGTCAATGTTGGTAGGGGCAATGGGCCTTGGACGGGTTTCAGGTTATGTTTGTGGTCGACATAAGAGTCTATGGAGATTTAAATCATTTGTGTAGGGTTGTAGGAAAATGAATAGGGTTTAGCTCTGCTTGGTGAAGAACTAGAGGTGTGAGAATGTTTATTCTTGTTGTGGCTGATGTTGAGGTCCTCATACAATGTCTCAATCCAATCTAGAGTGACTTGTGTAGAGTTTATGTAGCCAAGAGAGTGATAGTTGAATTCTAGTGTTTGGTCTCAGAGTGTGCACATCGATGTCCTAGAGTCTAGGGAGGGGCAGTTCAATGTTAGAGCTTGATTTAAGTAACTGACGTTGGTGATCCCACTGATGTCGGCTGATAGTTGACCGACATCGACGGCTAGAGAATGGGTAAAAGGGTTGTTTTTAGCCCTTTTCCCATTTCTCCATCTACCAAGTGCATTTTTCATTGGAAAATAGTCAAAAGATGGGTTTATTAGGCATGAGAGTTAGTTAGGAGGTTAGGATGGAGTGAGAATAGGTCATGGGTAGTTAGGATTAGATGACATAGTCTCAGGGTGACTCATAGGGTAAGAAATGGTATTAGGGTGACGTGTCTAAGGTGAGGTGTCTAGGGTGAGGTCATTAATTTAAGATAAGTAGTTTATTTTATATTAATAAGGTGTGTAAGTGTTTAGAAAGGGACCAAGAGGGGTTGACACAATATTGGTGTCTACATTTGCCCCTTTTTGTCTTGTTGGTTTGTTCTGACGAACTGCAAGACAAAAATAGGAGTAGGTTGCCCCAGGTATAGGATGAGGTTTAGGTTTCCCTAGGTATGGGATAAGGTATTCCCCCTCAAAGTAGGAATCGAGAGAAGGAAATCTAAAATTGGTTGCCAATTTGATAGGCAGTGGATGGGTATGGTAAAGTTGGAGTGTGAATGCTGTAATAGTTGAGATTTTTAGTACACCACTTCACGTGATAGTAGGTCAAATTGTCATAGGCAAGGTCGAGGAGCACTAAAATCAAAGTAACTGGTCCCCAACTTATTAGTGGTAGCTGATTGGGTTAAATGATCAAAACTGTAGCTCCAATGGTCGAGGAGGACTAAAATCAAAATAATTGATCCCTAGCTTATTAGTGGTAGCTAATTGGGTTAATCAATTAAAGCTGTACCTCTAATGGTCATCATGTTCCAATTATCCTAGGCTAGGAAGTGTTCTTGGAAAACATGCAAATGTCACAAATATTAGGGATCAACTTGGGCGCAATCCGACACTAGGTGTGAGGGTCATGGACAATTTGCTAACTATTCGTGAGGTAACATATGCAATCAAAACAACCAAGGCAAAGTTGTCTCAAAAGTGGTTGTGGTCTGAGGAGATAGTCATGATCTCCAAGGTCGTTGGTCGAGTCAAGCTAAGATATAAGTGATCTCAAGTGTTGGGGAGATATATGTGATCTCCAATGTGCCCCATGAGAAGTCTAAGGTGACTTCTATAGTGTCAAGGCTGGTTGTTTGGTCATGATTTTGAGTTGGTTTAGATAGTTGGTCCATCAGGTAGATGGATGAAGGAATGGCTGAGCTAACCCCAGAAGACTCCGTGTCAACTGAGTGCTACCTACATAGCCCTTATTTTAAGGGCTTTAGGCCAATGTAGTTATCCCCAAAAGGGAAGAAGAGGGTTAGTTATAGATTGGGTTTGACTAGGTTAAGTCATGGTTAAAGGTTATATGGTTGGTCCATCAAGTAGATGGATGAACGAATGGTTGAGCTAACCCCAAAATACCCCATGTCAATTGAGTGCTGCCTACATAGCCCTTGTTGTTATGGCCTCAGGCCAATGTAGTTCTCCCTAAAAGGGAAGAAGATAGTCAAAGTGGTTGATAGTTTTTTAGGTCTGGTTAGTGTGTTTAGCATTTCCCATATGCGTGATGGTATATGCTTAAAATGATGAGTGTATAATGATGTTACATTCTTTTCCATGTTATATGATGGTGTATTCTGTAACATTGGTTATGTGGTTTTTCATCCCTAACAATTTTCCATATTGGTGATGATGTATGCTAAAAATGAAATGTATGATGATGTTATAGCCTTTTCCATATTGTGTGATGGTGTATTCTATAACATTGGTTATGTGGTTTTTCATCCCTAGCAATTTTCCATATTAGTGATGGTGTATGCGAAAAATGAAATGAGTATATTTATGCTTCAACAAGTTTCCATATTGGTGATGGTATATGCTTGACATAAATTGTGTTGGGTTGATAGTTTCCATGTGTATTGTTTTCCATATAAACTAGTGTAAATGGGCTATGATAATTCATATAACACAAATTTGTATTTATATTAAATAAATCATGATGTTATGTTAGTGGTTGGAAAATGTTTGGGTTTGATTTGGTTTGGTTTAGATTGGTTATAAAATGTATTGGTTTGGTTGTATGTGATGAAGATGTGTAAGAAGTGAAAGGAACGTTGCTCTTTCATTGACAAGGACTATAATGATAGCATAGATGAGGTATTTGCAAACAAAAGCTCCATTCATGCATTACGTCATTTGACCATTGGTTTGTGTTAGAGAAATATTTTAATCACTTGACATTAAGTGAGCTCAAAATCCCTTGAGTATGTTGGGGTAATAGGTGTGATTATGTGATATGTGAGGGTAGCGTAACCTTTTTTGGTAGGGATAACTTTGCCCCTTTTATAGGTGACCTTGAGAATGACTATAGGTAAGTCCATGACTTAATAGTTAGTCAGTCATCATTTTTTTTGGTAGACTAATCAATGCGGGAAGTCTACTTGGGGATGTTGTGTTGTTTTGGTGATGATGAAGTTGATCGATGCGGGAAGCTTTTGAGAGGGTGTTGTCTTTATAGCAAAATTTGGGCATAGCCATCCTTCGAGGGAATGGTCTATAGTTTGCCTTGTATGTTTTGAATTTTAGTTATACTTCAAGGGAGCAGTCTAGTAATTACAACAATAATGTAGCTATCCTCCGAGGGAGTAGTCTACATTTATAGTTTATGACCTTGGAATAGGCATCCCAGTTGTATATGTTTTGTTTGTTTTTGACTAAAATTTTAGTCATGGACAAGACTATAGAGGTTTAGGGGTTTGCCCTTTTTATTAGGACAAAACATTTACTACTTTAAAAAAGGGTTAACTAATATTTGTAGGGAAAAAGGGTTGAAAGGAATAGGAATGAGGATGACAAAAGGTTGCTCAAGGGATGAGCTCAAATTAAATGTCAAGTGAATGATTACTTGGTTAATAGTAGAATGGTCACAGATGTCAGGCATTAAGGGGCTTAGGTTCTGACTGGCCTTCGAGAGAATATAGATGATAAGTCCCTGATCCATACTTATGCATTATTATGTAAGGTCTGAGCCAATTAGGAGCAAACTTGCCCCATTTGCTTCTTTCCATATTGGTCACATGTTGGTTTTCTTTAAGGATGAGATCTTTGATTTTGAAATCTCGCTCTTTCAGATTTTTGTTGTAGGCATGTTTTGGTTGATGTTGGACGTAAAGTTGGTTGGTATGTTGTTGGCATTTGGTACAATGCTAAACATAGTCATTACAGTCTTGGTTAAGAGTGGGCCAATAATAGCCCAGGCGGAGGATGCATTTTGAAACTACATTACTACTGAAATGTCCCCCACAAATCCCATCATGGACTTGTTTGATGGTATGAGATGTTTTAGTGGAGGTTAGGCATCAGAGAAGGAGACCGTCTAAGCCTCATTTGTAGAGAAGTCCCCCTAGCATGGTGTATCGAGTAGTACTTTTGATAAAAGCATGCCATGCATTGTTAGAGAGATCAGGAGAAATGATATAATAAGTCAAGTAGTCAACAAGTTATTTATACCAAATGTCATGTGGACTAGAGAGGTTAGGAGGAATTTCCCCTAGAGATGTTGGTTGAGATGTGCCCAAGATTGAAATCTTGGGTTTTGGTGGTTGAGAAGGCTTGACGAATGGATATGTGAAAGGGATAAAAACATGCTCTTTTCCTTTATCCTTTAAAGTTTGGGGCCTGGTGGCCACATTAATTGTGTTGATTTTGAATAAAGGAGGAAAAGGTGGTAGAGGGACCATAGTCTCGCATTGGGATCCCAATTCAAGTGAATGGGTTTGGGAGGCATGGGATGGTGTCGGTGGTTTGTCAAAAAAGTGGCTAGGAGAATCCTCAATGTGAGGGATGTCCTTTTCTAGGTGTTGGTGAATGACAACTTTAAGGGCACAATAATGCTCAGTATCATGTCCAAGTGTGCGATGATACCAGTAGATTTGAGTGTCATCAAACTAAGATGGTTTTGATCTGAGAGGTTGATATGGTTTAATGGGTGGGAGAACAATGCTAGAAGACTGTAACAATTGGCATAACATTGAAGCATAGGAGCTCCCTAATGGGTTTATGCTTATTGTTGTAGTAAGGGTTGACAACTTCTATTTAGGAGTTGTAGGGGGAGTTTGTCGTACCACCTTTTTGGTTGGTGGTGTGGTCACATGTGTAGATGGCACTTTCTTGATGAGAGGTGCTAAATTTTTTGATGAAAGTATGTTTTTGATGGGTAGAGGGAGTAATGGAGGCAGATTGTTTTTGTGAGGTGTTAGCATTGGGAGCACTCCTATTAAAGTGTAAGGCTGTGGACCCAAGATAGATGGCAATGGTGAAGGTGGGGGAGTTTTCTGTACCACCTTTTTGGTTAGGGGAGGAGCAGACCAACATGGTTTAGCATCCTTCTTTATCATGGTGTGAGGACTACTACTATGTGGGGCAAGGTTCAAATCTACCTTCACTTGTGGGTGAGTAAGGTTTGATACAGGGTGAATGCCAAGAGATTTAACCTATTTTGGCATGGTGGATGCTTGTGAGGGTTTAGGTTCAGGTGTGGATGGTTGAGCTTTTGAAGATTTAGAAGTGGAAGTACGATCCTCGTTAGAGACTTTGGGGTAAGTTGTCACAAAAGGATTAGCAGTAAAAGGCAAAATAGAATGCATAAGATAAGGAGCCTTAAGTCGCTCCCATGGCACCTCATGTTTTAGGTTCCTCGAATGGAGAAATCCTAAGTTTTCTGCCAATCGTGAGAAGGGTTTAGGTGGCATCATGTGAGGTTTTACAATCAGTCCTTTAGAGGATTTGGGTGATTGTGAGAGTGGAAACATGTTGGATGCAGTGATCTTGAGCCAAAGGTGAGAGAAAACTGTCACCGGACCTTCCTAGGCCGAAGTGGGTGAAGTGACAAGTTCTTCTCTAGATGGAGAAGGGATTGGAGAATGTGACTCTTCGAAAGGATAGAGTGCAGGAATGATCATGGCTTCCATGTGTGGTTGAGGAGTGGGAAAAGTATGATCCTCCATAGGTAATAGGAAGGATGAGGGTGGGGCTAGTGGTGTTGGTATCATCAAAGCATCCTCTAATATGGGAGAGGTCAAAGTAGACTCTCCTACATGTGAAAGGGGGTTGGATGGAAGACTATCCTCCATCAGTGGAGGATAAATAGGAGAAGGATTTTCTACCTATGGTGGAGAAATAGGTTGACTAACCTCTTTAGACTATGGGAGAGGTTGGTTAGGAATGAAAGGAGAAACCATGTTGACCATGTGTATATTGCGCTCTTGAAAGTCATCTGCCATGGTCTGAACATTATTCTAACTTGGGGGATGGTTAGGGAATGGTTGCCTAAAAACATCCATGTTTTGGTTAGCCAACACATTTGGGTTATCCAAAACAAGGTCCTCTTTGTCTAACATGTCTTGAACAATGTTTTTGAAGGTTTTGCAATTGTCTATGTCATGACCCTTGACACGATGATAGTTACAAAAGTCATTTTACCTATAGCATGCAGGGATAGCTTTTGAGGGGTCAAATTGGGGTGGTCAAATTTGAGAGAGATTGAGGACTCCCTGCTTCACTAATTTATCCAACATGGAAGCGTATGATTCTCCTGTTGGAGTGTATTGATGTTGTACATACTATTGTTAGAATTGTCTTGTGATGTATTCTGATGTGGAGGGCTTAGATTGGTTGGTTATGGTAGAAGATGATGACCTAAGTACCACATCATTTGCCAATCCCTTGGATTTGGAGTGGGAAGAAGAAGATTTAGAAGAAGAAGGGTCATTGGATTTTGTGTTGGTATTTTTACTACGCAATTTGACTCTATCTTCTTTGGCCATGTGGAGTTCAAGCTTTCAGGCCATAGTAAAAGCTTCATAAAATGTGCAGAAAGTTTGAACCCACAAAGTGGATGAGATGTGCTTGGCACATGCTCTTAAAAAGAGCTCAATGAGCTCAGGTTGAGGTAATGAAAAGGAGAGTTGGTTGATCAAACCTCTCCAATGGGCAATGAAGTCAGCGATTGACTCATCATCAAATTGTTTAATAGAATATAGGTCTGTGATGGAGACCTTCTTAGTGATGTTGATTGAGAAGAGGTCAAGGAATAACTGAGTGAGTTGGGTGAAAGAAAAAAGAGAATGACTGGTAATAGAGCTATACCAATCAATGGCAGCGCCATAAAGTGACATGAGAAATGTGTGAAGTAATAACACATCATCATGAGCTATAAGGTAACAAGTGTGTCTAAATGATCTCAAATGTTGTTGTGGGTCCTCTTTACTCTAAAAGTGAGTAAATTTTGGGAGTTCCCACTGGCTAGGGTATGGTCGAATAGGGACTGAAGGGTGGATAGGTTTGTTGCAGACTTGTTCGTATGAAAGAAAATTCTTCAAACTTGAAATGGATGTCTCAAGGTTGGACATCTTATCCATCAACATCTTAATTAGATCGATAGATGGATTGGTAGGTGGGGCACCCCCTAAGTTATAGGGTACCTAAAAGGCATTAGGAGGGGTGTATGATGTACTTGGTTGCATTTGTGTAGGTGAAACATATTGATAGTTCATCATAGGGGCCAATGTCGAGGCCAAAGGGGCTTGTACCATGAAGTTGAAGGGCACAACTTGACTAGATGCCACCAAGGGTGGTTGAATGGTGGCAACACTAGTTAAAGGATAGGTAGTCACTCTTGTATTTATGGGTGCAAGAGTGGGTGGGATAGAGACAATCAAGTTCTAGAAAGGTGTCGAACTTGGTTGATTTGTTTGTGGTTGAGGGGGTATAGAAACCCCAATGAAAGTAGGTCCAGAAATAGAAAGAGAGGCTAAATCTTGAATATTAACCATGGTTCAGTTACTGGTTGAGGCAATGGCCTGAGTGATCATAGGTTGGGTAGTGGAGGCTATTGATATCATTGTCATTTCAGCCAAGGAAGTTGGCATCCCATAAACAGGGTTACCTGAAGGACCTCATGTTTGGCTTCTAATGAGATAATGTTGGAGAGCCTTGACATTATGGTCAAGGAATCTCTCAAAATTTTGATCCCCTTCAGGAACAATAGGAGGTTGATCAGGGGTTGGTTGGATAGAAGTATGTTCAGTGTCTGAAGTATACTCCATTAGATGACTTGGTATGAAGGGTGAAGGTGGGAGTGGTTGTTGACTCACGTGGTCAATAAGAGATTTGGCTTGACTATGTGTCAAAAACATCTAAGGTGAAATGGATTTAGGTTTCAAAAACTGTGTTTTAGTTTTAGAAAACTAGAATTTGTGTTTTAACAGTAAGAAAGTCGGGTTTTAAGCTTGCTATTTGGAAAAGAAAATTTGTTGATAGTGATCGACGTCAGTGGAAAAACCGATGTCAGTGAAGATATGTTGCCGATGTCGATGGAAAAACCAATGTCGGTAAAGATATGTTGCCGACGTCAGTGGAAAAACTGATGTCATTTTTTGTGTAATTCCAGAAACATAGAAAACTGATAGTTTTTTAAGGAAAGAGAAATTCTGAGTTGTTTTTAGACTTCAAAATGATGTGACCTTACCAGCTCAAAAAATTAGATAAAAATAGTAGAATAGATTATTTGGAAAGCAACCTCTAAAATGTTAAATTCCTAGGAATAAATTTTAGAGTCGTGGTGGCTTATGCCTTAGAATAATATGTTTGAAGTTGGGCTTTTAGAACAGGGCCTAAAGAGGAAGTCTATGGCTAGTTTCAGGTTGTGTTTTGGTGCTCAAAGATCTGTGTTAGGTTCCATACATGGCTTGGTGCTAGGGCTTGCTCCCTTCACTTCACGAACCCAGAGCCGAGCTGGGCCGCTTAGCCAATATATACTTTGCCTATAGTTTATACTCTGCCAGAGAACAGAGTGGGTCCTCCTCTTGGTAATGAAGTCCAAGTAGGATCGCTGGGTAGGGTAAGGTATCTGCTAGGTGATCAAATCCTAGATGGGCCTTGTCTCAGGTAAGTTTATATGTTTGATTTGATTGTGATTGTTGTCTAGTTGTGTAACATTTGTGCACTATGATTTATTCATAATGCTTTTAATTACTAAGTGGGCTAAATATGCAATCAAACAAGAATGAAATGTAGTAGTTTTTAAAACCCAAATGGAAATATGTTGTTCAAATGCAAACAATTGAGAAGAGGTTAAGAGTATGAGTTTTTCCACTACTCTAAAATGCAGGTAAGAAGCAACAAAATAAAAAGAAAGACATTATTTTTAACTCCTGCTAATGGTTTCTTTTCGAAATAAAAAGATAAAAAGAAGGGATGCAAGAAGAGAATATTTTACTAATGCATCTATATGAAAGTTTAATTTTTAGAAGAATGAACCTAAGGAAAACTCTAGGGTCCCACTGGGTGTGCTAGAATGTTTCTCTACATTTTTGCTAATTATATTCAGAAGAAGAAACTAAAGGTTAAGGTTAGGGGTTTATACGTTACCCAGATTGAGTTATGCACCGTATCCAAGCATTATAAGAGCTCCTCTTTGGCTATGGAGGAAACACCTATATAAAGAATAAGACTTAAACAAAGAAAATGTTAGAAGACCATATGGTGGATTGCCAAGCTATGTGCTCGGTCCCAGAAGTGTAAAGCTCCATAAGGGATGACAGTCCAATTTTTAATGAAAAGAGTGTTGTATAAAATAAATGGTGAAAGACTAAGAAAGAGAAATAAAGATAACGTGTACCTATTCTCTGCAGTCTATCTATCACAGTCACCGACATTGGTAGTCCTATCAAGGTCGATTCATCAATGTTGTTGACATCGGTTAGGCTACCGATGTTGGTAGGGGTAATGGGCCTTAGACGGGTTTCAGGTTATGTCTGTGGTCGACATAAGAGTCTGTGGAGATTTAAATGGTTTATTTAGGGTTGTAGGAAAGTGAATAGGGTTTAGCTCTGCTTACTGAAGAACTAGAGGTGTGAGAACACTTATTCTTATTGTGGATGATGTTGAGGTCCTCATATAATGTCTCAATCCAATTTGGAGTGACTTGTGTAGAGTTTCTATAGCCAGGAGAGCGATAGTTGAATTCTGATGTTTGGTCTCAGAGTGTGTGTGTGTTGATGTCCCAGAGTCTAGGAAGGGGCAGTTTAATGTTAGAGCTCAGTTTAAGTAACTGACGTCAGTGATCCCACCGGCGTCGGCCAATAGTTGACTGACATCGGTGGCTAGAGAATGGGTAAAAGGGCTATTTTTAGCCCTTTGCCTATTTCTCCATCCACCAAGTGCATTTACTGTTGGAGAACGGTCAAAAGATAGGTTTATTAGGCATGAGAGTTAGTTAGGAGGTTAGGATGGAGTGAGAATAGGTCATGGGTAGTTAGGATTAGATGACCTAGTCTCAAGGTGACTCATAGGGTAAGAAATTGTCTTAGGGTGAGGTGTCCAAGGTGAAGTGTCCAAGGTGAGGTGTCTAGGGTGAGGTCATTAATTTAAAATAAGTAGTTTATTTTAAATTAATAAGGTGTGTAAGTGTTTAGAAAGGGACCAAGGGGGGGTTGACACAATATTGGTGTCTACAGCTACATGACTAGAGGAATACTCTATAGTTATTGCCTTTATGTCTACATTAACTATTTATGATTGGGATTAGTATACCTGAGAGCCTACAAATTAAACACATCTTGTTTAGTTACACTAGATGATAACCTTGTTTCTAGTATGATTGATTATTATTAGAATTTATTGTTATATTTGTCACATTTTATATATTACATTTTAGAAAATATAAAATGGCTTCTCAATATGTATATAAATATGAAATTCCCAATGGTTATCATCCATAAGATTTTTTTTCTATTAATGCTACATATTATGCTGATGATAATGAATGGACTAATGATCATACTTATATAATTTATAATCTTAATCAAGAATATGATTCTAATAGATATTATTGTGATTGTTAAAATTAAGATGAGTGTTAAAATAGTGAATAATATAGTGAAGAAGAAACTAAAAAGTTAATATAAAAATTGCACAACCCATTCCTCGCTTGTATGCCTCTTCTTAACAAGTAGTAAAAAAAAGAACGTATTGATAGTGAATATCTTATCTCCCTTAAACATAATAAAATGATCATAATATGAAAAATCATTAATTAGAATACCTTATTTACCTTTTGAATTTGATTTTGCATTTCATTTCATTAATCAATATATATTACAAAAAATTAGCTCTTGTATAGAAAATTTAAATGTTACAAATAAATTTTCTACTCCCTCTATCTCTTTAGAAATGATAGATTATGTAGATATATATATTCCAAGTTCTCCTTTAATTATAGTTAATGATGTGAAAGATAGTGATAATCTCTCTCTTCTTTTGGAAACAATGAATAATGCAATTATTTTATCTTCCTTTTTCAAAATATTAGGTAACCCATAGATTAGGGTCATTCCCATGTTAGACTATATTTGGGTAGAGGATCTAAATAATCCTTTGCTCGATTAGGGTGAAATTTAGGTCTACAATAGTTCTGGTATGCTCAATGGGACCCAATTTCATATATTGAAAAAAATTTGTAGCACATTCATCTTTAGAAGTAGTTTTAAGTATTCTTTGGTCCTGATTTCAAGGTAAGAATCATATTCTGGTTCATGGTTTCAGTTATCTTCATGTTTTCTAGGCTATAGTAGCCTATAAAGAATAATGCTATCTTTCCTCTCCTTATAAACAATTTCAAAATGGTCCATATACATCTTGTTATGATCTTCATTCCCCCTATCAACCCTACTATGACCCATATCAACCATATGAAGAGTGTGCAGAGCCTAATCAATAGTATAGAAGCTCATACTGATCTTATAACCATGATCCATATGCATCCCATCCTCATTCATATGAGCCTTACTCATTCTAAGATCAACCACCCTTCCAAAAATCTCTAAATATTTATGATGAGATAGAGTTAATGAAAATGATAAGCTAAATGATTACTGAAGAGATATCAACCTATAAATAAGAGCTATTAGATAAGCAATCTTAGTCTCATGTCATTGCATGTGTCCTACCACATCCTTCATATATTCCACCTATGTTTACCTTAGAAATCAAGCCTCAATATTTTTCAAGTCATTCTTATCCTCCTCTATCCTTCCCATCTTGGAATTTGGTTCAAGAGACTTGTCAAGAGAAAAGAGATCCAGTTATGGAGCAACAAGCTATCAAGAAGTAAAAATCAGATTTAGAGATCTTGATAACACATTGGAGAAGTGAAAATGAATATATAATGGCATAAAAGCCTATCTACATCGATCAAGAGGAATATACCCCATCAAAGGTCCCTATTTTCATGGTTTTCTACCCTGAAGATCAGTCCATATAGGTACCAAGTTTCACACCTATTCCTTCTATGCCTCAAGACCCATCCATACTACCAAATCCTGCACCTATTCCATTCAAATTCCCAAGCTTCATACCTCCTAAATAAATATTTGTCCCTTTTCCCAATCCACCTACCATTCTTCATGAAACCTATCTATCTTGAACTTAGAAACCTTCATGGGCTATGCACCCAAATTACATGATACCTATCCTTTATCATGAAGATCTTATTATGCATAGTCTATCTGATCAAGCAAATGAGGTAGAAGAGGTCAAGAAGTTCAAGGTTATATGCTTCATGAGATTATTGTATGAAGGGGATACCCAAGTAATTCAATTTATATCAGAAGTGTATCTATCTTGCATTTTTACCATTAACACTCAAGAAGAGGAGCATGTCATGTGGGAACTAGGAGAGAGAATTGTTGATTCAAATAAGCTTCAAGAGGAATGTGATGAGGAGGATGCAAGTTTTAATGAAGAGGATATTAATATTGGTACCCCTATTGGATGTGAAATAAAAATTTCTACCTTCAAAGATGAGGAAGCATAGCTACCATCTTATGTTGAAAATTAAAAGGTTGAAGCTATCAACTCCTTGCCATATTATGTTGAGGATGAGGAAAAGGATGTAATACCTAATCAAATTGATGAATTTTTGGGATAAAAAATGGTAAATTATCCAAAAGGTCCATTGGAAGACTTGTTCAAAGTTTTGGGAGTATGATATACTCTTCTCCAAGAGGACTATGGTTTAATTACAACCAAAGAGAGTAGCCTCGTCAATAAAATCAAAGAACATGGAGTGGGTAGTCCTTTAATATTGCCACCTCAAGAGTTAATTCTAGGCATGGACTTATTTTATATTTTTAGAATGGGATATTATCCCCTTGGTGATCCTATAGACATGGTCATGCTTCTAAAAGGTAATACAAGTCTTTTTTATGCACAACCTAATCAATCAAATTTTGAAGAAATGGAACTTGAATATAAGTTGAGGGCTACTAGTAGGATTGCCATTACAAGAGGGTGTCCTTTGAGATACCAATTTTAATTAGAGATTGAAAAATAGGAAGAGCCACTAAGTGAGTATGTTTACATTAGAGGTTATTTTTCCCTACTATTCCACATATGAGCATGCCAAAGGAGTTATCAAAAAAGAGACTTGCTTCCTCAACCACCAAGATTACAAGGGAACATATGATATGTCATTTTCCATCTCATCATAGAGGTAAACTAAATAATTTTCATTTTAATTCAAGTGGATCATGCTTTGTTCTAGTTATTTAGGTTTTTTTGTACATAATTAGTTGTTTATTTTCCTCCAAGTACTATCCTAGCACATTAGTTTTAATGTTCTTTTTTTGTTTAGGTTAGTTTTCCTATTTTGTGTGCTTCCTTTATTATTTTGGTAGATTTTATATTTTTTAAGAGGTTTCTTATAGTCAAGGTTTGATTTTATCATTGTTTATAAGTCTAAAAGTCATGCAACTGGCTTGGGTTCTCAAGCATAACAGGCATGCTCCATTATGAGTCACCAAAAATGTTGGATATTTTGGCACACATTCCAAGCTTTTTTTTGATAGATCAATTGAACAGAGTCTTGATTGAAGTGGATAATAAAGAAATAACTTAAGCAAGACTAGAAGAACTAGGCCATCATCAAACATCATGCACAAATGAACAAAGTAAGTTGGTAGTGCATTTAATAGATTCACTTAGCATTTTAGTTAATTTCCTCTCTTTTATTATTTTGGGAGCAAGTAATGAAAATATTAATAGGGTGTGTATAAGAATACCTAGTAAAGTGTGCATGTGATCTAGACAATGGTGAGAACTCCTCTTTAGATTGGAAGGAATAACCTACAAATAATAAAGACACTAGAAAATGGGAATTATTAGATGGATGGTTGAGTGGACTATTGAGCATGAGATATATCCAAGAAGCATATGCTTGTTAGGAGGCTATTAATCTAATGTTTAGAATAATTAAGTTGATATAAAGGAAAATAAAAGAAATTTGCATTCAATAACTAGAAATTAAATTCATTTAAGATGAGATGGAAGTAAATTACTTATTTAACAAAAACACTAAATATAGAAAAAGTGGGTCAATACTCATGCTAATATAGTTGGGGTCAAGTTCATAAAATTATAAAAGTATCTATGAATAAGCAATAACATAGAAAATAGGGTTTGGTTGGGGTCAAGAGGGTGAAAATAACTTATTGTTATTTTATACCATAGTGACTGTCGATGATTGGGTGGACCATTAGTGGTTGGGCTAATTATCAGTAATTGGGTGACTATCGATGATTAAGGTGACTGTCAGTGGTTGGGCTAACCATTGGTGGTTACCTATGTGATTTTGGGAATGATCCATAAAAGGATTACAGATTGGTTAATTGGGTAAATAAACATTTGTTATGGATGAGGGGAATGGAAATAAGATATTGATGGGTCTGAAAGGGCATGGAGGTTAGAAATGGAATATAAATAAAAGAAAATAAGCAAAAGATACTTGTAACTTGGTGGTAGAAGTCTAAATCAATTAGGCTAGAGTGATAGTAATTTGGCCTTAGAAAATGATACTGACAGAGGTTTGGGTCTTTGTTGATGTTGCTTACTTTCTAAAGGGATGCTGGATACCTAGATGTAAGATAGCTTGGATGTGGATTACTATAATTTTTTATCCCTTTCTTCTCTTGCTTCTCTCTTTTTATAGGATAAAGTTACTAAATGTGTAGGAGGAAGTTTCTAATGGATAGAGGAAAAAGTTACTAATTATCATGATTTAAAGTTGGTTTTTATCACAAAATAAAAGTTGCTAAATGTTTCATGCTTATCTCATATAGCTGGTAATGCTTTAAATTAAGCTTGGAAACCTGACCATCAATGGTCAAGCTAATCATTGATGGTTGGGTTGACCATCAATGATTGAGGCCTAAAGGAAAATAGGTTAAAAAAGGGGTGATTTAAAAAGTTAAATTAGTACATTAATAAATAGGCTAAATCAACTAGGTGGTCAACTAGCTTTAAGGTCAAGTAGGGGTTCTAGATGTTTTGACATTTAAAACTATGCATTTTTTGAGTGTCTAAATTTTACCCCTTTTTTATTCAGCTTTAGATTAACAAGTGACAAAATAAAAATGAGTGGATTGCTAGTCATGGTCTAATTACCTTGGGTATGGGAGGATAGATTCCACCTCAAATTAGGAATTAATAAAGTGAAGGTGAAATCAGGTTAAGGTTTTATAAATGGTAAAGACATAGTCACAAGGCGGGTGACATAAAATAGGTTAGGAATTTAAAACACAAACATGCGTACACAATGTGACTAAGTGTGATAATCAAGATCGTGTAGAGACTAAAGTTGCCAGTGTTAATACAAATAAGTTTAGGTTCTAGGGAGACATATGATAGGGTAACTGGGCCATAACATTGGTCATAGTTGATCAGGTCAGGCCTATCAAGTCCTCTAGACAAGGTTGGCATTAATTGTAGGTATCCATGATAGGAAGTGCTCCCATGAAACAACTTAAATGGCCTAGTCATGCATGAGGTGGTGCAAAGTTCAAAATTTCAAGTTAGAAAGTTTGGTTAGTGTGGATAAAATTATCAAGGTAAAGTTGTCACAAAATATATAAAAGTTTGGGTTAAAAATCACCAACATCAAGGTGGACATGGTTTAATAGGTCAGTCAAAGAAGGGTAAGCTATGAAAGGTCAAGTGGTTGGTTCGAGGGAGATAGGTAATGTCCCAAGTGTTTGGTTTGGGGTATTTAAAAATTGGAAAATAATGTGGGATCTAAACCATCAATGGTTAGGGTTGTGCCCAGGGTCAACCATCAATGATCACCATAACTGTCAATAGTCAAGAAAACCCTAAAAATTTGGAAGATCAAAAGTAAAATGGTAATTCATTTTTACCATTTGAATTTTTTTGGTTTGTGCTTTGGGTGATCAGTGTATTTTGTCTTCTTGCATTTTCTTACTTAGGTAGAGTGGATCGATTGGTGGATAGTGTGTGTGGGGTCGACTTAAGTGGGGATTCAATAGAGGGTGGATAAGGATGTGGTTGGGCAATGATATGACGGATTTGACCATGCCAATAATCATGAAATGAGGTATGAGTTATCTTGAAATTGATATAATAGTGTAATTGGTTATTTTTAAAAGTGCATTGTAATTAGTGGTGAAAGATTTGGGTAGGGTTCTTAACAAGGTGTGAGTATGCCCAAGTTTTAGATTTTGTTGATTTAGGGAAAATTAATGGGTGAAATGGATAGGTGAAGAGTGGGTTGAGTAGATATTGAAGTGGGAATAAGGTTAAATAGAGGGATTGTGGAGTGTAGGTGTTGTTAGAGAGGCTTAGAGAGGTTGAGGGTTCAATTTATGCAATTGATGGTCATAAATAATCACCATCAGTAGTTTAAATCAATCATCGATGGTCAAGCTTGAGAGGAAAATGTATACAAGGGATCTTCGATGGTTCAAATAACTATCAGTGGTTAAAGGATAGGAGGAAATTTTTTATAAAAGAAGGGGAAGTATTTGAAGTTTTGAAAAGTTTGAAAGTGTTGAAATAGATATTGTTTGTAATATGTTGTAAAGTGGTTTGGTTGAAATGTTTAGGGTTTTTAAGTGTTGAAAGTGGTTACTAAAAATAAGAAAATGGTAAAATATTTAAATGTGTTTTGTAAACTAGTGAAATGAGTATGGTAGATTGTTAAAATTCGTTTAACAATAGTGTGTGTGTAGATGTGTGATGTTGGTTGTAAAAGATATAAATTATTAATAATGTTTGAATAGGAAATGTTTGAAAGGGTTAAAAATGAGGGTATGTGAAATTGTGTAAAGTGTATATGAATTCCTACTTGGTATATTAGTAACATGATTTTTATGTAGGTACATCAATGGATTTAGATGAGGGATCAGGGCCCTCAAATTTTTGTTAAGGTTTGAGATGAGATGACTATAGAGGAGTGGAAATAGATGGATATAGTTAGACTAGGCATGATGATTCACTACCAGCACCTACCATGAGATGTAGGTATGATTGTGGCACTCATCAAGGGATAAGACCTGACCACAAACATATTTTTACTACCGATGGGGGAGATGATTCTTATAAAGGACATTTAGCATATTACACAGTTACCCATTCAGGAAGAGCCAATCTACTATATAGAGAGTGAGGAGATTGACTATCATATGGATTTGATTTATTGGGTAAATCAAGTTCATGCTTGGTTCATTTAGGTGGATTCATATATAGACCATTATACTAGAGGGTTATTTCAAATATATTTTTACTCATAATGATGATGATGATGATGATGGTTGTGTCTTACTTTGTGGTGCCTAATTTGAGTAGTGGCCACTTCCCATACCTGTTACTAGGAGTGCTAGTGGAGATGCTTCTAGGGAGGACTATTTTTGGATGGGCTCCAATGCTATTAGTGTATATCAATAAAGAGCTCTAGGCATTTAGAGTATGTAGGCAATATGGCATCAATGTTGGGTTCATGCTCCATTTTTGGGTGTACAAACACATTCAAGTACTAAGGCCCATGGGGGCACCCTGGGATGGATTTAGACAAGAGTAATTTGTAGTTGGTTTCACTATATGGAGAGGCAAATATGCATTAACATGTGTTGGTGGTGGTGGTTGAGACATTAAGTGGTTCAGGGATACCTTGGAGGGGCTGGTGGTAGTTGATATAGTATGGAGGCCATATGTAGGTTGGCCTAGGTGGCCCTGGTATAGCTATCACACATTATCAATACAAAGATGGCGTTAGATTTATGGGAGATGGGATGGGGAGATAGAGCTTATCCCATTTGAGAAAGTTTGGAGATAGTTTGTAATTAGTTAGGGGATCCCACCAGATGTCCCTAGATACAGGAGGGAGGATGTTGAGTTCTAATTCCTAGAGCCATAGCCATAGGATTTCATGTTGGACTATGAAGAGCTACCAGCTAGAGTTGTCATTAATGATGTAAGTATTGGAGATGGATATGCGGCTTGGTACCAAGCTAGATATACATCAACTAACTTTGGATGGGGTGATGATGGTAAATAATCTATGTATGTGGATCTCATTAGGGCACCGACATAGGATGGATAGGCAAAAGTAGCACTAGCAGTGACATAGGCCTAGATTACTAGCTTACAGGGATAGGTGGTCATTTTACAAGCTTAGATTACTACCTTAATTGGAGAGTGAGATTAAGAAAGAATATCTCTTATGTTAGTGACTCAAGAGAGAGATTCATTGATACAGAGGGTAGGAGTGGATGCAAAAAATATAGGAGGACCACTTGATATAGTTTTGAAGACACGGTACTTAGCCACCATTGAGGAGTTGAGATATTACAAGGTGATAGTGCTAGCATAATTTCTACTAGAGATGAGATATGGAGAGTATAGGGCTAGCTAGGCAGGGGTTCCTTTGATATCTACTCTAGGATAGTGGGCATCGATAGTGAGAGAGTTAGGGATATCAGGGGGTACCACTAGATGGTAGTGTAGGTGTAGGTACAGATGGGGCCAGTGGCAATGGTGTACTAGAGGCTTGATAGAGGAGATTATATGATGCATATGTTCTTGATTTTGATTTTGGATTGCATGTCAATGATGCAAGATGTATATGAGAGAGATTGATAGATTATTCCATGTATTTCTTGTATGATGATGTATACCTTACTGACATGTATGACTCCAATGATGATGTATATGATGATTATGTTATATGATGTTTATGATTACATAGATGTTGTTGATTACGTTCATGATGATATAGATGTAGACTATATTTATGATGAGATAGATGTAGATTATGGTTAGGTTGTGGTTATGATGATATAGATTATTATGAATGAGATGTTGAAGACTTTGATGTGTATGAGATGTTGGCTTGTTGACCTAGGCATGTGATGATGTTTATGGATGTGCATATTTTTTTGGTATTTGATTTACATGATTATGTATGAGTAATGATTTTGTTTATGACGTGATTATATATATATGACAGACGATGTGATTAGGCTATGGTTAATGTTATTTATATATATTTATGTTGTGTTCATTAGATGGATATGATATTGAGTGGGGTGATAGAATGAGTTTTCTCATGATATGATTTATGGATATGAGATAGATGATTTTAGGTATATATGATCGTGGTGACTTCATGTTTTTGATAGATTATTTTATGTATAGATGTTGATATTAAATCGAATGATTACAATTTTTATGGATATGATATGGTTATTTCATGGCTATGATGTGGTTTGCTTATAATGTATATGGTAAATGGTATGATGACATGGCTTATGTCAACACTATGTTATTGATAGAATTATGAATATGTGGTCTATGGTTATCTCATTTATTTTGATATTTATGAATATGTACAATGTGTTTTTTTGCCATGATTTATGATACAAGATGTGTATATATGAAGACATGTGAAATGGGCAATAGGTTGTGTCTTGTATTTTGATAGTTATAGATCATGGATGATAAGGTGAAAATATGTTTATTGATTATATGTTTGAACTCAATTTTTAGGTGATTATATTGTGGATATGTGTATGTTTATGGTGATGGATAGGATGGTTTTGAATTGGTTATGTTGATGATGTGGTTTATGATACATTTTATTTTTGGGTGCATAGATGGGATATAGCTCCTAATGTTGTGAGGCATATGGATTAGTGTTGTGATGAAAATGATGTTGTGAAAGTTTGGATATGATAGGTAATATTGGGATATAAAGAAGATACATAAATTTGGTATAGGTAACAAACTAAAGGTTGGAAAAGGATAAAAGAATCATGAGACATATGTCTTCATGAAAAAATAATAAGAAGGTAATAAAAGGCATGATGTGTCCATTGGTAAGGACCTAACAAAATCAAATTCAGATGGGCTCAATGAAAATAAGCTATTTGAATGCTTTACATTAGCATTATTTAAGTGATAAAGACAATATCTTGATCACATTGTGTCAAGTAAGCTCATAGTCCCTTCATTTTAAAGAGTTTAAGAAGAGAAAAGTAGGTGATATGTATATGGTTGAATGGGAAATGGGTGATATGGTAACTTGATGTGGGTTAAATTTCCCCTTCCTATAGATGACCAAAAAACTACAATAAATAAGTCCATTCCTTAATATAATGTGTAGAGTGATTGATGCGGGAAGTCTATTAAATATATAAGAAAGAGCTTATTGCTACCCATTTGAATTAACTAGCTTTGATTTAGATGTAGGTTCCCTCTTTTTTGTGTTTTGTTGTTTTTGATAAAGGGGGAGAAGTTTATTGATGCAAGAAGATTCATATGATTGCTTTGACAAACTTAAGTTATCCCTCATTCAAGGGAGTGGTCTAAATTTGGATTTTTTGTTATGTTGTAGTTATCCTTCGAGCAGTATATCTTTTAAGCAATATTCAGTTGTAGGGCAACCATCCTTCAAGGGAATAGTCTAAAATTCTAGGGATATGGACCCAAGTGACATTTTGGTATCCCAATTTGATTTTAAATTATGGGTTGAGACATGGTCAAATCTGTTTTAGGCTTAGAGGTCTACCTTTATGGAGGTAAGACTTTTAGCACAAAAGGCCGATGATGGTAGATGAGGGAAAGTGGTTTGAGAGACAACTAATCATGGGATTCCATCTAATTAGATATGAAAATTATATATGAGAGTCATGTCATGGGTAGATCCATGGTATCCATGATTAGGATTTAGCTATAACTATGACAAATAATCACATGGTCCTATATTGTAATCAATTATCCCCAAAAGGAACAAGGTGAAGGTATAAGGGGAGTGAAATATCATAAACTAAAGGATGAGCTTAAGTTAGACACAAAGGTGAGTTTGATCCTTATTTTAATAATAAAAAGGATGTAGATGCAAAGCATTGATAGGATTAGGTTCTAGCTTACCTTTGAGAGAAGACAAGTGATAAGATCCTAATCCATACTTATGGGTTATGATGTAGAGTCCAATCCAATTGAAATCAAATTTACCTCTCTTGCTTTTCTCCCTATTAGTTACACATTAGTTTTACTTAAGGATGAGTTTTATGATATTAAATTATCATTATCTTAGATGTTTTTTGTAAGTGTACTTGATTCATTCTTGATAAACATGAAGATGATTAAGTGTGGAGAGGTGATGTTTGTCAAGTAGTTCAAGATGCATGAGGCATTCTTGATGATAATTACTCTCAAAAAAGATGTCTTACAAAGATATGTGAATAAAAATAATCTAAAATTTGAGGGGCAAGAATTACTCTACTCCAAAGATGAGAGAGAAATGGGTAGTAGCCATAGAGTTTCAAATGTTAGTGTGATAGGCCCATAAAGTGAAAGGAATATGCAGATGACAATCTCGACCTAAAGAACTTACTAATTTGGTTAAAAGTTTAATGAAGATTTTGTTGGAATCTTCCACCTATCTATTTGATTGTGGATGATAAGGTGAAGAAAAGCTTAATTTGATGCCAAATATATTATAGAGACCTTAAACATTTTTATTTTTAAAGGATTTACCATTATCAGTGATGATATTATGGGGAACACCAAAGTGGAAGATGATGTGGTGGGTGATGAAGTTGATAATATTCTTAGTTTTGGTTGAGATAAGATGGATGGCTTCCACCCGCTTGGTGAAATATTTGGTGGTGATAATGATAGATTGGTGTCATTGTGAAGAATAATGATTGATTTCCCCAATAAGATCGAGACCCCATTACAAGAAAGGCTAATATTCCTTGGATACTCAAAGGCCATGGGTAGGTGGGAGATGTAAATTAACATGTTAACATTTGACACACTTCTTTACATAATCACAACAATATTTATTGATGGTGGGCCAATAATATCTTAGGTGAAGGATATGCTTAGTGACTGCTAGGCCACTAAAATTTCTCCCATATATTTTATCATGTGTTTCCTTGATAGCGTGGGAAGCTTCATGATTATATAGAAAATATAGAAGGAGGCCATCAAAGCCATGTTTGTAAAGGATTCCCATAGTATAGTGTAAGGAGAGGTAACCTGAACAAAATCTCTTTGGGCCTTCTTTTAAACATTGGTAAGAATGATGCCAAAGTGAAGGTAGTCAAAATTTTGGTCATACCAAATGTTGGAAGGGGATGCTTCCATAATAAAAATGGTAAGAAGGTCAGAACTGATATATGAGGGTGTGATAAAATGATGGATGGTGACAAATAGTTTAGATTTAGTAGGTTGAGATGGGATTTGGGAAGCAAGGGAAGCCATCATGATAGTGAATTTATTGGTAGATCAAGGAACTGGTTGGATAAGGTAATGATTGAATGATGTTAAGAGTAAATCTATGAGTTATTTGTATTTCAATAAGACATCATTTTTACATTGATAATATTCCTTAACCTAATTGATGACAAGTTAATAATCACCAAAGATACTGATTATTTTGACTCCCAAAGCTAGAGTGGTTTGGAGACCTATGATGAGGGCTTCATATTTAGCCACATTGTTGGTGAATTTGAAGTCAAGTTTAAAGGAAAGAGGAAGAGGTTCACCATTAAGGGGAATGAGAATAACTCTAGTACCCCCACCATGTTGGTATTTAGGTCCATCGAAAAACATGATAATTTAATAAGTGGGTTCCTCCTGAGAAATAATTTCAATGGAATCATCAAGAAATATAAGAGGAAACAGTTGATTTTATGATAGAGGAAATTCAACCAATTGATTGGTGATAACTTGCCCTTTAATGAACTTTTACTGAAAAAAATCAAGATCAAATTCAACTAGGAGCATGAGCCACTTAGCTATATGTTGGTTTTGGTATGGTTTAGAGTGAATGTACTTGAGTGGGTTAGTGTTAGTGACGACATAGGTTTTGTGATTAAGAAGGTAATGATAAAGTTTGGAAGCTACAAAGACTAAGGTGAGCCAAAGTTTCTCAAGATGGGTATACTAAGTCTCATACTCTATAAGTGTGTGGCTAATGTAATAGATGGCTTACTCTTTTTTCTATTCATCATGATGAGTGAGAATTTCCCCTAAGGAATGGTTCATGGTAGATATATAATGGTAGAAGGGCTGGTCCTCTTTAGGAGGAATAAGAATGAGTGGAGAAAAAAGGTACTCCTTAATTAAATCAAAGGCATGTTCATAGTCTTTGGTCCACTTAAAAGAGGTGTCTTTCTTGAGGAGATGGTGAAAGGGTTGACATCTATCTAATACTTAGGAGATGAAGTGATGGATAGATTGGAGCTTCCATTGTAGGCTATAAAGTTGATTAAGATTAGTAGGAGGAGGAATTTATAATATTTATCAAACTTTGGCATGGTGTATTTCAATTCCTCGAAGATAAACAATAAAGTGAAGAATCTTTTTAGATAAGACCCCAAAAGTGCATTTTTTAGGATTGAGTCTGACATGATAATGGATTAGTCATTCAAAGATGATTACAAGAATGGTTAGGTGATCTTTTTAGTGTTGGTATTTCCCAAGGACATCATCCACATAGTCCTCTATAATTTTATGGATGAGAACATGAAATATATAGGTCATGACACACTAATAGGTTGCTCTAGCAATATTTAGACCAAAATACATGCCCCTGTAGCAAAATTTTCCCCATGGGGTGATAAAAGAAGTTTTATGTTGATCTTTGGGGGAAATCAAGATCTGATTATATCCCAAGAAACCATCCATGAGGGATAACATCTCATGGCCAAATGTAAGATCAATAAGCTAGTCAATGTTGGGAAAAGACAAGTCATCCTTTGGGAAAGTGAGGTTAAGGTCACACAATTCAATGTAGAGGTGAAGTCACCCTATGGGTTTGGTAATGGGAACAATGTTGAAAACCCATTATGGATAGTCAATGGGTTGGATGAAGTCAATGGATAAGAGACATTAAATTTTTTTGACAAGAAGGGTGATGCAAGGATGTATCCTACAAAGCTTTTATCACACTGACTTAACCTCAAGATGGGTGAAAATGTTATAGAGGGTAATATAAGGGTTATTTTTGGGCATATCCTGATAGGACCAAGTGAAGGTTATGCTATGATCATGAAGGAAAGAAGGGTTATCTTGTTGCTCAATGGAATTTAAGTATTGACCAATTTTGATGATATGAGGGGTATCTTGAGTACCCAAGTTGACATTGATAGTGGATTAATTCAACATGGTTTAGTTCTCAGGAGGAAGGGATTTATGAACAAAATGATCCCCTACACCAAGGTAGGTGAGAATGGAATCCTCATCTTGATGGTGGAAGGTGTTAAGGTAAGATAGTCCATCTCTATCATCTTAAGATGGATGAGAGGAAGGGTTTTAGTTTAGATACCCTTTTGATAGGTTAAAGGGCCCAAACTAATAGTATTGATAAAAAAATTAGATGGTATGATATCAGAGTCTTCAGATGTCAAAGAAGATGGATTTGGTGAATATGGGACATCCTCACCATCAATGGTGGTAATGGGTTTAGTTAGGTGGGTTCTTCTGGTGGTACAAACCCAAAGCCAAATAACTCATGAGGTTTTTTATTTTCAATGATGTGTAAATTGTGAGGTCCCTATTCATAAAGGCCGAGACCAAATGCCTTCCAAGCACACATATAAAGGTAGGATTTGGATAAGGTTAGTTTGTTGAGATAAGAGAATTCAGATGTGAATGGTCAGATGTATGAAGTAATGGTGAGAGAAAGAAGTGGTTGATCAATTCCCCCATAAAAGAAATTTTTTTGATGGTTGGAGATCCTAAAAGGGATGATGGTTCTGATGTTGGGATCATAATAAGGGTCATTCTTGAGGTTCCCATACTCTTAGGGAGTAGGGAAAACATCCAATGTTAAAAGGTGATATTCGCTAAGGGAGAGATGCTAAAACATAGATTTCAAGGGGTTATCTATGAGAATCTAGGAATAAGGGATAGATGAGCTAGTTGAAGCTTCATCATTGTTGTGGATGAGAGTGTTTTTAATTTTGGTTGGTGGTGAGGTGGTGTTTTTAGTAATTGATGGTGAGGTGGATGAAGGAGGAATAAGAATGTCATTAGGATGATATGTCATATTACAAGAGGCAAAAGGACTAGGGTTAGCTTTGCTGGTAATGACTTGACTTCATTCTCAAATTTGACACATCAATGTATGGTGTAAAGTACACAACTCATGGCATGGACAAAAGTGAATTTGAGTAACATATTGTATTGGAACTTTCCCTCTGTAATGTAAAATAGTTTAGGAATGGTGTGAGGTCCTAAATGGATGTGAAGGATAATTTTCCCCAAGGTTGTGACCATGGTATCATTAAAAGAGTAAATAACCATTATGTTTTCTAAAATGATGTTCTTAGGTAGTTTTAATTGGTCATAATCATGGGAGGAGATAATGTTGATGCTAGCTCTTCCATATATCATTACCATTTTTACATGGGTGTGATTGATGTATGTGGAAATCAAGAGGGGAGGATTAGAATCCTCAAGATGAATAGGAGATATTTTAGAATCCTAAAAAGTGATGAAGGTAGAATGTTATAGGGCTCTCATAAAGGGTATAAGAGGTTGTGGGTTATCTGGTTGAACCTCTATAGATTTCAAGGCCTCTATTAGTGATTGATGATGGTGAGGTGAGGTTTTGATTTGTTTATAAAGGCTCATATTTATTGATGTCTAGTGAAGTTATTTCAACATGATACATTGGATGGGTTTATAAGGGTTGGAAGGAGAGGGTCTTGAAATGGACACTTGAGGTTTTGGTGGCTATGAAGGTGAGGGTAAAGGTGTAGATGTTTAGGTTTGGTTAGAAGGTTGAGGGGTTGAAGGTTATGTCTAAGGAATAAAGACTTTATATTTTCCCTTATCTTTCTATTGGGCCTAAGATCAGGTATCCATATAAATAATGTAAATGAGGGTATTTGTTAGGTTTGATGGTTTCTTCAATTTCTCGCCCTCACTCTTGGATGAGAGTGGGGGAATAGGTAAAGGTTGGGTATGTTGGGTTTATGGTAGGATTGGTAATGGAGGTAAAATAGGTTTGTCTAAGAACATATCATCCTCATCATATAGGCTATGATAAAGTGCCTAAAGAGCTTTGTAGTTATCCATGTCATGTCTCAGTTCCCTAAGGTATGCAAAAATCAAGTTATCATTGAACCAGAAGGGTTTTGTATTGGAGGGGTAGAATGGTTTGATAGGTGGTAATCTAATGGGAGAATTTTTTAAAAACATTTATAGGATGGTTAAATAAGATTCATGCAAAGGTGTTTGAGGTGATGGGATTATATATTTATGGATGGGAACCTCCCTAGAAGCAATTTTCACCTTAGAAGTTGTAGGTTGTGGAATGGTTCTAGTTGGTGGTTGGGATTGCTTAGTTATGGTTGACTTTTAGGTAAATGATGTGGAGGTTGAATATAGGTGGGAAATTAGAGGTGTATAGGTTAGTTAATAATGAAGGAGAGATAGAGGACTTAGTGCATGTTGATTTAGGTAAATAAAAGGGGGATGGTTTACTAGAGGAAGAATAGGTAATTTGGATGGTAGAATGATGGGGTCTTAAGATAGAAGGTAAGTGGGAAGGAGGTGGTATGGATCTAATTCAAGGTTGAGGTTTGGGGAACTCTACCTTCTTAAGTGGTTTTGTTGTGGGTTTATTTTGTGGACTAGATGGGGTTAAATCCAACTTCAATCAGGGGTGAGTTTGACTAGGTATGGGAAAAATTCCTAAATTCTTGATAGGTTTAGTGAGAGAGGCATCAGGTGATTTGGTGATGTTTGATGGTGGTAGTTAGGATGGTTCACCTATGATTTTGGAAGAAGAGGTATTTTATGGAAGGGTAATGATGGGATTAAGGGTGGATTCAAGTGAGGTTGAGGATTCAGATTTGTTTTGGTAAGGGAGCCCTAGATGATGCCAAAAGGTGGCTCTATCAAAGTTGGGCTGAGAAGTGAACTCCAACCTTTGGACTAGTCTAGAAAAAGGCTTGTAGATGGATTTGGTTCCTTGGTCATTGGTTTCAAATATTAATCCCTTAAGTTAAGAAGAGGGGATGTATCCTTCATCTTTGTTCTTGATGGGAGGTTCTAAAATTGGTAGTTGGGTGGATGAGGTAACCTTCTCTTGTGGGATGGTTCCCAAAGAGGGAATGGATGGTTCTATAATGGGAGAAGTTGGTTTAGTGTCCTCAAGTGAAGGAACATATATATTTGCTTCCTTTGTTTGGGTATCTAAAGGAATAAAGGGCAGTTCTATCACTTCAATGGGTGGAGTGGAAGAATAATAAATGGTTAAGGTCTCCTCCTTTGGTGTTTTTATCAAAGGAGAGGCAGATAAAGTTAAGGTCTAATTAAGTGAATAGAGAGGAGTGGTTGATTCCTCTATTTGGGTATTCAAATGAATGGAAGGTTAATCCACTAATTATTTACGTGAAATAGAGGAAGAAGTGCTTGAGGTAGTGGTTTCTTCTATAATAAGCCACTAATAATAACATTGATTGTATGTGCATCGTCAAAGTGAGATGATTCCAATTTATTATCATGATAATGGGTAGAAGGAGCATGATTTAGAAAAAGATTTATGGAATATGTTAAGGGATTGATTAGGAGGTGCATTGGTACTATCAAATGTAAGCTCTCCACTATTGATTAAGTTTTGTATTAGACTTTTAAAGGCAATGCATCTATTGATGTCATGTTTGATAACTCAGTGAAAAGCAAAATGGTCATTCTAGTTGTACCAGCTAGGCACAGGGTGATAATCATGAAATTGTTGGGGTGATTTGATAGGTGATAGTTGGATGAGTTTAGATTTGAGTAATTTGTCCAAAAATAAAGCATAAGACTCCCCTATGGGAGTATATTATTTTTAAGGAGCTCAGTTTTGGTTTTGGTTTTATTGGTAGGTAGGGTTGGAAGAATTAGTTTGATGGGGTTGGTTAACAGTTGGTGGTGGAGTAGTCTTTAGGATAACTAAGTTTACAGATGCTTTCACTTTGGATTGGTTAGTAGTTTTGATGGAGGATCATTAGATTTAAAGCTAGAGTTCTTGTTTCACAGTTTCAATTTCCCTTTGTCAATGGCTCAGTTTTCAAGTTTACATGTCATGGTGAGTTCCTCATCAAAAGTTATAAAAGTTTGAACTTGAAGAGTGGGGGAAATACTTTTGGCATAACCCTAAGAGAAGAGATCAATTAACTCAAGTTGGGGTAAGGAGAAAGAAAGTTAGTTGATGAAACCTTTTCATCTTACTATGAAATCAGTAATTGATTCATCATCAAATTGCCTAATAGAATAGAGGTCAGTAATCGAAACCTTTTTAGATATATTTACTAAGAAATTATCTAAAAATATTTTGGCAAGGTGGGAGAATGAAAATATGGAGTGCTTGGTAAGGGCACTATACCAGTCAAGGGCTGGTCCTAATAAAGACATGGGGAAGGTATGAAGGAGGAGAGATCATCATATGTGATCAAATAAAAAGAGTGATAAAATTATCTCAAATGTATTTGGGGGTCCTCCTTACCTTGGAATTTGTAAAAATTGGGTAATTCCCATTGAGGAGGATAAACATGGATAGGAATGGATGGATGAATGGGTTCATTATAGATTTGATCATAGGATAAAAGGTTATGAGACCAAGAGATAGATGACTCCTGGTTAGTCATTTTATCTATTAACATCTAAACCAAATCTATTTGAGGTTAGCAAGTTTCATACTAAGGGGGTAAGCTTTGTTGAGGTTAGGCAACAACAATATATGGATAAGTGATAGAGGGTGATGAAGAAGCCACATATTGGTAAGTGGTCATGGGAGGTTAGTAAATGGTTAGGTAAAAGGTGCTATATATCCTTGTGGGTTAGAAACATATGGGTAAGATGTCATGGGTGATTATTGGGGGGATGATAGGGGTTGGTTTATAGGTATGTTTAGGTTGGTAGATGGTGGTATGGATACAAATTGGGTTAGAGGTATGAAAGTGCTAGTTAGTAGTTGGTGGGTGGTAACTCTAGTGCTAATAGGCATGAGGGTTTAGGGTATGGAAAGTACCAAAATTTGAAGTAGGTTAGAATATGGTGGGTTGGTCAAACTAAGGGGAATGGTGTAAATATGGGTAGAAGATACCCCCATGGTAGAAGGAGTATATGTAACAAGAGGTAAAGTTGATCTGAGGTTGGAGGTATTAGTTGGGGTAGTAGGTGTTTGGTTATTGGCTGGGATGTTAGATGGAGTTTAGGGAGTGGTAGTAGGTGGGATATTAGAAGAATAAGAAGCTTGGATGAGCATGGGTTGGGTTAAGGTGTTACCCACCAAAATATTAGGAGGCATACCATAAGGTGGATCCATAGGAAGAATTGAAGTGAAAGGGGTACAATTAGATAAGGTGTTTAGGTAATGTTGAAGAGCCACAAGGTTGTTATCAAGGAAGGTGTTTAGATAATTGTGAAGATCACCCTCAACAATAATTGGTGGCCTAGTAGGAGGGGGAGAAAAATGAGGTGAACCCTCACCATCAGAGGTATAATCCATTAAGGAGGAAGAACAAGGTGGTTGTTGGTTGTTTTGATTCCTCAATTACTATATAGTAAAGACCATGAGAGGAAATCAAAGATAAAATGATGAAACTCACACCTCAAATAAAGAGCAAGCAAAAAAAAGAACTCAAGGAAATAAAAAATATATTAAAGTGTATTTAATAGCCTAGGGTTATTGTAGACACCGAAATCGTGTCTACACCTTGGTCGTCCTTCCCTCTTGGCCCCCCCTTGGCCCATTTCCTAGCACTTGTCCTAGCCCCCTCCATTATTAAATTAAAATAATCAAATATTTTAATTTTTCCCCTTTCCATCTCACCCATGCCACCTCAGATTCTCCTCCTTGGATGCCCCCACCTTATTCCTAGCTTTTATTGCCCAAATCTCATTTTATCCCTTCCTCCCGCATCCATTTAAGCCCTCACAACCATTTTCCCATGACCATTTTGACCCTGGCAGCATGCAAGAATAGACAGAGGCTAATTTTAGCCTCTGTCCCCATTCTTCTACCACCGACATCGGTCATTATGCAGCCGATGTCGGCAGTTCTGCCAGCATCAGTTGCCTTCAAAACTGCATTTATGCAACTATTCTTCCCCTCGTGAACATGAATTCTTTTGGCACTTGGCATTCTATTTCTCTCTCTCTCCCTCTCGCACAACAAGCATTAGCAGCTACAGGTACTCTGTAGAGATAGATCTAGGCTCTTGGCATTTGCAGGCTTGTCAACAGCTTCAACAATAGGTTTCCTCCATTCTTCCTTTAGCAGGTAAGAGGTAAGCACTTTCTTGTTTTTTATTTTAGTTTTTATTTGAGTCCATCCATTCAGCAAAACCACTACCCACAACCTTCCCTATCCTTCCCAAAGAGGCTAAAAGCCCTTTTCTGACCTCTATCTTCCCCTTTTTGCCTTTGTCACCCATTCAGTCCCTCTCCAGACAATACCCTCAGTTCAATCAACCCTGCACAAACCTCCAAATAGTTCATCTGACCCCAAAATAGGCTCCCTAACGCTCAGATGAAACCTAAGACCCCTCTATAGACTGAAAACCAACCCTGAAACTTGGCCTTGGCCATTACCCCGACCCACCTCGACCATTGCCACTACTGACGTCGATAGCCTAACCGACGTTGATGACCTCCCTTGACCGACGCCGGTAGAACCACTGATGTCGGTGATTGTGCAAAGCAGATTACTGCATATCAGGTACGCATTTGCTTTTATTTCTTTCCTTTAGTCTTTCATCATTTCTATTTTTGTTAAATATTCCATTTTTAATAGTGGACTATCATCCTCCAAGAAGTCTTTGCACTTCTAGGATCAAGCCTTCGCTTGGCAGTCCACCTTCTTGTCATCTAACGTTTTTCATGTTTTAGTCTCTTTCTCTTTCAGGTGTCATTCTCCACAACCAAAGAGGAGTTCCTGCTATCATCTGAATCTGGTGCACAAGTCCACGTCTGGGTACGTACAAACCCTTGTCCATTCTTCTTAGTTTCTCATTTTCCTTTATTGAATGTGAAAATCAAATCTTGTTTGGAAACATTCTGGCACGCCCAGTGGGACCCTAGGGTCTTCCTTGGGTTCTTATCTTTCTGTTCATATAGGTGCATTAGGTTTCTCCTTTTCACCTCTTTCTTCTCTTCTAAACGACACTATTAGCAGGATTAAAAATAACTTTTCTTTCTTTTCTTGCATCTTAGACTAGTCAAAAGTCATACTCTTGAACCTCTTCTCACTTGTCTTCATACAAACTAACATTTCTATTTGGGCTTAAAACACACTGCATCTCATTTCTTCTTGACTGCATACTTAGTCCACATCTAGTAATTAATAACCGCATCATGAATTAATCATAGTCCACTTTATGTTACACAACCAAAACACTTGCACAAATTAAACATCAAAACTCACCCGAGACAAGGCCCAACTTGGATTTCATCACCTAGCAAATACCTTACTCGTCCCGACGATCCTACTTGGATTTCATCACCAAGGGGAAAGCCCACTCTATTCTCTAGTAGAGGATAATCTCTAGGGGAAGTATATACTGGCTAAGTGGTCCCAACTTATCACTGGGTTTGTGAAGTGAGGGGAGCTTGCTCCTTAGCACCAGGCCAAGTACGAAACCTAACATAGACTACTTCTTCTAGGACCCATCTCAAAAGCCAATCTCCTACACACATTCTAAGGCATAATCCACCACGATCCTAATAATTTATTCCTAGGGATTTAACATTTAGGGTCTGCTTGTGTTCTTCATCTTTTTTGTTCTTATCTACTTGTTTGAGCTTGTGAGGACGTTCTTTCTTGCCTTGAATGGTTCTGACTTGTAGTCAAACCAGGGCTCTTGTCAACCATGCGAGGCATCAACCCCTTCCATCTTCCCCATCCATAACCAGTCCTATAATGGAGTTCCACTAGGAGACCAACAGAACTCCTACTCGACCAACCCCGACCCAGACTCCCATTGTCCCTGAAGGGGACCAAGATTTTGAAAGATTCTTGGACCTCAATGTCAAAGCCTTGCAGCATTATCTCATGTGAAGCCAAATGCGAGACTCCTTGGGCAACCTGATTTATGGGATGCCGACCTCTTTAGTCAAAACTGTGAACGTATCGACAGCGTCTGTAGTTTAACCCATAGACACCCAGGCTATCGCCTCGACTAATGACCAGCCCATGACCAACCTTCTAAGTGTGGCCTCTCCCTCCATCTCTGGGCCCACTTCCATTGGGGTTTTGGCCCCCTATCAACCACAGCCTATTCAACTAGTCTCTACCCCTTTCTAGAATCTGGTTGTCTCTATTCTGCCTACCCTCGCCCCTATCAACACTAGGGTGGCTACCTATCCATTGGCCCATGTTACCACTATCCAACCTCTCGTGGCAACATCGAGCCTAGCCATGCCTTCTACCCAACCACCCTTGGGCTCCACTTCTATTCCAATGACTAGTTATCAGTACGTTGCACCCCTACAAGCGCAACCACTATGTCGTATGCCTCTTCTAGCATCTTCCAAGCACCCTACAACCTAGGGGGAGCTCCATCCACCAATCCATCAGTAGACATCATCAAAATGCTGATGGACAAGATGTCTAGCCTCGAGACCTCTATTTCTAGTTCACGTAATGCCCTCTCATACGAGCAAATTTGTAATGAGCCCATTCATCCCTCCGTCCTGATCAGGCCGTATCCCAGTCAGTGGGAGCTTCCTAAATTTTCTCATTTCTAGAGTAAGGAAGACCCTCAACAACACCTATGGCCATTCAGACATGCATGTTATCTCATTGCTCATGATGATGCATTACTTTTACGCATGTTCCCTATGTCCCTCTCTAGTGTTGCTCTTGACTGGTACAGATCCCTTGCCAGCCATTCTCTCTTCACATTCACCTAGCTGGCCCAACTCTTTCTTGATCACTTCTCTATCAACATCACCAAAAAGGTCTCAATCACAGACCTCTATTCTATCCGGTAGTTTGAGGATGAATCCATAGCTGATTTTGTTGCTCGCTGGAGAGGCCTCATCAATCAACTCTCATTTTCCTTACCCCAGCCCGAACTTATCAAACTTTTCTCTCAAGCTTGTGCCAAGCATATTTCTTCTACCTTGCAGGTTCAGACCTTTTGCACCTTTGATGAAGCCTTCACGATGGCCCGCAAGCTTGAATTATGTGCCATCGAGGAGAACAAAGTCAAGTTGTAGAGTAAGAATCCCAACTCCAAGACCAATGACTCCTCTTCTTCTAAACCTTCCTCATCTAACCCCAAGTCTAAGGCATCAGTAAATGTTGTAGTCATTAGACCTTCCTCTTCACCTTCAATCAACCATCCTGAGCCATCCATGTCCCAAAGCATCACCCACCAATTCTAGTAGAGATATGTGCAGCGACAGTATACTCCACTTGGAGAGTCATACGTGTCTGTGCTAGAAAAACTTGTCAAATAGGGGGTTCTCAATCTCCCCCAAATCTGACCACCTCCAAAATTTGATCCCTCACGTGCTATCCCTACGTGGTATAGGGAAAATGACTTTTGCAACTACCACCGTGTTAAAGGCCATGACACGAGCAACTGCAAGACCCTTAAAAACATCATCCAAGACATGTTGGAAAAGGGTGACCTTTTCCTAGACAATCCCAATGCACCACCCAATCAAGGCATTGACATCTTCAAGCAACCATTCCCCAATCATCCTCCTACCCAGAACAATGTGCAGACTATGATTGATGACACTCACGAACATAACATATGAATAGTCAATACGGTCTCGCCCTTCATCCCCGACTAGCCTCTCTCACAAACTCAAGAGGTTAGTCCACCCATCGGTCCATCACATGTGGATGAACCTCCTTCTCCGGTTAGTTCTCTATCAACCTCTCTCATATTGGAGGACACCTCAACCATACCGGCACCACCGGTCTCACCTTCCTTCTTGCTATCCATGGAGGACCCGACCCTTCCTACTCCTCAACCGCAAGTGGAGGGTGCAATCATCCCTACCCTTTACCTTATTGAGGAGCCTCATTCTTTGGTCTCTTCTCTGCCCAGGGAAGAACCTATCTCTCCTCCTTCTCTGACCAAGGATGAACCTGTCAAGACTTCATCACGCCTTGGGTCTAAAATTGCTACACCAATCTCATCTTCAACCCCACAACTGTCAACATCCTCTCAAGGACCCGAGCCTCATCCAACATCTTCTCAACCATTTTCCTGATTATTGGAGAAAATTAGACTTCTCCCTTCAAGGAAAGTGGAGCATCAGGTATTGTGGGAGTGACTTAAAGCTCTTCAGCATGCCCGTGCCATCTCATCTCATGCTGCTAATCCACCCATGGTAGAATTTCCCAAGACTCTCAACAAAAACCAGACTTCCACTTCTAGACCTTCTAAACCTCAACCAACCACAGCAGGACCAAAACCCACATCTACCCCATCAAAACCAATCAAGTCACTCGACGTTCACCCTATCCTTAACCTCACTCACCCGCAAGTGAAAGTGGACTTAGACCAAACCTCAACCAATATTAGTCTTCAAATCAAATCAAAGAAGACTGCCAAACCACAGAGGTGAACTCCTCCTCCTCTGTCACCATTGCCCTCCATTTTGGGCCCTCATCCATCGACCATAATCAAAATCCTCCCCACTCTAACTTCTAATCAAAACAAGTTGCCTCCTCTACTTCCTTTGCTTACCACCAGCCTATCCTCTCCCAAAATTTTAGCACCTCTCATGAAGAAAGTGTCTTCCCCTGTCTCCACACCATCAACCCAAAAGATGGTACAGAAGCCTCCTTCAACCCCTCCCAAGTAAAATTCACCAGCATCACATGCATCAATGAGCATGGACCCTTTAGTGGGCTCATACTCTTTGATATTATACTGAGTTTTATGGACCTCTAACATAACCCTTCTGCCCATCAGGCCCTTCCAACCTCTCGGGTCTAAGCCCTCCTGGTTCGACGATACGAAGATTTGCCTATATCATCATACGCCAGGACATGATACCAAGACTTGCTATGTCCTCAAGGCCATCATTCACCACTACATGGAGAAAGACACTCTTCTCCTTGAGGACACTATCGACCAACCCCTGACAACTTCCCATATCCCTCCAACCTCTTCAACCACATCGACATCTCATCAGCAGGCCATGACCCCTTCATCTCCTTCACCCCCTATCTTCGAAATCAATGCCATCCACATAACCACTAAGTCACAAAAGGACAAGGCGAAAGAAAAATCCACCATTCCTTGGACCTATCCTTTTGTCAAGCCACCTCAACCACCAAAACTTAAAATTTCTATCCTTGGTGCATCTCAACCCTCTTCTTCTTCCTCTTCAGGGGTGATTCATGACTCCATGTTAAAATAGCTTCACCAGATGCCTATGAAGATGACCCTTTATGACCTTATTCAAACCTTGCCCCAGCATCATCAAGCCCTCATCAGAGCCCTGCAGGCAGTGGAGGTCCAACCTGATGACCCCCAACCACTCGCTGCCCTGGTCCACTCTTTATCTCCTGTCACCTCCATCACTTTCAGTGATTCTAAGATTCCTACATCTAACATGGAAGATCAGGATGCTGCTCTCTTCATCACTACCTATGTTGATCGGACATGCATCAAGTGAGTTATGATTGACGAAGGTGCCAACATCAACATTATCTCCACCCATGCCTTCGATCAACTGACTCTCCCCAAGAATTGCATATCCAAAACCGATGCAATCTTGTGATCCTTTAATGACACCACTGCCACAACCATTGGCATAGTCATCCTTCACATTCACATTGGCCCGCGCATAGTCCTAGAGCTCTTTTATATCATTGAAGGAGAGTTTCAGTATAACATGTTGTTGGGTTGACCCTGGATCTGAGCCATGGCTTGTGTTCCCTCTACCCTACACTATTGTGTGAAATTCGAGCATGACGAGCAAGTCCACACCATTCCCGCTGACCCATCACCTTTCAAAACTTGTAACATGACCTACCATCTAAATGATGTCCTCATTCCTATCAAGCCATTAACCCCAGTGCCACCTCCATTAGTGGAAGCTTTGACCAGTTCGCAACTGGCAGTCGCCCTCACACCTCCTCCTCAAGCGATAACCAAAGACCCCATGGAAGACATCTTCTAATGAATTTCAATTGGGGAATATCACTTGATGGCCTTAGACATGTTCCAAACTCTGCAAGAGTATGGACGCCTTTACCACAGCCCCAATTATGACCATCGAATCAGGATGGTCGTGCCTTATGGTCCTCCTCACCTCCGAACCAACTTCATCTATGGGGGGCTCAATCAATCTCCCACTGATGGAAATCCTCTCTCTTCACCTTAACCATTCACATCAAAATTATCATTTCTTGGCAACCCCACCTTTGCACACACTTACCTTTATATGTGTGCATGGAAGGGTTTTAGTTTCAGACGCTATGAGCAAGGTTACCATTAGCCCATCAAACCACTCAATGACGATGATGCCAAGAAATGGTATGGCTTGGGTTTTCAAGACCTACTCAGGCTCCTGCAGACCTTTGCCCTAAGGCCTCCATTGACCAATCTCCTCCAAGCTTGCCCATCTCTCCCCCTTCACCTATGGAGTCGGTGGTTTCCATCCCTCCTAGTTTTTTTTTTCATAAACACCATCCGCCTGGAACCCCTAACCTATCAGCTAAATGGGGTGTCCAAGTCTCTCCCTCTCATTTTTCCCAGCATGATAGAGGATGAGTCAGTGACCCTCAACACTATCCACTATGTAGACGATGATGCCATCCTTTCCTACATGGGCACCGATGACTCTTTCATCTAGCATTCCCTCCCTTCTGAGACCCAGGTTATGTTAAATGAATCAAACATTGACATCAACCTCCCTTCTTTTGATGTTCTTCATGTCTTGAATATTGGCCAATCTCTAGATGCCCAAGAGCAGCTTGACTACACCCAGTTCCTCTTAGACCATAGCAAGGCCTTTGCCTGGACCTACAGTGACATGCCTGGCATTGACCCCACCATTGCTACCCATAACATCATCACCAAACCAAAGGCTAAGCTTGTCAGGCAAAATCTTTGAAAGATGCATCCTCACATTGTGCTCCTTGTCAAAGAGGAGCTTCAACACCTTCTTTTTGTCTCTTTCATCTAACACATTGATTATCTACAGTGGGCCTCTAACATCATCCCTATCACCAAGGCTACTGGGGGGATATGGATCTGCACAGACTATCGTGACCTCAACTTAGCCTATCCTAAAGATGACTTTCCTCTTCCCAACATTAACCAGCTTGTTGATCTCACGGCCGGCCATGAGATGCTATCTCTCATGGATGGGTTTTCAGGATACAACCAGATCTTGATTACACTGGAAGACTAGCACAAGACTACCTTCATCACCCCATGGGGGACTTTCTGCTATTGGGTCATGCCTTTCAGCTTGAAGAATGTAGCCGCCACATATTAGCATACCATGACTTATATTTTTCATGATCTCCTCCACAAAATCATGGAAGACTATGTGGATGACCTGCTCGGCAAGTCCAAGCTTCACCGTGACCATTTGACCATTCTCAAGATCATCTTCTCTTGCCTTCTTCAATATAATGTCCACCTTAACCCCAAGAAATGTGTCTTTGGGGTCTTCTCAGGCAAGCTTTTGGGCTTCATCATTTCTTTCTGTGGCATCGAGATAGATCCCGCCAAGATCTGCACTATCCTCAAGATGCCACCTCTGACCAATCTCAAGCAGCGTTGCAGTCTACAAGGGAAGCTCCAATCCATCTGCTGTTTCATCTCGCAGCTTTCTAACTGCTGCCAATGTTTTCATCATCTCCTTAAGAAGGATGTCTCCTTTAAATGGGATAAGGACTATCAAGGGGCTTTTGAAGCCCTCAAATTCTATCTGGTCTCTCCACCAATCCTCATTCCACTTAAAGATGACCAACCCTTCTACCTTTACATCTCAGCCACCAACCATTTGTTAGGTGCCATGATTGCGCACCGAGATGAGCATCACCGTGAGCAAGCAATCTACTATATCAGCCAAACACTGGTTGACTATGAAACTTGGTATACTCATACTGAGAAACTCTATTTGGCATTAATCTTTATCACTACCAAGATGCACCATTATCTTCTTAACCACAAGACCTTTGTCATCACTCACACTGACCCTCTTAAGTACATGCATTCCAAGCCATATCAAAATCAACGTATGGCTCAGTGGCTCATGCTGGTTGCTGAGTTTGAATTTGAATTTATCCAGCAAAAATCTATCAAGGGGTAGACCATCACTGACCAATTGGTAGAAGCCCCTCTTCCTAACAATCAACCTTCACAGTGCGAGTTCCCTAACGAGTCTATCACCATGCTTTCCACCGATGACACCATCTATCAAATGACCATGTTCTTCGATGGCTTCAAATGTCAACTCGATGGGGTTATGGGTGTTATTCTCATCCCACTCGAAGGGGAGCCCATGCCTCTGTCTTTCAAGCTCAACTTTGATTGTACCAATAATATGGCTGAATATGAGGCCTTAATTTTGAGACTTCAAACCACCCTTTCTCTCAACATCAAGTCCATCAACATCTTCAGTGACTCGCAGCTTGTCGTCAATCAGGTCAACGGTTCATACCTCTATAAAAATAAATTTTTTTAAAGGTACAATAGCTGTGCTAACACTCTTCTGGCCTCTTTCGACCATTACCTCTTGCAGACTGTTCCTCGATCCATGAATAAGTTTGCTGACACCATGGCTTCTCTTGCCTCGCATATCCCATCTTCATCCAAACTTTTTGTCATGGTGCATCATGTGTCGTTGCCTTCATACATTTCTCATAACATCAATCATGTCAACACCATAAACTCTAGTCCACGAGATGATTGGTATAAGCAACTTATGGACTACTTATCTCTTTCTGTCATTCCTCCCAATCTCTCTAGCAATGCGTGGTGAGCTTTCATTAAATGTATAGCTCACTATACCATGCTAGGGGGTCTTCTCTATAAGCGAGGGTTCAACAGCCTCCTTCTTCACTGTCTAACCTCCACTGAAGCCTCTCACACCATTAAGCAAGTCCACGATGGGATTTGTGGTGGACACTTCAGTGGGAACTCAGTTGCCAAGTGCATCCTTCGCTTGGGCTATTATTGGCCCACCCTCTATCAAGACTGTAGTGACTATGTCTAGCATTGCATCAAGTGTCAGTAGCACTCTAACCTACTTCATCTCCCTAGCCATGCTTTACAAGTCACTCAAGATTTCTAGCCTTTTTCTCAGTGGGGCTTAGATCTCATCAGTGAGATTAACCCTCACTCATCTCTTCATCATCAGTCCATCATCACCGCCACTGATTATTTCACTAAGTGGGTGGAAGCCATTCCTCTTGTCTCTAAAAAAGATGACAAGATTGTTGACTTCATCAGAACCCACATCATCTATCATTTTAGTGTTCCTCACAAAATCATCATCGACAACGGCAAGTCCTTTAAAAACAAGACCGTCTAAAAACTATGTGACTCATTTGGCATCAAGCTCAGCTTCTCATCGCCTTACTACCCATAAGCAAATGGGTAGGCTGAGGCTTCCAACAAAATTCTAACTAGAATTCTCATGAAGGTGGTCAATGACACAGGAAGGGACTGGCACATTCACATTCCCTTCACTTTGTGGGCCTACCGCACTAGCATCTGAACCTCTACGGGTCCTACCCCTTTCTCTCTAGTTTACAAAATAGAGGTTGTCCTACCTCTTGAAGTATAGATCCCATCTCTCTGCATCTCTCTACATGACATTCTCTCTAATGATGGCTTTCATCAAGATCACTTAGCTCAACTTGAGCTACTTGATGAGCGCCATCTTGCTGCCCTCAACCATCTCCATGTCTATCAAAATCGCATCAAGTGAGCCTATGACAAAAATCTATGAGAATGAGATTTCAACATCGGAGACCTCATCCTCAAAGAGAATCATCATGTGACCAATATGGAGCAAAATAAATGAGGCAAGTTTTCCCCTAATTGGCTTGGACCTTTCATCATCACGCACAAGTATGGGTCAGGGACTTATCATCTGTCCTCTCTCAACGGATGGCCAGAACCTGAGCCTCTTAATGCATTACATTTTAGACCATTCTACTGTTAGTCGAGTACTCGTTCACTTGAAATTTAACTTGAGCTCATCCCTTGAGCAAACCCCCATCCTCTTAATCCTAATTCCTTTCAACCCTACTCCCCTTAACAAATCCTCTATAACCCTTTTATACAGTATGGATGGTTTGTCCTAATAAAAGGGAGCCCTTGAACTTCTATAGTCTTGTCCATGACTCAAATTCTATCAAAAATAAATTGAGATGTCAAGATATCCAAGGTCACAAAATTAAAAAGCAAACTGCTCCCTCGAAGGACAGTTGTACTATCATTGTTGTAGCTAATAGACTGCTCCCTCGAAGGATAGCTATTCAAAAGCCCTCAAATATATAAAGCAAAATATAGACCACTCTCTCAAAGGATGGCTAAGACTAAATCATGCTATAAACAACACTTTTTTAGAAGCTTCCCGCATCGATCAGCTTCACAAATGACCACTAAGCAAAATGACATCTCTATGTAGACTTCCTGCATTGATCAGTCTCCACCAAAAAAAAAAACGGGTCATGGACTTGGCTTGTAGTTGTCTCAGGGTCTCCCATAAAAAAGGGGCAAGGTTATCTTTGCTCTAAAATGGGTTACCCTATCCTCCTCCTATCATAACACCTGCTTAAGAGACTTCAAGCTCACTTTAATGTCAAAGTGATTCGACAAACCCTATCCTCTTCTAACCTATGACTTGACCTGGACCACAGGCAGTCAATCATTTCGACTCTTCCTCCCTCTTTGGGAGAACTACATTAGCCTGAGGCCCTTAGAACAAGGGCTATGTAGGCAGCACTCAGTTGACATGGGGTCTTCTGGGGTTAACTCAGCCATCCTCTTCATCACTTTTGCCCGTCCCATTCACTCCTCACCTGTCAATCACATATTCTCATAATCGTTATCATAATCATTTTCATCATAACATCATAGTCATTAGTCATAAATATCACTATCATAACCATTAAACATCCACATCATATAATCTGCAAATCATAAACATTAAACATCCATAGTCATTAAGCATCACCATCTAATCTAAAAATCATAACCATTCACATCAATAGCATTATCATTTACATCAACATCAATATCATTAATCATCATCATATAATCATTTCATTGAACATCACATTCATCATCACATTAGTCATCATAATCATAAACATAGTATCATAACATCATATCACAACATGCATCATTCATAACATAATATCCAATGCCATAAACATTAAATGCATCTACAACATTAAGCACATCCATAATAAACATTTTTCATAACTCATATCAATGGTCAAAAATAATCTCATCATATATATCAAAATAGTTTTATACAATAGACACAATCTGTGTCTATCTCTCTCTTTCAAATATCATATATCTCTCATCATTGGCTCGTAAGTCGGTATATATACATCAAAATAATAATCAAAATTGGGCCTCACAGCTGTGGCTATGGCAGTGGTGGTGGCGGCCTATACAAGGCTGTGTCATTGCCGCTCTCTAATCTGCACCGTCTGCACGCACCCAAAGTCATCGCTCACAACACAAACCTCTATCGGCTCTGCTCATCCCACATCTCACTGTATTTGAGGGAACTCTCTGATATCTCCCTCATAATATGTGATCTCATCCAGCGCAGTCTTGTACCTAGTAATAGGTACAGTCTACGGTGGACCCATCCACCTTGATGCTATCCCCTGTATCGAGTCCTGTGGCTGTGAAAATGTTGGCTGCATTGATGCTAATTATCCTGGCCCCTGTGAAAATGCTAGCTATTGAGATGGCTTCTGTGATGGGCCCTACCCCCCAAAACCCTATCCTGCCTATCCTGCTTGTGCCTGGGCTGTGGCCAGTTGTCCTTGTAAAAGAGTGACCTGTCTTGTCAGTGCTACCACCTGACTTGTCATCTCTGCCATCTGCCCTATCAAAATTGTGACCTATCCCTACAAAATGGTCACCTGGGCCCATGCTACATCCCTCTCTTAGATGGTAGCATCCCTCTCCTACCTCCTTATGTCTCTCTCCTCACAGGTTGTAGCCCACTCTCTAGTAACAGCCTGTAGATCTAGTTGTGGCCCTGCCTGTATACCTATGTACTACCCTATCCACCACGCTGTGTAGACCTCTATGCACCTTGGGTCAGCTACCTCAAGTCCTACTGGAAACTCTTCAAAATCTAGTCCCTCTGTCTCCTCTAGCAGTGGGAGTAGTGCCTCTATGTCATCCCACCTGTACTACAGGAATGTAGGAGGTACAACCTGTAGCAGCCCATACTAGTGCCGCACTCTCTCTGTTGGTATCTACTCGAGATCACCAACTCATCTGGCCCTAACCCATCTCAAGCTCTGAGTCTCGACCATCTGCTCTTCCTCATCCCTGAACACTAGATATCCCAGGTACAATATCCAAATGATGTTCACTGGGATCAGGGCCTCTAGCACCCCTCAGTAATGGTCGATATCCCTGGCCACTCAATCCACTCACATCTGCACCATCACCTTGCACCATTGCCTAAACTCGACCCTGAAGCTATCCTGAATCACCACTGGGAGGCCAAGAGGACGTCTCACCATGATGTGCTCGTAGGCCCATTAGTGTAGGAGGTGGCCAACGCACAAGCTGTACCACTACTGCTAGTTAATCCCCCATAGTTCCCTATAAACTTGGGCTAAAAAGACTGGTGCCCAAGTGAACACTGTCTACCACTCAATCATCTCTATCAAAACTCTGGTCATGGTGACCGAAAACCTACCTCCCTCTACATCTGGCAATGCATAAACTGTGATGCCAATCATCATCAGGACCACCAGCTTATGTGCATCCTCATCTACCGCATACAAAGTCTCATAAGCAAAATTGGCTAAATTGTAGCTCATCTCATAGATGTGCTCCCCAAACAACGTGACCATATGTATATCATGCACCTCTCTCGAGCATGCATATATGTCTGCTCTGTGTACTGGTAGCCACAAAATTTGGTACATGTCCTCGATCGTGACTGTCATCTCTCCTGTAGGTAGGTGGAAGGTGCTAGTGGCATGGTCCCACCACTCGATCAGTGCCACCATGAGACTCACATCTCTCACCACTCTGTAGTAGCGTCGTAGCCTGCCTAGCCCCACTGCACTCATCTGCGCCCACTCCTCAATAGTCACGTCTCCACACATCCACGCCAGTAAGGTCAGGAGGTGATCCCACAGCATCAGAGTCTACCTCACCTACATCCACCCCATGTCAATCTCATGTTAAAACTTTTCCTACTCTTCCTATTTGACCAACCTAACTGACTATGCCCATCTCGACACCCAGGAAGCCCTCGGTATAGCTTTGACCCTTCGACTTGACCATTTTTCATCACCCCTTGTGACCAGGTAGCCACTGACATTAGTTAGCATGCTGATGATGGCACTCACCTAACCGACGTCGATCACTTAGTGACCAACGTCAGTGGGTAATTGACCGATGCCGGTCACTGGTCGGCTAATGTTAGCAAAAACTGTAGATGTTGGTGACTAGTTTGGCCCTAAGGTCGAATGAGGTGAACCCTAAAATTAGGGCTTCCCCATATTAGCTCCCACACCTCCCCAAATCCCTCCTAAATTGCCTCTAATCTATCCTAGACCCCCTACCCACCTTCTTAGCTACCCTCCCCCCTTAATTTCTACCCTAAATCACAAAAAATTCAAAAACCAAATCAAAACAAAAGTTAACCAAATAGGGTTCAAGGACCCTCTTACCTCATCCTAGCATTATCAGTGTGGTGGCACGATGGGTGCCACTGGTGGAGGACCTCCCACGAGTCCTCTACTCCCCTCTGCCATCACCTTGGTGTCAATTTATCTGCAAGCTCCTCCTAGCCCACAAATGCCTCTGCAATCTCCAATCACTCTCCAAGTGATTCCCTCTCTCCACCAATGCTTCTCTGCCACCTCACACTGCTCCTCGGTCGACTCTGGGTCACTTTCACTCAATTAGCTCTAGAGCTCCTTTTCTCTCAGTCAACAAATAACAAATGACTTTTGGTGGGCCACCAATCTAGTTTTGTCAGATTTGGTAGGCCACCAACGTCGGCATCAGCGTGCCCTAGGCCATTGACATCAACCAATTTCTACCAATGTCGGTGGCCTTCCCACCTCCTTTTTTCATCACATTTCCCCAAAATCATGCCCCTAATTAGTCAGCTCTCCTAGCCCCCTGCGGCACCCTTAAGATCACTTTTGCCTCTGCCTACCTCGTCCACTAGACCTTGGAGATCGCGACTATCTCCTCTGACCCCTTTCGAGACAACTCCACCTTGGTTGTTTTGATTGCCTTTGCTACCTCGCACCTAGTTAGCAAATTGTCACCCTGACCCTCACAAGTATTGGATCATGAGCAAGTTGATCCCTACTACTTGTGGCTTTTTTTGTGTTTTCTAAGAGCACTTCCTGAGCCCGAGATACCTGGAACATGATGACCCTTTGGAGCTACAGCTTGGATCAAATAACCTAATCAACTATGACTAAATGCTAGGGCCCATTTATTTCAATTCTTACACTCCTCAACCCTTTGACCATGACAATTTGACTGACTTATTGCTTGGTGTGGTATACGTGCAATCTCACCCTTTATAGCGTTCACACTCGATCTTCACCCTCTCTATCCATCTCTCTATCAAATCAACACTTGATCTCAGGTTCCCTTCCCTCGACTCCCACTTTGAGGGGGGAACACCTCATCCCATACCTGGGGCAACCAACTCCTATTTTTGTCTTGCAGTTCATCAAGAACAACCAACAAGACAAAAGGGGGCAAATGTAGACACTGAAATCATGTCTACACCTTGGTCATCCTTCCCTCTTGGCCCCCCCTTCGCCCATTTCCTATCACTTGTCCTAGCCCCCTCCATTATTAAATTAAAATAATCAAATATTTTAATTTTTCCCCTTTCCACCTCACCCATGCCACCTCAGATTATCCTCCTTGGATGCCTCCACCTCATTCCTAGCTTTTATTGCCCAAATCTCATTTTATCCCTTCCTCTCACATCTATTTAAGTCCTCACAACCATTTTACCATGACTGCTTTGACCCTGGTAGCGTGTAAGAATGGATAGAGGCTAATTTTAGCCTCTGTCCCCATTCTTCTACCGCCGACATTGGTCATTATGCGGCTGACGTCGGTGGTTCTGCCGACGTCGATTGCCTTCAAAACTGCATTTCTGCAACTATTCTTCCCCCCACGAACGTGAATTCTTTTGGCACTTGGTATTCTATTTCTCTCTCTCCCTCTCGCACAATAAGCATTAGTAGCTACAGGTACTTTGTAGAGATAGCTCCAGGCTCTTGGCATTTGTAGGCTCGTCAACAGCTTCAACAATAGGTTTCCTCCATTCTTCCTTCAACAAGTAGGAGGTAAGCACTTTCTTGTTTTTTATTTCAGTTTTTATTTGAGTCCATCTATTCAGCAAAACCACTGCCCAAAACCTTCCCTGTCCTTCCCAGAGAGGCTGAAAGGCCTTCTCTGACCTCTTTCTTCCCCTTTTTGCCTCTGTCACCCATTCAGTCCCTCTCTAGACAATACCCTTAGTTCAATTAGCCCTGCACAGACCTTCAAACAGTCCCTGTGACCCCCAAATAGGCTCCCTAACCCTCAGATGAAACCTAAGACCCCTCTGTAGACTGAAAACCAACCCTAAAACTTGTCCCTGGCCATTACCCTGACTGACCTCAATCATTGCCACTACCGACATCGGCAGCCTAACTGACGTTGGTGACCTCCCTTGATCGACGTCGACAGAACCACTAACGTCGGTGACTGTGCAAAGTAGATTGCTGCATATCAGGTACGCATTTGCTTTTATTTCTTTCCTTTAGTCTTTCATCATTTCTATTTCTATTAAATATTCTATTTTTAACAGTGGACTGTCATCCTCCAAGAAGTCTTTGCGCTTCTAGGATCAAGCCTTCACTTGGCAGTCCACCTTCTTGTCATATAACATTTTTCATGTTTTAGTCTCTTTCTCTTTCAGGTGTCATTCTCCACAACCAAAGAGGAGTTCCTGCTATCATCTGAATTTGGTGCATAAGTCCACATCCGAGTACGTACAAACCCTCGTCCATTCTTCTTAGTTTCTCATTTTCCTTTCTTGAATGTGAAAAGTGAATCTTGTTTGGAAATAGTTATTTTTAAATCACTTTTGGCTTATGCCTTAGAAAGTGTGAAGATGAAATTTGGTTTTCAGATTGAGTACTAAAGAGGAAATCTAGATTTGGTTTTAGGTTATGTTTAGGTGCTCAAGATATAAATATATATTGATATTCGGTACATGGCTTCATATTAGGGCCTATCCCCTCACTTCACACATTGTATTGATAAGGGTGTCGAGTGCTTATCCAAAATATATTGAATCTTAGAGTTTATACTTAATCAAAGAGTTGAGTTGGTTCTCCCCTTGGTAATGACCTGGAAGTAGGATTGCCAAGAAAGGGTAAGGTTTACCACTAGGTGATGAAATACTAGTCGGGCCTTGTCTCAAGTATGTTTTGATGTGTTAATTAGTTATGTGATTTGGTATGGTGTGTGATAACAAGAGTGAAAGCTATGATTAATTATTGTGCCTTTAAGTTACTAGATGAACTAAGATAAATAAGTAATCAATGTATGCAAAAGTTTATTTTAAGACTAAAATAAATTTAGATTCCATTCTATGATCATACAATAAAGGAAGAAAAAGGGATGTTGGGTCCCACTAAGCATGTCAAAATGTGTCAATTAATTTCTTAGTTTAGAAGCAAATAATAAAACTAGTAATAGGGTATGTAGATTAATACCTGGTAAAGTGCACGCATGATCCAGACGATGGTGAGAACTCCTTTTTGGCTTGGAAGGAATAACTTGTAAATAAGAAAGACACTAGAAAAGTGGGGTTGTTAGATGGATGTTGAGTGGATTGCCTAGTATGAGCTAGATTCAAGAAGTGTATGCTTGTTAATAGGATGTTAATCTACCGTTTATAATAATTAAGTTGATATAAATGAAAATAAAATAAATTTTCATTCAATAACTAGAAAGTAAATTCATATAAGATGAGATGGAAGTAAATTACTTGTTAAACAAAAACACTAAATATAGCAAAAGTATTTCAATAGTCATGCTAAGATAGTTGGATTCAAATTTGGAAAATAAAAAAAGTCTCTATGAATATGTAGTAATATAGAAAATAGGGTTTAGTTAGGGTAAAGAGGGTGAAAATCACTTTCTATTATTTGTTACCACAGTGACCATCAATGGTTTGGCTAACCATCAGTAGTTGGGTGACCATCGACAGTTGAGGTGACCATCACCAGTTGGGCTAACCATCGATGGTTACTTGTGTGATTCGAGGAATGATCTAAAAAAGGATTGTAGATTGGGTAATTAGGAAAAATAGAGGTTTTTTATGGATGAGGGGAATGGAAAATAATATATTGATGGGTTTGATAGGGTAGGGAGGTTAGAAACAAAATGTAAATCAAAGAAAACAAACAATATATACCTGTAACTTGGTGGTGGAAGGCTGAAGAAATTTGGTTAGAGTGACATTACTTTGGCCTTCAAAAGTGATACCAATAGAGGTTTAAGTCTCTATTGATGTTTCTTACTTGATGAAGGGATGTTGGATACCTAGATTGAAGATATCTTGGGCATAAAATTTCTAGAGTTATTGATTCTTTTCTTCCCCTGCTTCTCTCCTTTTATAGGATGAAGTTACTAAATGTGTAGGAGGAAATTTATAAATAGATAGAGGAAAAAAATACTAATTAAGATGCTTTAAATCTGGTTTACATCACAAAATGGAAGTTGTTAAATGTGCCATGCCTATCTCATATAGCTAGTAATGCTTTAAAGCTTTAAAGTAGGCTTGGAGACTTGACCATTGATCATCAGGCTAACCATTGATGGTTAGGATGATCATCGATGGTCAAGGTATAGAAAAAAATGGGTTTAAAAAGGGGTGATTTAAAAATTTAAGTTAGTAAATTAATAAATAGGCTAAGTCAACCAGGTGGTCAACTAGCTTCAGGGTCTGGTAGGGGTTTTAGATGTTTCAACATTTAAAATTGTGTAGTTTTTGAGTGTATACACTTAGAAATCCTCTCAAACTAAAATATTTCATGGACATTATGTATTTCATGCCTAGATCATCCTCTATAAATTTCATATCTTGATGTCTTTTCTATCTCAAGATATAAATCTTCAAAGTTAAACTAGTAGTTTGGGACCTGCATGGAGATGTCTAGATCAAAATATAGAAAATATCAATTTGGATTCAAAATTTAGATCCAATGGTGTATTTTCAATCATTCATCAAAGATACAATGATGCATGGTAACTGGCAAAGCTAGTGGGTCCAAGTTGATCAATAGTGTACATATAATCATATAAGCAATTCTAATGGTGCAGGTGAGGACTGATGTTAGTGGGTCATGAAGATCTAATAAAGTGCATCTAATCATGAAAACAATATCAATGGTAAGGGATGGGTCAAAATTTCAATGAATCTTGAAGATAAATGTGTCAGCGACAAGTGTCTCAATCATGTTAAATTGATAAAAGATCTATGGCTTACATTTATTTGTATAAAAAAATATTAATGGTACACAAAAAAAAGATCTAATGGTGCTCATCCAATTACAAATCATATATTGATGGTCAATGATGAAGGTTGAAGGTGTCATAATCTCAAAGACCTACATCAAGATCAGTGGTTGATATTAAAGGTTGAAGTTATAAGATTTTGACTGGATGATGAAATATAGTTTAAAGTTAGACCAGAACGGATTTTTAGGGATCAAACATTTCAATTAGAGTTATTGAGTAATGTTAACACATTGAGGAGCTCGATAAGGATTTAATGCAGTGGTTTTTATGATTGCTTCTGGAAATAATCACTGATTACATGCTTCTTTTTCCACATTTTCATGCCAAATAGAGTCCCAATGACATTAATACATGGGGATCTTGATGAATTGGTATAGTTATTCTCTTGATCATTGATGACTCTTTCTCCATTCTCTCACACATGTTACCCATCTCTCTAATTCCCTTCTACTATAAATACAAACTTAGAAGCCTTAAAATGGATCACTCTCTTGGGCATGACTATAATCTACCAAGATTGATCTTTGTAACCTCTTGAGATAAATAGATGACTATTTTAGATTTAATTATTATAGTATAGTGTGTTAATTCTAGGCTGATTTACATATGTGGTAGAAATCTCTCCCTTGTCAAGTCCTGATCTCACCTAGATACTAGTTCATCTTGTTATTGAGGTCATGTTTAGTGTTTAATTTCATTTGATTGAAGCTAGCAAGTGGATACATTGACTACTTAGTGCCTTGAATCAAGCCTTTCCATCACTTCCCTCAAGTTTTGATCTTTTGGTGAACCTCTCTACATGAAAGGTTGATGCATAATAGACATTTGGAGTTGTAGATCTAATCTTTTGCTTGTCTCATTAGTGTTTTGATAAGTTCAAATAGATTCGATGAGAAATTAATTTAGGTGCATCATGAATATTATCTTAGATTTCCCTTTCAATTATCTTTCTCTCCCTTTTCACCCCAGTAATTAGTAGGTTTTATTGGAAATGAGATAAGTGATACATCAAAGGAGATATCCTTATTAAAAATCCTAGAGGTCTAACCCAAGATTAGGTAACCCATATCCTAGGTTCATTTTCGTGTTGTACTAGATTTGGGTAGAGGACCAAATTAATCCTTTGCTTAGCTAGGGTGTAATCTAGGTCTAAAACAATAACATATTAAATAAGGAATCCACTTCAAGCCATTTAGAATATGGATGAAGTAATAAAAATAGTTATTATGAAGGAATAAAAATTGAAATTACTCAATAAAAGAAAGGGAATGGTTTATAAAGCATCACCAAAAATGAATAAGCCTACTCCCAAAAAAAGGCCATCACTATAATTTTATATATTAAAATATTGACTATATGATATTTACATATATTTTTGGATAATAAGTGAGTCATTGTCCCTCCTAATTAGTATCATCATCATCATCATGAATACATAAAATGAAAGGAATAGTTCACTTATCATGGTATTAATAAGCATCGATACAATGAAGTTATATATTGTGATAAAATATTACACAACTTGTTGATAAAGGGATTATCATGTTTCAAATAAATAAAATCAATGAAAAAGATATAAAGATCCATGATAATATCACAACTCCAATTTGGATACAAAACTAAAAATTTTGCAATGTAGATCAGGTCTAAAATAAATTAATATCCAATGATCAATCTCAAATATAGGTACGACAAGTGATAAATATAGGTGTAAACATATTTATATAGCCATAGATATAGTGTCTCAATACAACTATGAATAATACTCAATATGGTGCATAATTCATATTTACATTGGGATGGCACACTCACTTGATATTTTTCAATTAAGTTTAATACATACTATATTGCAAATTTAATTAACACATTTCAAATTCTCAATAAATCAACATTTTCATTTACAAATATCAAAATACTACATATTATAACAAATACCAAAACTCAAAATACATATACAATATCAATGTGCCACATGGGTTACTGTATCAAACTACAAACCATATCTAATGAGAATATACAAAATTAAATTGACCAAATACGTATAAAATAAATTAAACCAAGTCCACATACATACATGTGTGTGTGTGTGTGTGTGTGTGTGTGTGTGTGTGTGTGTGTGTGTGTGTGTGTGTGTGTGTGTGTGTGTGTGTGTGTGTGTGTGTGTGTGTGTGTGTGTGTGTGTGTGTGTGTGTGTGTGTGTGTGTGTGTGTGTGTGTGTGTGTGTGTGTGTGTGTGTGTTTTTATACAAGTAAAACATGATCAACTAATCATTTTATAATGATCTCCTTACCCTATCCATTATCACAAACCTCTAGTAAAAATTGACTATGATATAATGAGGCTCCACTATCAGTTGCTCGTGATCTCAATAAATATCATATCATATGCTCCCAATCCTAAAAAATGGTCAATCACACCTTTAGTGTCACATGTTCACTGCAATTACACATACTCCTAGAAAACACTCTATCCTAGATCAATTGGTGGAGATGTAGGAAAAATCTATTACCCCATAAGATCTACCCTTAATTGATCATACTTAGTAATAAACCCATTCCACTCAACCACGCCATTCTCATGCACCATAATCATTGAAAAATAGGTTTTTATTGTTATTGTTATATGATCGAACAAGGGATAATTTACTCTTATAATATTTGTAACTCACTTCAACAACCCACTAGGAACATGTCATGTGAGCACTTGGAAGGATGTCTCTATGATGACTTGCCAATAATCACCCCCCTATAATAAATCAAATCAATATGTAAAAAACAATATCAATGTTATAAAAATCAATAAAATTATAAAATCCACATGTATTTACTTATAGAAAGAGCTTAAGGATAAAAAAATATCGTGCCACCTGCATCTATTCAAAGATATATTCTAGTAGGATCTACCTTTAACAAACAAAAATAGGCCAAATATGGGTTGACCACTATCATGTATATGTAGGGGTGAAACTAGCATTATCAATTTCAATTATTTGAATAATTAGGCCCAAATTTAAATGTAAATTATTTGAATATTTATGTCCATGTCAGTTAAATTGATGGGAGCAAAGTATATAGAATTATGATAGCCCATATCACCCCCTCATTATGGATCCCTAATAGATCAAATACATACCTATGTTTTAATATGCACATCTTGAGGGATTTCAAACTATCTGGTCATATTCTCAAACTTAAAATTCCCCCATATGTCCAACAACCATTCATGCAACTAAAAACTAACCCAAATACATCTCAACTCAACTCTCTCCTTTGGCTATCCATCAAATCCCATGTATAGTCACCATATAATATCACCTTCAATCAAATGATCTAATGTTTAGTAGAACACCATCATTCTATCCCTCATGACTCTAAATATCCCCACCCACCTCTATGCATATATCTCAGGATGTGTCCTTCCACCATGAGTTATCCCAATATGATTGATAACTCTAATGTTCTCTTAGGTCCAAAAATGAAGAAGTGTCATTGATCCCAACCCTTCACAAAAATCATCTTGGGTAACCTATGTATATATCTATACAAATGGGCTAGCATCATCTGACCCCAAGAGTATCTCATACCATGATACTCTATATCATGGACATATCTATACATTTGATAATAAATTTCCACCTCACCACCATCAAATACATTAAAATATGCAAGTAAGATAAAAAAAAAAATTTTGAAAACACATAACATTTACCACCACAATATTTGATTAAAATTTACTAGTATCCCTCTTGTCATAATTGACCCCCACACATGTCCCTTCATATATAAGTGGGCTTGAGAAATATGGGTTGGCCCACCAGCACCCAATAATGACACTCATCATACAACTATTGTAAATTATATAATGCATCATACATCCTCTAAGGTAATAGTCATATCCCATGTTAAGATCCATAACATATAGGTATCTTATTCCCATATCTCAACTATGGTCATAACCATATGCATATTTTATGACATTCATTCTAGTCTCCTAGCATGTCCAAGGATAGATGCATCTAGGGTAGTTATCTTTGTATCTATCAGTGGTAAACATGAATTATCTCCTTCATACTTCCATGAAAAAAATATATCGTTCACATATCACCTTGAAACCATAAGTGGAAAAACAAATAACATCATCAAACTCATATATAAATCTAATAAATTTCATTCAAATCATAAAAAATTTAAAAATACCATTTATCTATAGACAACTCTGAGATCCTCAAAATAGGTTTTGTCCCATCTAGTTAATTTTGTGACATACATTCCCATATACCAATCAACATTAGCCAAAGATAATTCTAACATCCCTTAGAAAGGACTGGCCCAAAGAGGACACAATTGCACAACCTCAAAAAAGTATTTAAAATACATAAGCACAAAGAAGGTTCAAATTAGTTTTATAGTTTACCTAGTGGCTCCTTGTCCAGATTTAAAAAGTTAGAAGATGTATTATTATCTTATTATCATAAGCACATTGTATGTCTAAACACGCATTAGAACATCTACAAAGTTTACAACAAGGTCACAATGAGCTCATTGAACACTATATCTTAGGTTCAAAAATAATTTGCACTCTCTAACTTATCAACCCTTTAATTTGGAAAATCAGTGTATCTTCAATATGGGTCTTTTATATCCACACAAATACAGGGAAATGAATACACTTTAAACCTATTTTGATAAATTATACATGGTTATATTCAAATATACATGTGCACTAAATTTTGTATCAATAGACATTACAAAATTAGAATCATCTAGAAACAAGTAACCACTTATCAATGTAACATCTCAAAGAAGGAATCCACTTCAAGTCCTTTAGAACATAATAGTTCCTATCATGGAAGAACAAGTGAAAGTAATCAATAAAGGAAAGGGAATAGTTTACAAAACATCACCAAAAGTGAATAATCTTACTCCCAACAAGAGGCCATCACTCTAGTTTTATATCTTAAAATATTGACTGCATTATAATTATTAGATAAGTTAATCACTCTCTCTCCTAGTTACTATCATCATCATCATCATCATCATCATCATCATCATGAATACAAAAAATGCTAGGAATTTTTCACTTATCATGGTATTAATGGGCATTACACAATGATTGTTATGGACTATGAGAAAATATTACACAACTTGTTTATAAAGGGATTATCCCATTTCAAATAAATAGAATCAATGAGAAAGATATAAAGATCCATGATAATATCACAACTCCAATTTGGATACCAAAACAAAAATATCACAATTCAAATTAGATCCACAATAAAGTAATATCCAATGAGCATTCTAAAACATAGGTATGATAAGTAATAAATATAGGTAAAAACATGTATATAGAGCCACATATTTATTATCTCAATATAACTATGAATAATACTCAATATGGTGCATAATTAATATTTATATCAATATGGTACACTAAATCAATATTTTTTAAATAAGTTTATTACATGCATATATCAAAAATTTAAATAACATATTTCAATTTATAAATACATCAACATTTTCATTTACAAATATCAAAATACTACATATTTTTAAAAAGTACAAATCTTAAAATACATATACAATATAAAAGTTTGACATGCATTACTCTATCAAAGTACAAACCATATTTAATGAGCATATATAAAACTAAATAGACCACAAAATTCTAAAATAAAGTAAAAAAAGTCCACATACATGCATGCATGTGTGAATGCATACATACATACATACATACATACATGTGTGTATGTGTGTTTTATACAAGTATAACATGATAAACTAATCATTCTATAATGGGTTCATTTTCCTATCCATCAACTCCAACCTCTAATAAAAATTGACTATGATACAATGAGGCTCCACTATCATCCACTCATGATCTCAAGAGAGATCAAATCTTATGCTTGTGGTCCTAAAAATGACCAATCATGCCTTTAACGTCACATGATCATGTTGTAACTATACATACTCATAAAAAACACTCTAGCCTAGATTAGTTGGTAGAGATAGAGGTGGTGTATTTTGTCTCATGGGATATAGCCTCAACTAATCATATTAAATAATAATCACATCCCACTCAACCACCCCATCCTCATGCATCATAACCTTCAAAACATAGGTTGTCATTACTATCACTATATGATCAAATAAGTGAGCATTCTCTCTCCCAATATTTTTAAATCACTTCAACAACCCACCATGAACCTCCTCACAAGACACATGTCATGTGAGCGCCTAGATAAAATTTTAGGTGGAGCCTAAGGATCAACAATTGTTGAACCACCTACATCTACTCAACCCTATTTTTTAGGAGCATGTACCACTACCAAAAAAATAGGAAACCTATGGTCTAGCCACTGTCATGTATATCTAGGGGTGGAACTAACATCATCAATGTCAGGTCCTTGAATATTGGGTCCACATTAGCTAAAGGTATGGGAATAAGGTATGTAGGATTAGGATGGATCACATCACCCTCTCATTATATAGCCATAACAGATTGAATCCATATGTATATTTTAATATGCACATCCTAATGGATGCCAAACTATCTAGCCACATACTCAAATTAAAAATGCTTATACATGTCCATTCACCATTCATGAAACCAACAACTAACCTGAATACATCTCAATTCAACTTTATCCTTTAGCTATCCACCAAATCCCATGTATGGTTGCCATATAATGTCACCAACAGTCAAATGATCTAATATCTAATAGCACACCATCGTTCCACCCCTTATGACCCTAGTTATCTATCCTAGCTTTTTTATATATATCTATGGATCAACCCTTCCACCATGAGGTGTCCCTACATGTTTTATAACTCTAATGTTCTCATAGGTCAAAAAATGAAGAAGTGTTGTTAAGCCCAACCCTCCACAAAAAAAAATTATGTAATCTATGTATATATTTTTATAAATGGGGCACCATCATCTAACCCCAAGAATATCTCATACAATGATCCTCTATATCATAGACATATTATGCATCTAATAAGAAATGACCACTGCACCACTGTCAACTATAATAAAATGTGCAAGCAAAGTACTAAAAAAAATTTGAAAATTGGGAACATCTACCACCACATTATTTTATGATAATATAATAGTATCCCTTGGGGCATAATTCACTACCCATGCATGTCCCTTGATATACAAGTGGCTCTGGTAAATATGGTTTGGCCCACCATCACCCTATAATGATAATCATCATCCAACTATTGGAAATTACATAATGCATCACACATCCTCTAATGTAATAGTAATCTCCCATGTAAATATATAGAATGTACACATCTAAATCCCATCTCTCAACTATGGTTTTAATCATATGCATATTGTATGGCATTAGTTTCAATCTCCTGGCATGTCCTAGGCTAGATACATCTAAGGTAGCTCTCTATGTATCTATTAGTGGTAAAGCACACATTGTCTCCATAATATTTCCATGATAAAAATATGTCACTCACATATCCCCATATAACCATAAGTGCACAAAAAAATAAAATCATCAATCTCATATATAAATTTAATAAATTTTAATTAAACCATAAAATTTTGAAAAATACCATTTATTCTATGGATAAGACCTTGGTCCTTGGGACATGTATGTTCCCATCTAGACATGTATGATATGAGATAGATAGGCTCACATTCTAGTCTACATTATCCAATGAAAACTTTTACAACCCTTGAAAAGGACTAACCTAGAGAGGATACAACTACACAACCTCAAAAACGCATTTAAACTACATAAAAATGCATATGTTTTCAAAATTTACAGTATTCAAAATTTGAGTTTTGGGATCTATCATGGTAAAATCCTCTGCCTCTAAGTTGGCCACCACTATATTGAATTGAATTGATATTGTTAATATCCTATGTGGTATGGAGTCTCTCTTAGAGATCAACAATCTTAAATTATCAATGTGTAAATGAAATACAATTTATTTTTCAATCAATCTATTTATATGAGTTGACCTTTTTTTTCTTTTTAATAAATTTTAAATTTTTTTAATTAATTATATATACTTATACACATGACATCTTGAGCTACACATATCAAAATCATTCCCTATGAGTTAAATTGGAACATAAGAAACATGTTTTGCATGGTATCAATTTTTACACACTAATTAGCCTTTTCAAAAATGCCAAATTTTGTGTACTATGTCATGTGTATTTCTCAACCTTTGGAAAAATATTTTTAAACTACAATAAATCATTATAATTTAATCAAAACACTCAATCAAAACAATAAAATTAAATCAATATCTAAGAAAAACCCATTTAAAAACATACACACTATTTGTTCACCATGACACACTCAATTCTCTCATGCCACACACTAAAAGGGGGGCATTTGTTAGGCCTATTATGGAATATATGTCAACATGCTATATAAGTATCAAACAATTTAAACTAGGTCACATGATACAAGTTTATGATAGATTCAAAACTACACACAATAACAAAAATCTTGTCCAAGGAGTCTAGTAGGACAAGATTAGAAGTGGTTTATAAAATTGCCTAAGAATTTAGTTTTTGATTTTGATGATCTTTTAGAAAAGTTTGTGCAACATTTCTCCTATAATCTCAAACATGAGATTTCATTGGTTGATTTGATGCAAGACAAATAGAAAGATGGTGAGATCTTTGTAAGTTATTTGTAATGATGGAAAGCACTTGCTAACTGATTCACCCATAGTTTATCAGATAAGAAATTAACCACTATGTTTACCAATAATTTACATAGCAAGATATCTTACCATATGGAGCTACAATGTACACATACTTTTAAGGAAATCATTGACAAAGGGTTGTTGATCAAAAGGGCCCTTATTAATAAAAGGATCATTAAGATAACCTCACCAAATCAGAACTAGAATCAAAACCAAAACAATGGCCAAAAATAGAACCAAGTCCAAGTGCAAGAATTATAACTATCCTAGGCCATCAATTATGATAAACCCAAGCCATGTAATCACAATAAGAATGTTGTTAGCAATGTATTAACTGAGTTGTGATGTCCAAATGGTGTAAACACCATCTACTTAGCCTACGCCATATATTTAAATCACTCCTAACCAACAACCTCTTCAATAAAAACAAGAAGAAAAACAAACACAACAACCTAGACTAATGCAACAAATAAAACAACCTTTGTCTTTAGAAACCCCTCCTTGAAGGAGAAATGTGCCTACTCGTCGCATCTTTAGTGACCTTGAAAAACCCATTAAAGCTATGTTTTTCAAGTTAGTCACTACTAATCTGATTAGTTGGCCTATTTTTAAGCACTATCTTGAAGGCATTCCTTATTCATATTGGTATAATCAAAATGAATTTTTTGAGTATCATCAGGTTAATAAACATAAACTATGTTGTTGTGTGTAAATTAAACATCATATTTAGAATATATTGGAAAATAGAGAGATAACATTGGATAATGGAGCTTTCACATCCAATCAAAATATAAGAATTTATCAAAACCCCTTTTCACAACATAACAACCAAAAATAGTAGCAATAAAGGCCAGAATAACAACAATAGTATCAAAAACCAAGATAACAACAACAAAACCAACATCAACTAAGGCCAGATCGGTGCCAACAACCAATAAACCTACCATTGAGTTGCACATGACTACAATAAAGTTGTATGCCATTTTTTAGGAGGTTGCATTTACACCATCTCCTTCAATCAAGACCAAGTACCAATAAAACATGATTATTACTAATCAATTCCAACCAATCACCCATACCAATGATCCTTCTTTGACCTGAGACCACATACAAGTGCACCAATAAGTAAGGACTACCATTTTTAGACCTCATATTGATAACTCATCATTGTCCCATGACCATGCACAAGTGCATTGGTAATCGATACTTATACTATTAGGTCCCCCATCACCACTTATTCACTAGTAATAATGGTCCCATGTCTAATCTTGAGTGTGTAATCATAACTCAATGGTCAAATATTACCATTTCAGGCCCACAACTATCTACGACTTCACCCATCCAACTAATTATTCTATCTAGTAACAAACCATTTACCTTTGTGTAGGAAAAGACATTTGATATTATGTAATAATTGTAGAAGATACCCACACAAATCTCCATTTTATATTTTTTATGAACATCTACAATCCATAAGAACATCTTAATGGAGTTCCTTCTCCAATCCCAAGTTCCAAATGACATATCCCAGATAGATTCCAAGATTTGGTTAGACATCTATCCCCAGGCTATCAATTCACTTTTGACCAAAGTGATATGTCATCCCTTGGCCCTCTACATAACAATCCATTATACATTGAAGTTATCATAACATGGAATAAAGTGAAGCATGTTCTTATAGATAATGGATCGTGTCTAAATATTGTGTTTCTAAAGCTCATCAAGATTTTTAGGTATACAATAGCTTATTCCAGCCATAAACAATCATAATTAAGGCCTATGACTATGAAGAATGAGAATCATAAGGCACCATCAACTTCTCATTTATCATTGGATCCTTAACCCATGATATACTATGCCATGTATTAAACCTTGATTTGTCATATAATATGTTTTTGGGTAGACTTTGGATACATGAAATTCATTCAATCCTTTCAACATTTCATTAGTGTATCAATTTCTCTCATTCAGGTATGGAGGTCACCATTCATGAAGATTTTTAGCCATAGGAACATTGTAAGCATTTAGAGGCCTAATGCCAAAGGTATAGTTACCATTTTATCTTAAATTTAGTTACCAAGAATGACAAAAGAAAGGAAATATTTTTTATTCCCTAGAGGCTAATTATATTGACCCAAATACCCTTGATTCATTATCCCACATACCACATCCTAAAATGTCTAATCATTATACCATCTCAGCTAATGGCCCAAGATAATATTTGACCCATGATCATTTCGTATTACTAAGCTTCCACGGAACCCCAAGTCCTATAGAAGACATAAATACAAACCACCTTACATTGAATGGCAAAGAAAGGGCAAAGGCAAACTACATAGTCTATCACCTATCATTTTTATACTAACCAATGGCCAAGAATACGACCCACTTGCAAATGATGAATCATAATTGTATAATGACAAATTAGCCAACTTTTACCTAAATACCAAGTATCTCATTTCAAACAAAATCATGGAGAAACACACCTATGAAGGAGTAGGCCTTGGGATAAATCAATAGAGCCCATTTGAGCCAATTTCTACCACTCAATATAAAGAACCTATGGTCTCAAATTTAAACTTCTTGGGGGTGACTTTACATATCTTATTCATGTTCCAATGCTAATGACTAGTGATGATGATGTTGATAGTGAACTAGATTTTGATCATAGCCCTTTTGATAACCTGACCAATACCAATTTGTTTGATATTATTTCCATTTGTACCCTTAGACCAATTACTCAACACAATGCACTTCATGTCTATCATCTTCAACTTATAGACTGGGACCAACAAGAATCCATAGTGGATGTAGATGAGTTTGAAAATGATGAGGCCTTCTACAATTTTCTAGGCCTAAGAGATAATGTTCCATTGGGAGACCACAAACAAGGGTTCTTAATCAAGTTGGATCCTACAACCTGTTTTGGATAATGGGTGAACACCCTTAGCCATAAATAATTAAATAAAACATTGAGGTGCCAAAGTGAAAACCTCTTCAGAGCAATTTTGGATGGGGGTAAAATTAAATAGAAAGGCCAGTCTAGTGGTGCAAACTTGTTTCAAGCACCATTAGATGGGGGCATTCAACCTTCTTCAAACATAGCTAAGGACACCACCAATAATGAACTTACTTATGAGTCTGAGTTTAGTGTTGAAAAATAACAAGCTTTTGATTGAATCATCAAAGAGTTCCTAACAATGTTTATTACATGGCCATCCCTACCATTGGGAGATTTTGATTCTTTGTACCTAGGAGAACTTGAAGATCCAGTCTAAGATGAGGAATTTACCATTATAGTAAAATTCAAATCTTTACCAACATTTTTTTATTATGGTTCAACTCTTCTTGTTGAGTATACTACATAAGTCAACATCGAGACTCTAGATGACCCATAATGGATCAAATTAGGTGCATCCCTCATTCAGGAGGAACATGAAGTCTTTGCTAGCCTATTACAGGAGTTTGTTGATATATTTGCATGGGCTTACTCTGACATGCTAGGTTTGGACCTGGCCTTGGTTGTACATCACCTTGTGGTACATCTTGATTTCAAACCTATAAAATGAATGTTATGCAATATACATCCTTACATTATTATATTAGTGAATAAAGAGTGGGAAAATATCTTGGAAGTGGGATGTATTCGATCAATCAACTACTCAAAGTGGATATTAAATGTTATGTCAGTCAATAAGAAGCTAGAAGGAATCAAAATATGCACTAATTTTAGAGACATAAAAAAGGCTTTCCCCAAGGATGACTTTCCCTTGATGAACATTGACATGATATTTGAATCCACAACATATTATGAAATGCTTTCACTAATAGATAAATTTTCAAGATACAACCAAATCTAGATTATATTAGAATACCAACATAAAATAGTGTTCATCACTCCATATGGAAACTTATGTTATCAAGTTAAGCCATTTAGTCTCAAAAACATTGGTGACACATAAAAAATATACATGACCATCATATTTCATGATATGATTCATGACATTATTGAAGACTACATTGATGACATACTGGGAAAATAAAAAACTAGAGCTGATCATCTAGCAACACTATGGAAGATATTTGAGAGATTATATATAAGGTTAGACTCAATCCTAAGAAGTGTATTTTTAGAGTTGCTTCAATCAAATTGCTTAGCTTTGTTATGTCTTATAAATTAATTGAATTCAATCTAGCCAAAGTAAAATCCATTAAATATATGCCACCACTAACCAATTTGAATCAACTCCATAGTTTTCAAAGTAAGATTCAATCTATTAGATGATTCATTTCTTAGTTGGCCAATAAGTGCCATCCTTTTACACATTTGTTGAAGAAGGGTGTCACATTTCATTGGGATGAATAATTCTATAATCTTTTTGACAATTGAAGGACTATCTTACAAATCTACCTATTTTGTTACCACCAATACTAGGAAAGCCATTTGTATTGTATCTATCAACTATAGACAAAGCCCTAGGGGCAAATCTAGATTAAAATGATGATAATGGAAAGGAGTATATTATGTACTATCTAAGACATACATTTGTAACATATGATCAAAATTATATGCCCATTAAAAAATATTGTTTAGCTATGGTCTTTACAGCTTAGAAACTACAACATTACATGTTAAACAAAAATACCATGGTTATTTCAAAAGTAGATCTTCTTAATTATTTTTTATCCAAAGCAGCTTTACAAGGACACATAGCTAAATGGGACATGCTTCTCAGTGAGTTTAAGATAGAATATCAAATTTATAAGGATATCAAGGGACAAGTTCTTATAGATCAACTTGTTGAGGCTCCCCTTGTAGATACAAAACCGTTAACACTTCAATTCCTAGAGGAGTCCATTATGACCATAAATAAAACACCTCTTGAGGAGTAGCACTAGAATATTTATTTTGATTGATCATTCATATGACATAGATTAGGGTTAGGCCTTTTGTTTATTATACCATAAGGGTATCTTATCCCTAAATCATTTAGGTTTAAATTTCCTTCTACTAACAACATGGTTAAATATGAAGCACTCATTGCAGGGATTCAACAAGTAGTGCAATAGAACATACAACATCTTAAGGTTTATGATGATTGTTAGTTAATCATCAATCAAGTTATAGACCATTTTCAAACCAAGGATGATAATTTGGTGTCATACAAGGCCATGATCGACACTCTCAAATAGCATATTGTCGATGTATAGTTTGAACATATACCAAGGGTTAGTAACAAAATAATAAATGCCATGGCCACTATTAGATCTTTGATTCATCATATAGATATGGAAAAATAATACTAATTCCTCATTAAAATCATACTATTTCTAGCTCATGAACCTTCAAAAATTATAATGATCTATGATATTGTTGGTCCCATCTCTATATGGTAGGTAGACCTTCATACCTATCTCACAAACAATCCAAGTCCTTTATCCACCATACTACATGTTATACCTTACTTATACTAACCCTTTACCACTGTAGTTTTGATGTAACTCATATTTTTTGTTTAACTTTGGAAAAATCTACATTAGTTTTATGAAAAGTTGATGTAGAGCTATCCAACAAATCTTTCACAAATGGTTATCTCTAGCAAATTCTTCTTCACAAGCTTACAAGGCCTTGTAGCCCTTTTTATGAGTAAATTCCACTTATCATTAATAATAAAAACTTTCAAATTGAAATTAAATGAAATAGAGATACTTTATAAGGTCATACATAACCTCCTAAAGTTTTAGGTGCTCATGAATCCTATAGAATGCTTTTCTTTCACTGCCCTACCCCTAATTAGGCCTTAAAACTGACTTATAGTTCAAAATAGTATGGTATTTGAGATTACCTTCCTAAAAAAAATTTAATTATTTATACCTCTTTGGGAACATAAAAATTACAAATATTTGGAAATTTTTAATGGTTAAATCTCTTAGAATGAGCAAAACCCTAATTCAGGGTTTCTAAGCTTACTATGTAACTTGAGAGGTAGTAAAATGAATTAAATTGAGTTTATAAGTATTTAAAAGGACCTAAACACATTTATATGGTATGTGCATGGTTATATAACCCTTCCAAATAACTGGATTCATCTTACTAATCCCTCAATATGCACTATATAAGGAAATTCATACTATCTAATCTTTCTCAATTGATTATATGTATATGAAGGAACAAAATTAAAACAAAGTCACCAAAATAATAGAATGTTTTCAAAAATCACTTACCTAGTAATGATCAATAATAAATTACCATGTGAAATCATAAATACATACTTATTTTTGAGTAAATAAATCTTGACAAAGGTTCCAAATGTAACTTGCAATAATGATTCTAACTCAAAACTTATGTGCAATCAACTTATGCTTCTTTTCATAATTTCCACTTAGTCACTAAATTTTGAACATTAAAATAGTAAAAATTTATAATAATATTGATATGAATCACATTCCATTTTATTATTTTATCTTTTATCTTTCTAAAAATCATTGTATACATTGTATATTCAATTCCTTTCAAAATTTGTTTTCATACACTACACATCAGGGTTAACTATCAACTTCAAATCTTGGATCAAATTTTTATTTTTTCCTCTATAATATTGTCTTATAATGCCTTTTTAAAACACAATATCCAATTTTTTTACTCCCTATAAATTAGGATAACTATCAACTAATTCTTGACTCAAGAACTACATAAGTCTTAAAACCAATAAAGCCATACAGGCCAAAACACCAAAATGCATATAATTAGATATAAACCAAACCATAACTTAAAAAACTCTATACTAATTTTATTGAGACCCCAAAACGTCCCTAAGTTCCATTATAATTTGAATTTTCTAACCTAATGATTAGTTTTCAAATTTGAATTTGAATTTAGAGGTTTTGGCAAGAAACCCCTTAAGAGGGTCCTAAACACTAAATTATCTATAAAAAATATAGAAACTGAAATTCAAATGACAAATCTATTCTAACTAAACATGATCACAGCCAAAAATGGGAAAATTGAAAGTTTTCTAGGCCTAGGAGGATGCCCCTACATCATACTCCCAATGGGAGAAGGAAGAAACCTCAAGTATTATTGTTCAAGAGGTTTGATAAAGTACTTCTATGTTATTTGATGTCTTATTCACTCATCCATGTTGCATCTTCTATTAGTTGGTGTTTGCATTTGATCAAGTATTAGTATTACTCCATGTTCCTTGTCTTCTTAACTACCTTATTACCTAAGATAGCTTATATCTTAGCCTTTGTAGCCTTGGGAAATTATTTTACCCACTCTTGTAAAATTGTAGGAGGTTCCCTTGTTGTTTCCTCAATATTCATGCCTCCATTTTAGGGATAAAGGTATACAACATTAAAAATAGGAGAAATACCTACCCCACTAGGTAATTCCACTTCATATGCATTGTTGTCAAATTTTATGATAATCTTGCATGAACCTATTTTCTTCATCTTTGGTTTATTTTAGGTGCCTTTGGGAAACATTTTATTTTTCAAATGGACCAATACTAGATCACTAATCTAAAACTGAACTTCTCTTCTTGAGCAATATGTTTTTTTTTTTAACTTATCAACATTAGTTTAAAGATGGTTCTTGACTTGATCATGTATTTCCTACATGGAAATAACAAACTCCTCACCTACAACACTCCTCTTGTCCATTTGGCTTATATCTCTCAACTCAAATGTTCTTCTAGGTTGCATGTCATAGGTTTCTTGAAAAGGGCTCATACAAATACTCCTATTTGAGGAGTCATTATAAACAAATTCAGCTTGGGGAATAAGAAGATCCCACTACTTGGGATGATCTTTGGATAAACACCTCATTAAATTCCTTAAACTGATGTTCACTACTTTGGTATAGCCATCTATTTGGGGATGGTAGACTGAGCTAAAATTGAGGTTGGTTCCAAGTTTCGTATAGCCATCTATTTGGGGATGGTAGACTAAGCTAATATTGAGGTTGGTTCCAAGTTTCTTATAAATATTTCTCCATAATTGACCCAACAATTTGGTATCCCTATCAAAAATAATATTAAGTGGGATTCCATGGAGTCTTAATACCTCCCTAAAAAATAAATTAGCCACATGGGTGGTATCGTTAGTAGTTTTACCAGGGATAAAATGAGCCATTTTTGAGAACCTATCAACAACAACATAAATTGAATCAAACATTCTTTGTGTCTTGAGAAGCCCCTTTTATTTAATCAAGTTTTCCCTCATTGACATTTTAGTTACACAAAATTTCACCCCCTTGAAGAGTAAACCATATTTTAATAAGTATTCCAACCGTGGTTCATTGTTTTGAATGGTTGGCTATTGGAAATCTCTATATGCTTCTTGGAAATCTACATCCTCTTGATACAAATCTTTGAGAGAGTCAATTCCAATACTTTGAAACTGAATTTCTTTTATCATTAGAGTCCTTCTACTCAAGACATCTACTGCTTTGTTACTTGCTCCCTTCTTATGATTTATAGTGAAAGTGAAATTCTACAAGTAGTCAACCCATTTGACATGTCTTTAATTTAGATTATGTTGATTAGTAATAAATTAAAGGGCATGGTTATCATTATAGATAATAAATTCTTTAGGCATAAGGTAATGCCTCCACTGTATTAGTGTTTATACTATAGCATAGAATTCTAAGTCATAATAAGAGTATATTTTCTTTACATCATTCAATTTTTCACTAAAATAGTCTATTGGTCTACCCTCTTGACTAAAAATAACCCTTATTTCCACTCCACTAACATCACACTCCACTTGAAAGACCTTTTTAAAATAGGTTTCTCTATGATCCCTTATTTCAAATATTGAAACCTTCTTTTTTCCTTATCTATTCATTCAATCTTTTTCTTAGGTCCTCTTATTGTATCTATTATTGGGGCACATATCCTACTAAAGTTTATAATCAATTTTTGGTAGAAACTATCAAGTCCATGAAAAATCCTTAAATCCCCAATTGATTTTCGAGTTGGCCATTCTAGTATTACCCTTACCTTGTCCTTGTCCATCTTTATCACTCCATGAGATATCACAAATCCTAAATACAACATCTTTGACTTCATAAAGACATATTTCTTCAAATTTATCAATAATTTTTCTTCTTGTAATCTCTTTAAAACTAAATGTAAATGATGAATATGTTGCTCTTTACTATGACTAAAAACAAGTATGTCATCTAAGTAGACTACCATAAACTTACCAATGAATGACTTTAATACCTTGTTCATCAAGAACATACTTGGTGCATTTGGGAGCCCAAAAGGCATAACCAACCACTCATATAAGCCTTCCTTAGTCTTAAAGGTTGTCTTTCACTCATCTCCCTATCCTATCTTGATCTGGTGATATCCACTCTTGAGATCTATATTTGAAAAGTAGCTTTCTCCACCCAAGCAATCCATAAAATCTTCTATTCTAAGAAGGGTAAATCTATATCTGATTGTGATTTTGTTAATATCCCTTGAATCCACACACATTATCCACTATTCTCCCTTCTTGGGTGCTAATACTATAGGAATAACACATGGGCTAAGACTTTCTTTTATCATCCCTTTATTCAAAATCTCTTGTACTTGACACTTGATCTTTACATTTTCCTTGGGTGTCATCTTGTATGCTACTTTGTTGGGTAAAATTACTCCAAAAACAAAGTCAATGTGATGGCTAATTCTCATTATAGGTGGAAATGTGCTAGGTAACTCATCCACTATAATATTTTCATATTTTTTTAACATTTCTTAAACCTCTTGAGGTAAGTCATCCACTTTGATAGTTGTCACAACTATCCTAGGCTTGACCACCAATACGAATCCCAATTATTCTTTCTCTATTTCTATAATGAAATTACTTAGATCTTCACATAAATTCACATAGAATAAATAAATATGAGATATCACACATAAATAATTGATAAATAATCCACTTTGAGGGGTAAGCCTCCACAATAATGCAATAAGAGCATAATAGTTCACATATGATGATTAACGACTAACCACTACCTCCTATATATAGTCTACTTATCCATGGTTATTCCAAATGCTGACCTATCTAAGAATATAGAGAAATGTAACAATCATATGAAAGAGGTATGTGAGCCATAATTCAGCCACGCATATCCTTAGACACACTAACAGTTAAGGGTGTAACATGCCCCTCCCCTTCAAAACAATGTTATCCTCAACATTGAGGCAACTCTAGATGTTGTTTCACAAAAGATTCATCCTCCCAAGTGGCATATTCACATGGTAGATTCTTACATTTGATAAGGTACTATGTAATCTCTTTAGACCATAACTTCTTAGTTGGCATGTGAAGGATCACCTCAGGATCAAGAAAAACTCTACCTTTGTCATCCAATTCTGGTAACTCTATTTAAATGGTAACTCAATTTCCAATGACATTATTTAGGAATGATACATGAAATACTAGATGTATGTGAGTGGATGAAGGAAAATCTAACTTTTAGGCCATATTACCAATTTTTTGAAAGATCTGATAAGGCCCATAATACTTAGGGGACAACTTGTTATCCTTGTTATTGCTTTAATGGCATCTGCTTATATGGTTACAAGTGAACAAATATCTAATCACCAATGTCAAAATGCCTATCACTTTTATGTTGATCTACCTATTGATTCATGTGATTCTAGGCCATATCTAAATTTTCATGAAAGCTTGCAAGGACCTCCTATAGATGGTGAATATGTTCTTCAACTGCATGAAATTTAGGATGGACCTTCAAGGTTGAAGTGACGGATGGAGGATGGTATTAATATAGTGCCACAAAGGGAGATAATTTGGAAGAAATATGAACAAAAGTATTATACCACCATTCAACAAGTGGTAACCAATGAACCCATTTATCCTATTTATCAAAAACAAAATAATAGATATATCCTTCCAAACATTTGTTGACTACCTTATTTTGTCCATAAATTTGAGGATGATAGGATGAACTGCCAATTGGATGCCCAAACATGCAAATAACTCAGTCTAAAAATTACTAGTAAAAATAGGATCTCTATTATTGACAATGATCTTTAGGGTCCCATGTAATTTTTGAACTATATTAAGAAAATCAGAAGCTACTATACTAGCAACAAATTGTTGTGATAAAGAACAAAAATGAGCATAGTTACTAAGATGATCCACAACAACCATGATAACATTTTGACCATTAGATCTTGGTAACTTTGTAATAAAATCCATAAATACCTCTTCCAAATGCTAGCTAGGGATAGATAAAGGCTATAAAATACCTAGGGTTTTGATGGTTTCACCTTTGTTTTATTGATAAACCATGCATTCAACCACATGGTTCTGGACATCCCCCTTGAGTCCTTCCCAAAAAAAATCCTACTTGATTCTGTGATAGCTTTTTGAAAATATTGAATGACCCCCAAGTGGAGTTTCATGAATTTTTTGAAGGATTTTTTGTTTAAGAATAGAATTATTACATAGGTATAATCTATCTTTATATCATAATGCATTACCCTTCCATGTGAATTTTTCAAATTCACCTAAACCTTGGTGAATATTTTGAGTCAAATCATGGGTAGCACTATCATTTTCCCATTCTGATCATGCTTCTTCTAGCCAATCAACCTACAAAATGGTTATGGCACATAGTAATGCCTCAACTAATTCTTATTTTTTGGATAATGCATCTAACACCACATTATCCTTGCCTTTTTTGTAGACTAGTTCAAAATCATAGCCTAAAATCTTAGTTACCCATTTTTGTTGTTCTTCGGATGATAACCATTATTCTAAAAAATATTTGAGACTATCATGATTAGTCTTTACTTGAAAGTGATGACCCATCAAATGAGGTCTCCATTATTTGACTGCATGCAAAATGGCCATCATTTCTTTCTCATAAATGGGTTTGTGCTAATTTTTACCTTTTAGTTGATTACTTTAAAATGCAAGTGGTCTACCTTCTTGCATGAGTAGAACACCCATACCATACCTAGATACATCACATTTAACCATAAATTCTTGGAAAAATCAGGAGTGGCCAATACTAGAGTGGTACACAACAAATTTAAATTGTTCAAATGCCTTGGTAGCTAGATCAATCCACTAAAAGGAGTCTTTCTTCAACAAAGAGGTGAGTGGGGCTGCAATGTTACCATAATTTTTGATAAACCTACGATAGTAACTAGTTAGCCCCAAAAATCCTCATAGTTACTTGAGTGTCTTAGGAATTAGCCATTCCACCATTGCTTGGATTTTTTTAGGATCCACTTTCAATCCTTTATGAGAAATCAGATGACCCAAATATTCAACCTCATAAGGCCTAAAAGTACATTTCAAAGGTTTGACATACAATTGATGTTGTTCCAAAATTGAGATTACCTATTGCAAATGGTCTTCCCAATTTTTATTGTAAATGAGGATATCATCAAAAAATACCAGAACAAATTTCCCTAAAAATGGCCTAAAAATAGTATCCATCAAACTCTAAAAAGTAGATGGTGTATTTGTTATACCAAAAGGCATAAACAAAAACTCATAATGGCCCTCATGAGTCTTGAAATATATTTTGGGTGTCTTCATCATGGATCTAGATTTGATGATACCTTGAACATAGATATACCTTGGTAAAATAAAAAGCACCATTTAATTCATCTAGAAAATCATCAATAATAGGAATAGGAAACTTATCTTTGATAGTGTACTTGTTGAGTTCTTTGTAGTCAAGACCCATCCTCTAGGTGTCATCTTTCTTCCTCACCATGACAACTAGAGAAGAATACTAACTTTTGTTATGGTGAATGATTCCTTCAGCGAACATCTTCTATACAATCTTTTTATTTTGATCACACAACCAATGATACCAAATGAACTGCTCAGGTTCTAGATATAGAGATGCAACTATCACCTTTTGAGAACTAAGAGTTTGATGCAGCTCAAATAAATTTTTAATTTAGGAAATCTAAGTGAGAGGATCCTTACCATCAAACTTACACATGTCCACTTTTGGCAAAATTATTTTCATGAGTTGTTGGTGTTGAAAGGAAGATTTGAATGCTAAAGTGGAGGGTTGTTTGGATAGAATTGAGATGCAATGGTAGCTAATTATGTAGTGATATGATGGAATTCAGTGTCAACCCCATTAATCTCTATGTGCATCCCTAAAACATTAGTTTGAACTAAAATAAATTCATCATTCCTTACCAAGTTATTTATGTCATCCTGAAGCTAACAAATCACCAGATCTAAAGTTCTAGATTCCATGTCTTTGATAGGAGTCTTAGGAGTTTTTGGCACCCCTTTTCTTCCCCAAGTTGAAGGACATTTCATAAACAAACCCTAGTAGGGTTTTTACCCTTAAAAACATGTACCAAGAGATGATACCATTGTGATCACCTCACCAAGATAAATCTAATGACTGCCTTTGTGCACTAGGGTAAAAATTTTGGCAAAAAAATGTACTGATAGAATATACCATTGCGATCATCTCGCTAAGATGAATCCAATGACTCTACTTGTGCAAGAGGAAAAAAATGTCTAAATTTTTTTTACTAAATTTTTTTTCAAAAAATCATTTCAAGCAATACTGCACTGATAGGAAAAATAAATTATTTATGTTTTTCATTCCTTCTTCTCCCAGAAGCCACATCTTGATAGATCTAAAAAACACACCATATGAAACTTTCCCAAATTGAAGCTCTGATACCACTTGTAATGAAATTACATAGATGTTCACATAAATTCACATAGAATAAATATATATGAAAGATCACACAATAATAATTGATAGAAAAGTAGAATACTAAATAGTATAGCAAAGCCACTTTGAGGGGGAAACCTCCACAACAATACAATAAGAGCATAATAGTTCACATATGATGATTAAAGACTAACCACTACCTCCTATATATAGTCTACTTAGCCATGTTATTTCAAAGGCTGACCTATCTAAAAACATAGAGAAATATAACAAGCATATAAAAGAGGGATGTAAGCCATAAGTTAGCCACACATATCCCTAGACACACCAATGGTTAAGGGAATATCAATTACATGTAGAAACTCTTTTTCATTCACTTTCATAACACTATATCCAATCTATTGTTTACTACCCTCTTCTTTCATACTTATCAAAGTATGACTCACTCAATCCTTCTCTAAGGTATATACATTTTTTTATACCATCATGGTTTGTCTTCCTATCATACTCCATATCCTACCAAGGAATAAATGATATGAATCCATGGGAATTACATCATAAATGACCTTTTCCTTATACCTCCCAATATGAAATTCAATCCAACACTGTTCATTTACCAAGACTTATTGCCCTTGTTCAACCACGATATTTTGTATGGAGTGGGGTGACACAACCTTTTCAATCCTAGTTTATCAATCATTTTAGTTGAAAATAAATTATCTATACTATCTAAATGTATGAAAAATTTACAACACTTGCCTTGAAACTTTCAAGAAGTCTTCAAAATCATTCTCCTTTATGGTGGTTCTATCTCCTTAGGGTTCTTGATCAGAATTCTCCTCATCAAAGACTCTCCTTCTTCTGGTTCTTCAACATGTGATGGAGAATCCGCACTTTCTTCATCTACTATTTGCAATACTTGATTTCTAGCTTCACTCCTATGGCTACTAGTTATATTTCCTTTAGGTCATTCCAAAAATCTATTGCGTATAAATTTGTTACATTTAAAACACTTTCTTGTGAACCCACATGATCCTCTTCCTCTTTGACTATAGCCTCCTCTAGAATAAGGACTCTTTCCTATATAACCACTTCTTTAACTTGGTGATTATTCTTGGAATGCATTATATTTTAAATGAGTTCTTTGACAAAAGTGTCCACCTCCTTTCTAACATATGCTCCTATTATGTTTGCACCTTCTTCTACCTTGTAGATTATGTCTCTTATTCAATTTGTCTTTAGCCTTGAGCGTAAATTGGTAACACTCCTCTCATATTCTTGGGAAAACAAGTGTTAATTCATCATATATATTATACCTTAATCCATTCAAGTACCTTGCCATCTTTTCTTTGTCTTCTTAAACATGTATTAACCTGATAGTAAGCTTATATAACTCTTTTGTATATTCTTTTATAGTCATTTCTTTTTACTTCAATTTTTGCAACTTTCTTAAGAGTTTTATCTCATAGTCACCTGGAAATAATTTTCCCTTGAGCTTGTAAAACATCCTATCCCAAGAAGTTATCTTTTTATTTCCCTTATTTATTCTCTCATCTTGAGTGAAATACCACCATAATGGAGCATTCCCTTTCAATTTGGTTCATCCAGACTTAACCTTATTCTCATCAGGTACCTCCTCATACTCAAAGTACTTGTCTAGTTAATTCACCCAATCCATGAGTTCTTATCCATTAATACCACCTACATAGGTGTAAAATTCCACCTTTGGTTTGGATCCTTGAACCATGATTACCTTTAGGTGTTTCTCTATACCCTATTCTTTAGGTCCTTCAACTATCTCTTATTTTTCTTCCTCATGAGCTTGTGGCTCATATTTTTTGTCACTCAAGTCTCCTATAAGGACTCCTTTCCTTTTATTTTATTCTAATTCATACAACCTATCATATAAACTAACTTTTAGGTCCCTTAATTCTACTAATACTACATCTTGATTCCATTGATTCCTTACACCTCCTCTATTTCTTCTAGGTGGCATCTTGTTACACTTATCTTGTCCAACCAATAAAATAACAATTCTCTATTTTTATCAAATATTTCCTATGTAAATATCTTTCACCAAGTTTATATCCTACTTTGATGTATAGGTTTCCAACAAATCTTTCACAAATGGTTATCTCTAGCAAATTCTTCTTCATAAGCTTACTAGGCCTTGTAACCCTTTTTATGAGTAGATTCCACTTAGAATTAATAATAAAAACTTTGAAATTGAAATTGAATTCATTATATATATCCTCTAATATCATACACAACCTCCTAAATTTTCAAGTTCTAATTAATCGTGTAGATTACTTTTCTCTCACTGCCGTACCCTTAATTAGGCCTAATTAGGCCTTAAAACTGACCTATAGTTCCAAATAGTATGATCCTTAAGATTAAATTCATAAAAAACTTATGAATAAGTTATACCTCCTTATTCATATACAAATTATAAATATTTGGAAATTTTGAATGGTTAAATCTCTTAGAATGAGAAAACCCCTAATTCAGGTTTTTTAGGCTTACTGTGTAACTTGAGAGGTAGTAAAATGACTTAAATTACATTTTTGAGTATTTAAAAGGACATAAACATGTTTATAGGGTCTATAAATAGTTATATAACCCTTTAAAATGACCATATTTATATTACTAATCCCTCAAGACACACTATATATGAAAACTTAGACTGTCTGGTCTTTCTCAACTGATTGTATGTATATGAAGGAACAAAATTGAAACAAGGTCACCAAAAGAATAGAATGTTTAAAAAAAAATTACCTGGTAATGATAAATAAAAAATCACCACGTGAAATAATTAATACATCCTTATTCTTGAGTAAATAAAATTGATAAAGGTTTCAAATGTAACTTACAACAATGATTCCAACTCAAAACTTATGTGTAATCAATTTGTGCTTCTTTTCAAAATTTCCACTTAGTCATTAAATGTTGAACATTAAAATATTAAAAATTTATAATAATATTTATATGAATCACATTACATTATATTATTTTATCTCTTATCTTTCTAACAATCACTGTATACACTATATATTCAGTTCCTTACAAAATCTAGGTTCATGCACTACACAACAAGGTTAACTATCAACTTCAAATCTTAGAGCACATTTTTATTTTTTCCTTTATATTTATATTGTCTTAAAATTCCTTTTTAAAACATAATATCCAAATTTTTATACTCCCTATCAAGTAGGATAACTATCAACCAATTCTTGATTCAAGAACTACGTAAGTCTTCAAACCAATAAAGCCATATAGGCCAAAACACCAAAATGCATATAATTAGCACTAGACCAAACCAAAACTTAAAAAAATATATAATAAGTATATTTAGACCCCAAAATCTCCATAATTTCCATTAGAAGTTGAATTTTCTAACATAATGGTTAGTTTTCAATTTTGAATTTGAATTTAGAGGTTTTAGCGAGAAACCCCTTAAGAGGGTCCTCAACACTAAATTATCTATCAAAAATATAACAAATGACATTCAAATGACAAATCTAATCTAAATAAACATGATCAAAACAAAAAATGGGAAAATATTAAAATTGTATAGGCTTAGGAGGATACCCTTGCATCAGAAGTTCACAAAGGATTATGTGGAGCACACACAAGTAGGGTCATCCTATCCAAAACGATCTTGCATACTAGGTATTATTGGTCAATAATGGATGTAATTGCAACTACTTATGTTAAAAAGTGAAATAAATGTCAAAAACATGCCAATATGATTTATTCCCTAATTAAGACTTTAAAATCAATGCTTACACCATGGCCCTTTTCTACATGGGGCCTTGATCTCATTGGGAAGATAAACCCCACCTCATTTGATGGCCATAAACATATCCTTACCACCACAAAATACTTCACTAAATGGGTTGAATCTCTACCCCACTTATGTGACTAGAAATAAAAATTTCAAATTCATTTACAACCATCTCATTTGTTGTTATGGTATCCAATTCGACATTATATTTGATAATGGTGGATCATTCAAGAATAAGGATGTCAAATCACTATGTGTTGACTACAAAATTACTCAACATTTTTACATGGAATATTACACATACATTAATGGCCAAGAATAAACATCTAACAAAACCATTATCAACATCCTTAAAAATATTATCAATGATGTAGGCCATGATTGGCACTTATAAATATTTTATGTCCTCTGGGCATACCACATCAATTACCGTACTCCAATATGAGTTGCTTCATATTTACTTGTTTATGGCATTGAATCCATTCTTCCCTTTGAGGTAGAGTTACCTTATTTTCAAATCTCTTTGAATCATGTCTTGGATGATGAATACTATCAACTATCTCACCTTCAAGAGCTGGAATTACTTGATGAGGAATACATGGCCACATTTAAAAACCTATAAACATACCAAATTGACTTTGTGACCACTATAATTGGTGGGTTAAACACATATAATTTGAGCTTGGTGATCTTGTACTTAAATAAAACCAATATAATATCATGTCTAAAAATAATCATCAGATAAATTTCAAACCCAACTAGGTTTTCCCTTTCATCATTGTTATAAACTATGGCACTGGAGCATATAGGCTCACTACACTAGATGGGGATGAACTTGATGAGCCAATGAAAATTAAACACCTCAAGAGTTACTTTGCTTGAGAGACCTATTCTATAGAGGAACATTCTCATTATACCATAGTATCAACATTCTTCTTTGTACCATACCATTATACCATATTCCATTCTATTGCATCTTTCATATCGATCGATTTGTTTTCACTCTCCCTACCTAGCCCTTTGACCTTGGTTCCATTTCATTGGTTACACAAGCACTTTCAAAAAAAAATATTTCAATCAAGTTTTAGTAGTTCTTTTAGTATTCTAGATAGAGGCCATATTTTTGAGTAGTATGATAGTGGTTTAGCAGTTTCATCCTTCATTTATTCTCCCATTTTATACCAAGTGTTTTTTAATCATAACCACCTTTGGGAAAATCAATGTTTCATCATCATGATACTAATTATAAATACCTATGGGAAAATTAGTATCATTGACCTATGTCATTGTTTCCTAATTATAGCCACCTATGGGAAAATTAGGGGCAACATTATTTATAATGCATTGAAGTACCGCCTTGCCATGCCTATGCTATATTGTGCCATTTACCTACTTTTCATGTTTTGTTTGAATTGGTTACTACACTAGTTAGATTCATCCATTATAAGGTATAAATATAATGACTTGAGTTCCCATCCTAGGAATATGTAGGAAGTTCTTGATTTACATTGAGGTTAACTTAGTGCTCTCATCATTTTATGAGCAATTTAAGTTTTAAATCTCTCATCATTTTGTGAGCACTCTTCAATTTGAATGCAATATCCATTTTGAAATCTTGGACCATTTGGTATCTCATCATTATTTATCGAGTTAAGTTACATAGAAAATTCAAAACACATTTATAAAATGGATTTATAAAATCATAAACATTGACCTCTTCTTTGACTTAAGGATTCTGAGAACCCTCACTAAGTCATAATCAACCACTTCTTATTTAGTTTCCCCATCCTTATTGGCCTAACATCTCACACTCTCATTATTTTTTGATTCCATTCCCATATTCTTCTATAACATCCATCATGTTTTTCTTTTCATCATTTTCCTCTATCCCATTTCGTGGGAGAACTACATTTGTCCTAACCTTTTGTTAGATATTTGTCCATATAACTATTTAGGTAGCATCCACTTACCTAGTGCATCTGGAGCCAACTCAGCCACCCCCTTCCTTTTCTTATATTCCATTATTTTGTTTATTTGCTTCACTATCTCCTATATGCTAGGTGTAATGTTCATCATCTTGTTTATGTAGTGTTGTTTGTACTAACATTATGATTAACCATTGTTTCTTTTTGTTTCATTTTATTTCTCTTTGTTTTGTTTGTTTTTTATTTTCTTGGTGTTTTTTTGTTTGTTTATTTGCCTATTTTTTTGCTTTCCTATTGTGCCTTGATTCAGTATACGTGCATTCATTAGGTTATTCCTTGTGCATTATTTTTGAATCCATCCCTATTCATTTGTTAACATTATCATCATGGTTTTTATCATTGGTGCTTTCATTTCAATTGAGTATTGGATCATGTGTCAGTTCTTATGAATATTTTGGGCTAGTTATCATGGTGTTATATCATGATGACTACCATCATGTGGCACATCAAAAATTAGCTCAAAAAGTCTACATGAAAATGAGGCATTGATATGTCTCCTTGGTACCAAAATATTATTGATCTAATCCAAATCATTCCCACATAAAGTGTAATTCAATCACGAAATAATTTTAACCCTTGCCACTTTAGATGAGCATATCCATCCTAACAGGTTCCCCAAATTTATCTTTCTCCTCTGTACCAAATTTCCATCATATTTTCCATAATTTGGATACCAATTATTCTAATCACCTCTGGTCAAATCATTGACTACCATCCCACTTGTACTATCAATTATGCTAACCACTTTTGGGCAAATCATTGTGTTTCTATCCATTTGAAGGTTGATGATTTTAACCACCTCTAGGCAATTCATTTTCTTTCTTCTTCCCAATTAGGGCATGCTTTCCTAATGATAATGCTTATAACCACCTTTGGGCAAACCATTATCTCTATCCACCCAATTGGGACATGTTTTTATCTTTCCAATGATTATAACCACCTATGGATAAATTATTGTTTTTTCATTTTACTAATTATAACCACCTTTGGGAAAATCAATCTCTTGTTACCCTAAACCTTTTTCAATTATTATAACCACCTTTAGACAAATTATTACCTTTTTTATCCCATCTAAGCTGATAATTATAACTACCTATGAAAAAATCATCATGTATGTTTTCCCAATTGGGGAAGCTCTATATATAATTGATTATAATTACCTATAGGCAAATTAGTCTTTTATACCTCATCCTTTCATATTTTTAGTCCAATCATTTCCTTCTTTCAAGGGACTAATCACTAAACCTTTTTCTGATCACTCCCTCAAAGGGGCACCTACAATTTATCCATTATAGTTCAATTCATAGGCATACATGACCATTTCATTCTATGATAATATGTTATTGTGCCTATATCTTGCAACACCTTCCCAAATAAGGTCAAATCGTAGACACTTAAAACTAGCCACAACTGACTTCTGGTTGGACTTTAGATTGATTTATACCAACCTTTATAAATTAAGTCTAAGAATCACTGAATGTCCCAAATTTGCTTGCACATCATTCATCAAATTTTAGAATCACATTAAGACATCCCTAATTTGGGTATCCTATAATATATAATAATAACCTCTCACAAGTTCATCCCTAATCATCTTACAACATCACAATATTCAATTTGGCTTATGAACCTATTCAGTGGGGCTCATGGATAAATATCAAATCTTGCAAGAGCTAAATGGATAATCTAAATTAATTAACAAGATAAACGAAATTAAGAGCCTAGTTGAATTATCCATCTAAAAATAATTAATAAATTAAAAAGGAAATTAAAAAATGCAAATATCCTAGCCTTTTATCATGACCTTTATGAGTTGTCAATCTATTTAGAAATATCTTATAATATCTCATTTTGAATACCCATGCCTATTCATTGTAAATCATGATTAATTAAAAACTATTAACTCTACTGGGCTTAGTCTTGACTCACTTAGGTTAGGTATGAACTCATTCCATGTTTAAAATCTACCTTAACTTACCTTGGGTTGGGGTTAAATTCATTTGTTATAAATAGAATGCCTTGCCTATTAAATTTTAAGCTATTTTGGTGCAAATTTATCATGAACAAATGACTTAAAATCTCTTTTTATATAATATTATAATGCCCATTTTGTTACAATCAAGGTTATAATTCTAAAATATTGAGCGAAGAAATAACACAAGCCATGGTGCCAAGGAGAGAAGGAGCTACACAACCTCCATTGCCAAAGACTCTTTGATGCACAAGCCAAGCAAGCCACTCAACAATACATTTATAGATCCCAAGCTAGGTAAAATATTGTGTGTCTTTTGAATTTTAGTTGTACTTTTCATTTGGTTTTGTTACTAAGCTCACCCCTAAGATCTAGGCTTGTAAGTGTTAGTGTTAGTATGTTTATTGAAGTTTTTACTAACATGTTACTAACCTTCCTTCTTGGATTCCTATGATCATAGAATTGATTGGTATACCTAAATCATTCACTATTTACTTATTGACACATATACTCTTGAACTAAATAGAGAGAAGGCAATCACCTAGGCTCAAGTAAACACACTATATGATCAAGAAATGGGTGAATTATAGTAAAAATTATGAAGGTATTTATTTGGGGTGAATTTTTATATAAGAAGCTAAAAACATATATGATAATTTTCCTAGATCTAGTTGTCCAAATCATACTTGGATATAATGATCTAGGTGAAATAAGAGGTAAATAGATGGCCAAATTATAGGAATTTGACATAGAAATAAATCCCACTAAAATTATATGAGGGTAGGGTATTATTTAATTGATGGTAGAGACTGATCCACACATATCCATCGAGTGGGTTGGTTAGATAATAGACATTGAACACCCTTTAGTGAAGCTATGGCCCACAAAATTTTAAGGGATACTATTAGACTACCATTTTTAAGGATGGAGACAATCATGTCATAAATTTTCACCAATGTCAAGTATTTGGGAAGAGATAAATCCACACCGTCATGCCTTTATAGCCTATGATTTAAGTAAACCCTTTTGCACAATGAGGTCTAAATTTTATAGGGGTTATTAGCATTAATTCATCATCTAGACATAAGTTCATGATAATAGCTACTGACTACTAAATGAGATTGACTAAGGTTGTAATAACAAGTAACTCCATATCACAAGATGTGATCAAATTCTTACAAATATTCTAACTAGGTTTAGAATGACATATTTCTTAGTGTGTGATAATGGTTTTGCATTTCAATCTACAAAATTAATCTAGTGGGGTTACATAATCAGATTAATATTAGGTTATCTTGAAATTATTATCCATAGAGTAATTAGATTTAATGAATCTACCAATAATAATTTTATTAATTCCATAAATAGATCATCAAAAAGCAAACCAAGATAATGGCACCTATTATTGAATATGCATTGTGGGAAGATATGACCAGACATAAGAAGGATCTAAAGGCTTAACCTTTCTTGTTAGTGTATGGACAAGAACCTATCTTACCCATTATTCTCAAATTTCAAACATATCATCTTATGCAAGAGTATATGGAAGATGATGACATAATTTAGGCTAGATTTGTAAACATTGTTCAGATTGAAGATACACAAATAGAAGCTTTATAGAACTTCAATAAACATCAATACATTATCAAGAGATGGTTTAGATCAAGTTTTTCAAGATTTCAGATTTAGTTCTCTTATGGGATAAAACACATGAAAAGAAAGGACAACATGACAAGTTCACTCCATTATGGATTGGACCATACCATATCTCTGATGTTTTGGGTAACAATTATTATTTTTGGATGACTTCTAAGGTAATGGTTTGACTTTTCTAGTTAATAGGCAGTTCCTAAAACATTACTTCATGGAATCCAACTAGGAGCATCACAAAATGAATATGAATTTTAATTTAGTAGTAGGAATAGATTAAATTTCTATTTTCCTAGATTATATTTCATATTTTCTTAGATTAAATTTTGTATTTTCATATTTTAGGAAATAAGGTCATTCGAATGACTTGTAGACCCATTTCCAAAATGTCAGGGATCTTGCTCTACCAATTAGAGCACATATGATTACTTATCGTATTAGCAACTAAACACGAAATTTAACCAGAATCAATAAGTAACTAGAAATATGAAACAACACAGGAATTGAGAGACAATAACCAATTGTATTAATAATCACTCAGAAGAATATACAATAAGGAAGATGCCACTTCTTCCTCCACCTCAAAGGTTCACCACTCCTCAAGACCTTCTTCCCTCTCTCTCTTGGTCACAACAATCAATTCCAATACAGAATTGATGTTCACCTCTCCAACCAGTCAGTAACACGCTGCCAGTTCATCAAGTACACAACTGTACTTCAAGTAGATCCCCTGCTCTTTGCTGCTACCTACAAATAACTAGATCATACTCACCATGTAGATGTCTTTCTACACACCTAAAGAACCCTTGTCCTTGCCTCACCAAGTCCTTATGATTCTTCAACCAATACCCTGGTGGATCTTCTCCAAGAACTTGCACAACCTGCAACTCTCTCTGATCATACACTCTCAGTACCCCTATTTGGTAACTAGGAGGAACTACACTAGCTCTCTCTACAAGCCCAATGGATTTATAGCACACATTTACAATACATCCCATGAGTCCATATATATATCTCATGCTTACAATAATTAGACTAACCTAATTACAATAATTAGACGTGCAACTCAAGACTAAGACTAGCCTTCAACATGCAAACTAACAGTCCAAAAATAGACTCTCTCAGATTTGTCATGCAAACTGCCTATTCTCGCACAGGCTGCCGATGTCAGCTCCTCCATGATCGATGTCGGCCAACTGGTGACCAATGCCGGTTACTTCCTCTTGTTGTCTGACCGATGTCAGTTGATCAGACTGACGCCAGTTTTCCTACAACTAATTCTGTAACTCCCCACAACTCTGCATCCTCTGTAACTTCTCCTGTTTGCACCCTGGTGAAGCTTTTAGCTCCACAACTTAACAATCTCTCACTTGGAGATAAATAGTTGCACCTATACCTATATCTGTACACCATCTAAATTATTCCTTGGCTTGTATTCCTCTTCAAGATCAATCCTAAAGACCAACCACCACACGACCTGTGATGCTACACCTGTCATCAAAGTAACCTGCCACCTCCGAACCTACATATCCATGTAGTAAAGAACCTGAGCCTACATAACAAGAATCCCTGCTGCTAGTCCCACTGAACTGCCCTCCAGTACTCCTTCCCTGAATTGGCTCCAAACTTTTTGACAACCCCCACTGCTTGGGAAAACAACTCAGGTCTACACTAGACCTCATGTGACTTTGAACCCTCTTTCAATCTAAGCCTGAACTGTCCAGCCCTTGGTGTGCTTTTTGATTCTACAACTTGCATCATGAACCCCGCCAACACCATCTTCACATCAGCTCCCACTGGAGATAAAATCTCCATCTCTTATGCCAAAGAATTTCGCTGCTCTAAATTCTTCATGACACGCCTCTGAGCTAACCTTACCTTTAGCTCAGCAAATCCCTGTATGTACAAACCTACTAGTAAATCACCCACATACAGTAACAAGATAATGTTGTGACCATCATCTACCTAGTAAGATAAAACCACAATAGTTACACTGACATTGACTGAAGCCATGCTTAGTCATCCACCTGTCAAACCTGTACCACTGTCCTGCAGCTTCTTCAAGACCATATTCCTTGGCCTTCTGTCTCTTGTATCCATCCACTCTCTTCTTTAAAATGGGAATCCATTCCATCTCTCAGTGCTTACTTCTAGCTGACAACTTTACCAATAGATACCTATTTGGTTCTTCTCCAAAGACTCACACTCCTCATCCATGCCAAGATCCCACTGTATCTGGACTCTACCTGCATTGCTTCTTCCATCTCCCTGGTTCTTGACTATCAAAAAAGAAATATAAAGAAGGTGAACAATGAATATGAGGTTCACTTACCCTTTTTGACCTCAACATGAGCATTTGAGACTTGATGTCCGCCCACTATCCGTACTAATGACCGATCTCGGCCATCTCCCAGTCTGCTCCCGACTGATGTCAGCTCCCTGTACTGAGCCTGACTATCGAGGTCATTTCCCTAGCCGACACCAGTGTCCCTCCTACCGACGTCGATTCCTTCATGACCGATGTCGGTCTTCTTGTTACCGACGTCGATTACTGTATAACTGATGCCGGTACCTGTGTTCATCTGTGAGTGATAACTTTTTATCCACGAGCTCTCCATGGATCAAAATCCTAATCAAATCAACCCTGCTCTGCTCAGAATAATTTAGTTTCCTCACCTGATCTCTATCCATCATCTCCTCCATGAACACCAAGGCTTTCCAGTTCTTTAGCTTGTCAAAAACATCTGACTTCCACTTCAAAACCTGCATTCTCCTTCTACATATGTGACTGAGCCTATGAAGCCACATCTCTGCAATAAAAGGTGAATCAGCAATATAAGTAGATAGATAAAGGATACCTACTTTCTTACCACCATCTAATTCAAGTGTATCTGCTGTGAGAGTTACAGTGCATCTCTCATCACCCAAATTTCTTGAAGAAATTAGACTCATCTCCAAGACTGGTACCTGCATGACTTCCTTCAACCACTGTGTATTATCCATCTACAATTTCAGCTTCACTTCCCCTTCGTCAATCATCTGACAAGGCTCTCCAACCCCTAAATAAGTCTCTCTAAGGTCTCCAAAGACATACCCATGAAAAGATGCTCTATTTCGGGCTGCATGGAAAGAGGCAAAAGAATCTGTACACAAAGATTCCACTTTATCCAGAACATCCTGTGCAATATTACCTGCAACATATGCTTCCACAAGCTGATCTTCTACCGACCAATGATCTCTTTTTACCTGCTCCTTCTTTCCATCAATCAGACCATTCGTGCTATTCAGTTTCTCCATTCGTAGCTTACTTTCTTCTGCCATTGCTATACTCCCACTCAATCTGAAACCCTTGTGAGTGATCTGTAATCAACAAACACTACCAAATCTGAAACCACCTGTTAGTCAACCCAACCAAAAGCTCTGATACCACTTGTCAGGGATCTTGCTCTACCAATTAGAGCACATATGATTACTTCTCGTATTAGCAACTAAACATGGAATTTAACCAGAATCAATAAGTAACTAGAAATATGAAACAACACAGGAATTGAGAGATAATACACAATTGTATTAATAATCACTCAGAAGAATATACAATAAGGAAGATGCCACTTCTTCCTCCACCTCAAAGGTTCGCCACTCCTCAAGACCTTCTTCCCTCTCTCTCTTGGTCACAACAATCAATTCCAATATAGAATTGATGTTCACCTCTCCAACTAGTCAGTAACACGCTGCCAGTTCATCAAGTACACAATTGTACTTCAAGTAGATCCCCTGCTCTCTGTTGCTACCTACAAATAACTAGATCATACTCACCATGTAGATGTCTTTCTACACACCTAAAGAACCCTTGTCCTTGCCTCACCAAGTCCTTATGATTCTTCAACCAGTACCCCAGTGGATCTTCTCCAAGAACTTGCACAACCTGCAACTCTCTCTGATCATACACTCTTAGTACCCCTATTTGGTAACTAAGAGGAACTACACTAGCTCTCTCTACAAGCCCAATGGCTTTCTAGCACACATTTACAATATAGCCCATGAGTCCATATATAGATCTCATGCTTACAATAATTAGACTAACCTAATTAGAATAATTAGATGCGTAACTCAAGACTAAGACTAGCCTTCAACATGCAAACTAACAGTCCAAAAATAGACTCTCCTGGATTCGTCATGCAAACTGCCTGTTCTTGCACAGGCTGCCGACGTCGGCTCCTCCATGACCGATGTCGGTCGACTGGTGACCGACGCCGGTTGCTTCCTCTTGTTGTCTGACCGACGTCAGTTAATCAGACTGACGCTAGTTTTCCTGCAACTAATTCTGCAACTCCCCGCAACTCTGCATCCTCCGTAACTTCTCCTGTTTACACCCTGGTGAAGCTTTTAGCTCCACAACTTAACACAAAATTTCTCCCAAAGAATAATTACTCACTTAAATATATTCATGGGCTTACTCATGATTAATTTGGATCTCAAATTTAAGGTATGTATCATGTTTGAATCTAAAGTTTTATTTTAAAAAAAAAGTTTATTAGATAATTAGAAGTTGTTCTAATATTTTCATACAAGTTTTATAAATAATTATCATCTTAAAAGATTAATTGCACATTTACATGTTTAAAACTTGTTCAATAAATAATAAACATTGATATAGGTAGTATGTGAATTTATTATTTGATTATCAATAAAGTTTATCCATATACTCTTATCCAATGGTGGTTTCCAACCCTTCTTCCATAGTTTCAAATAACAATTATAATAATAATTTGATGAAGGGTGATTCAAGTAATCTATATCAGGGCTATAGACACATGGCTAGTAGTAGAACTATGCTTTGAGTGAAACCAGAGGTATCTCTATCAGGGATATGGATGTTTAGCTAGTAGTAGAACAATACCCTACATCCCAAATATTTAGACTTGAAAGATTTAAATTTTTTGAGAAGATTAGATCAACAAAATCCACATTTTTTTCTAATATTTGCTAAAATATATCATAACAAGAAGGAATGAACCTTCACTAATAAGTTACTTCTATATGGTTGTTATGTGAGTCTAATAGACTCACTATTCTAGGATTTTAAGATAGCATAGGATTCATTATTTCAAGGAGATCCAAATGCCTATTTATATTTACATCTTCCTATTCCAAAGGTAATGTAAATGCTTTTCATTTAGTACTAGAGCAGTCAACTCCAAGATGAGAGTCTCAACTTAATAATAATTCCTTGATCTATTTTATTTATCTTTATGTTGTGAGAGATTTGTAGTGTCTATTTAGGTCAATACCGTTGGTATATTGATTGAGAAAAATTTATGTGTAGACTTTTACATATCATTTTATCTAGAAGATCCATTTGGGAAAAAGCTCAAAGATTCTCTAGCACTACGTATTTTCTATGTAGCCATCCACATTCACCAACTAAGTTAACATTCATTTTTCTTCATTACATGGTGATAATCTCTTTGTGAAACCTATTGATTTCTTTTTTAGCTACATTATGATGGTCTAAGGTTCTCATTTTTCATTTGACATCTATACCTGGTCAAACATCTCCAATGTAACATAGCCTAGTTTGACATTCTTCCTACATGCAACTCCATACATATAACTCATTGCACAAATATCTCTATGTACATGCATCCCAAATTTAGCATATGCATCATTCATATGACCTATAAAAATGTAGATTAAGTACCTAATAGGAATCCTATGCATTCAAGATCTATTATATCTTGTTGTTTAGTCATTTCTTTATCTTTTTGTAAATATTAAGTATAAGTAGAGAGTCATACATGACGTCTATTTTTTTTCATGTAAGATCTAATTTTGCAAAGGTTTATTTAGGTTTAGTGTATTATATTTAGTATAATTGAGCTACTATTAAATTTATATAGGCTGATGATAATATTTTTTGCATTTAGAATTATTATTTGCTTAAAAATCCAAAAGATTTAATAGTTTTGTTTTTATCATCAAAATTCCATAGGTTAGGTCTATATTAAATATTGGTTATTATAAAGGATGTGTTATTGGTTAAAACTAGAATCTTGTATCAATGTTTTGGTCAATTCTTAAGAAATGGATATTACACTAGAAAAATATTACGGTCTCAATTTTCACACCTAGAAAGTGAAAATCTAGATGCAATTGATGAATAAAAATTTATGGGGAATTGTAAGTAGAAAATAAAAACCACCTACATATTAGAATAAGCTATTGGAATGAAAAAATAGGGATGACAAAGTAAATTCCATTATTGGTCTTGCCCTCTCAGACTCTAAGCTACATTATGTAGATTTGGAAAAGACATCCACATAAATATAGGATAATCTAAATAAATTGTTTGGAGAAAAAATAGCAAATGGAAATTTTTCACTAGAACTCCAATTATTTAGGTTCAAAATGGGTGATGGAGATTCTATATCAAGTAATATAAAAAATCTAAGGTCTCTCATTAGACAACTAGCAAAATTCAAATCTACAGTAGAAGATGAATACTCTAAAGCAATATGATTAAATAGTTTATCTTCTAAATACAAAAAAAAAAATTACTCTTGGACAGATGTCATCTCAAACCTTAGAAGACATGATTTAAGCTATTATATCTAAATAAAAGAGAATATATGAAGACATTGAAGAGGAAAGTGTAGCAATAAAAAAAAATAAGGCCAACTCATCAGCTAATAAATACAAAAATTCAAGAAGAAAGATTCTTTGTCATTATTGTAATCATCTAGGAAATCTTACTATATATTGCAAGAAATGATCTCAAGATCTCATAGGTGATAAATTGGAAAAAAAAAGCTTTTGTTACTAAAGAGACTGATTGGGATGAATATCTTCCCTCCACTAGTGTTGAAGATTCCTCTCAACATAGTGATGAAGACTATGTCTTCTAAGTGTGTGTGTGTGTGTGTGTGTGTGTGTGTGTTTTAATAAGAAAAAAAGAGCATTTTTGTTCATGGATGGTGTGAAAACAATAAAACATTATATCTTTCCATTATGATAATAGTGTGAAGAATAATTTTTGATGTAGTAAGTGTGTAAGAGGTGTGATTGAATGTTGAAGTGCTTATATGAATTATTTGATGGGTTCCAAGTAATAAAACATGTATTAACGTGAGTATGTTTATGGGCCCCTATTCATGTCAGAGTAGTTCCCACATTCTCCATCTCTATCATATCCATGTACAAGTCTTATGACTACATACTATAGTTCATTAGTGTGAATCTTTGACATATTTTTACACTAGGAGAGGGAATGATAAGTTATTTTAGTATGGTTATTATGTGAGTCCAACAAACTCACTATTATAGGATTTAAGATAGAATTGGATTCCTTATTTCAAGGAGATCAAAATGCCTATTTATATTTACATCTTCCTATTCCAAAGTTAATGCAAATTTTTTTCATGTATGTAATCACACACAATTTAAAAGTTGAGAAGGGTTAGTATGTTTCATGATTATGTTAAAGTCCCTTTAAGTTATATAATTTATTTTTTTCTTTATTAAAATGTTTAAAGTTCATTATGATATTTAAAATGATAATTTTTGGTTATCAAATACTCATAATTATTTACCCATTTAGACACTATTTGTTGTGACCAACACACCCCATTTTCAAATTTTCAAATAGGGACCCACTTGATCTTTAAAATTTCATGTTTAGGTCTCATTGGAACATGTGATAACTTTAGACCCAAGAATATCATATCCTAAGATCCATTATTCATGAGTTATTTTTGAGATTAAAGCTTAGGCATTTTTTGATAAACATCAAATTTTGTTTTCATTACTAATAAGATTAATCAATGTTTATCCAAAACTATTCAGTTTACATGTACAAGTTAACACTTAATTTTCCACATGTCTCTCTCACATTAAAAACTTTAATGACATCCTAATTAATTTCTTTATAATGTTATTGATACATCGGCTATCATGTATACATTTCCTTTGACATGTGTAACCAAGACCAATTTAATCTTTCATGTCTCCAAACACCTGAATGTAGTGAGATCACAACATGTATTTCTATCATGTTTCATTATAAGATTTATATAAAAAATGGATAAGTTTAGTCTCCTCAAAACATCTCGACTAGATGAGATCATGCCATGCATCACTCTCTTAGTTCATCTATGGGCTATGCTAAATTTTCCAAAATATAAAATGATGTGATTAATTGATAAAATGCATCACTCTCTCAGTTCATCTATGGCCTATGCTAAATTTTCCAAAATATGAAATGATGTGACTAATAGATTTATCAAGATCATGCCATGTATCACTCTCTTAGTTTAGCATTGGCTTGTGCTTAACTTTATGAAATATTAATTATCATGACTAAGTGATGTATGGAAATCATGCCATGTATCACTCTCTTGGTTCATCATCAGTCTTTGCTTAAATTTTTGAAATATTAAAAGTTGTGATTAAGCAATGTATCAAGTTCAGGCCACATTTATTCATCTTACCATGCCTCAAACTACAACATAAAGATGAAAATTACCAAATGTCATGATAGATCAACTCAACAAGATAATGTCAAGTGTATCCATCTCACTACATAGACAACAATAGATAAAATGGTATATTTTAAAACACGTGAGCAAGTGATTAAGTGATAATATACCACATGTCTCACTTGATATATTTAGAATCTAGAGGTTACCTATAGATGAGGTCATGTTTCCCTTCTCAGATAGTTAGTTTCCATGATTCATGCCACATGTCACTGTTTCATTTCATCATATATAAGTAAGGGTTCATAAGTTTAAGGGAAACCATGAACTAATAAATAAAGTGATGACATGACACATGTCTCATATCTATATAGTTAGATTCCAAATTTGATATGAACCCAACCAAATTTGCATAAAGACATAAAATAAGGCATGTCTAAATGAAATAATGTCATCTATTAGTGGTGGATGGATTTTCTAAAAATAAATGGGTGAATATACAACCAAAATAGTCAACAACAATACACATGTCAAGTAAAGTCCTGTGAAATAGCATGTCATAAAAATCAAATTCAAATGGAAAAATAGTTAACATAAACCATTGCTCTACAAATAGTTCCCACAAATTAAATATTATGTCAAAGAATTAGATGCTCATAATTATTCATCATCCCCAATTTGACTCAACTATTATTTTCAAAAGAGAATAATGGGCCAACTATAATATATAGCCTTTTATTCTTTATGAAATTCAAAATTACTGTCTGAAGATGAAATTCATTAGGCTATGATAATGAGCCCTTAATAAAATACTCCTACACCATCAATATTTTATTTTAGGAAACAATTGGATTTCACAAACACTATTGTTTATCACATTTCCTTGGGTAAAAAGTTCTTCCACTATTATTTTATTTACACAAAAATAGATAACATCAATCCATACATTATTGAATAAGACTTCTCATTGTCTAAAGTGGAATACATAGATGATGGGTTTAACATTAAAGCAATGGGACTGCATAAGGTAGTTGTGACATTAGAGGTATTTCCATGTATTTATGTTTTTAATAATTTGTTTATGGATGGAACATGTATGAATGATATATTCCACAAGATCAATAGTATATATGAATTATCAACTATTTCAAACTAACTCAAAAACATTAATGTTAGGGGTAAACTCAAGGCCTTGATGAATGATCCCAATAATATTTTGAAAAGGAATACTCTTCCCATTATGAAATTTAGTCCAAGAGTTAGGACAACTATGGCTCTCATGAAAATAATGCATGGATTTCCATCCATAACATATGTAAATGATGTTTGGGTCCCTTTATTATCAATGATTTTAGATGATAGGAAAATTATTTCCATTAGGGAGGTTATTAGCTATAATATGAAATAGAAAAGTATGTCTCATAATAGGCCAGATGATCATTTTTCCATGTTGTCATATTTTTTAGATGTTGTATGTGCCATAATCACCCCACTAGGGGAAACTCCAAGGAAACCAAGAGGTGTAAATGGTAGAATTTGTGATGATTTCAATATGTTCCACATTCATAGGTTTAGAGGTCATATACAAAGAATGTAGATATCTTCTAACCTCCAATTTACAAGGCTATCAATTCCAAACCTATAACTAGACTATTAGAAGAAGTTAGGTCATTAAATACATTGGTTAATTATTGGTAATACCCAAATCACACTATTATTAAGATAGAAAGAATAATGGTGGCCCATTTTTATCTCCCTAGGTATGTACTAGACATATTAATTGAGTGTCTAATAGCTTTCCAATTATCTAAAAGTGTGGATGCTAATTGTAAAGTAGAAAGGCTAGGTTTTTTTCATAAAACACTCTTGAGGATTGGGAGGTAGCAATATAAGTATCAGAGTTAAATATTTGGGGCCTCAAGGTAGAAGTCAAAATTCCACCTTGAACTAGCATAATTTAGATATTGGGATCTTAATGGTAGAGTAGTTAAGAATATAAATAATTATGGAGGAAGGTCAAATGTGAATTATGGTCATATAGATTATTCACATTACCACATTTCATGGATAAAGAATATGATTATGAAGTATGGATCAGAATTCATTTAGTTGGGATAACCATGGAGATTACCCAAAAAACCCAATATGATCCTCATATAAATAAAAGTAATGTAGTTCCTAAAAATAATCCTAAATAAGAGTTTATTGGATAGATCAATGAGAAATTGAGAAGGATGATAATTAAATGGATGTCACCACCCATAATTATTCAACCACATGCCTCTTCCTTAGATATGGGCACTCTTTTAGTCCCTCCAATTATAGTTACTTTTGATACTCAAAATAAACTAGCTCAACCACGTCCATTAGTGTAATCACCTATGGTAGGTCAGACTCCTTCATTGACAATACTTATCTCAGATGTACCATCAAGTCCCCTAAATTATAAAGGAAGAGATTCCTCTTCTACATATAGAAACACCATTGACTTTAATCCAAATATATTTAGAATGGGAATCTGTCAAAGAAGACTTAGTAACCATAAGTATTTCAAAGTAACATCCATTAAAATAAGAAGAAGATGATACAAAATATTAAATACCATAGAAGACACTTCTATAAATACATTTTTCAGATTTTGATTCCATTCCTCTTCATATAGATGATATAGATAAATAAATAATTAGGAGAGAAGAATAAGATATTGGGGTAATCAAAGCCATAGACCCAATCACCACAACACATACTCCTCAAGTTGATACATCAACCACTTATGGTATAAATAATCTAGATATAGTGATAGTGTCTACTACACATGTCAAGGATCTTGTTTCTTCTATTTTATATGTCCTTCTAATTACTACCACTCATGTTGTTACTTTACATGTCATAGTCCCATTAGATTATATGGGTATTTCTACTCTCTTTCCTAATACTTATAATATTGTTTCAATAAAAATTCCTACTATTTCATTTAATTCTTTTCCTAGTTCCTCTTCCACTTCATGAATACTAACATTTTCCTTGGCACATATAGATTAATTCCTCAAGTATTAATAACTTTGATGACATAATAAACCCTTAAGGGTCTATTCCTATTGATTCTTAGGTGGTTAATTGTGAGGACTTAGTTTCCCAATCATTTTTTTTTCATAACCATTCATCCAATTAGATAGGATCCACTATGCCTTCAATTACCCAAATAAAGTCGATTAAAACTATTCATGATTATCCTAATGTGTTCAAATACATTATTTAGACTCCACCTAAAATTAAGGTCTCTCATTAGAAAATGTTTGATCCCCCATTTCCTACACCCCCTTCACCTACCCCTCCATCACCAATGGGACCACCATCATCCATTTCATTCATTCCCACATCATATCAAGATCTTGTCTCTAACACTAGACTAGTCCTAGCCACACGATGGATGCAACATTTACAAATAGAGAAATACTCTAGACAACACTTGGTGTTATTGAAACACCCAAGATAAGTTGATAATTGGATGAAAATACTAATAAGTTTAAAAGGATTATAAAGATGAAGATGACAAGTGCTTGTAAGGAAATTTAATTTAGAAGTGAAGAAGAGTTATTCACCTTAATAAAGAAAAGAATTTGGCAATTGACAAAAGTAAAGAAAGTTATCTACAATTTTTATATGAATTTGTGTGAATGTTTTATCTCTTACAAATTTTTGTGTTTCATTGAGGAATTTACATTAAGTTAATGAATCTATAAAAGTTTGAGTGTATGTTATTTACAATGATAAGATTGAATATTTTTTATGATGGCCTAGGGGCAATGGTGATATAACAGTGAAATTACATTGTAAAGAGAATATTACACACAAAATAATATATTGTATTATTTTGGAATATGTTTTTACAAAGAAATGTAAAAGCTTAAAAATCTTCATGGGTGGTTAAGTAAAAAAACAAACTTTTCATGCAACTAATTTATTTAAACTTAAAAATAAACTAACTAAAAACATTAAATAAATAACTTTTGGATCATAAAATAATCCAACAAACTCTCCCTTGATCTGCAGGGATATAATAGATGAATGAACTAGAACAATGACTCTGAAGTCATCAAAGGATCCCTGTCACAACTAAAACTAGGGTACTGTACCTCTAGCACTAACCAAAAATTAATGCCACTCCATAAAAATCTCACTTGTTGAGGTCAACATACCCCCATTTATAAAAAATGGGGATCTTTATGTCAAATTGTGCAAATTTATACCTTAAATTTGAAAATTCACTTGATATAAACATATATAGCATGTTTTCACATTGGTCACAACTCTCATTTGGATTAATGGACACATTTTCAAATATCATGGTTTCTTCCCTTCTGAAGTTGCAAACATTTGATATTTATGTTTCAGATCACATCTCCAATGGAGTCCATTTGGAATAAGCAATGTTTGGGTTTTATGATTTAATAATGACTTGATCTTTTACTAGACTTTGGTCTATTGAAATCAAGTTAAATTCATGTCTGATCATCTTAAAACCCTAACTCTAATTACCCTAGCTCATGCTCTTTGAATTAAAATTCAAATTTGGTGAGAACATTTTACGCAAGAACATTTCAATTATGACATGGACTTAGTTCAATTTTTATCCTAAGGCTTATTCATATTTTTCAACACGACCAAACCTTAGGCTAAAAATCTTATGCTTTGTCTCTTTTATATCCCAAGTCACCCTTGTTCCCTTTTATATTATTATGGTCTAACTTTATGGTTCATAGGGTCACTTTCTTATGTTTTAATGCTTATACTAAACTTTATCCTAAAGTTTAATCATGTTTATTAACATAAATAAAAACCTTAGTAAAAAAAAACTTTATTCTAAGTTATATATATTCTTGGGCCTAAATTTTGTGCTTGTTTACAGGATCAATGATCTACATTAGCTTGGAAAATATTGATCCAATAGAGCATAATGAGCATTGACAATTCAAAGCCTCAAAATGATGACAAGTGTTGTGAGTTCATCAACAGGATATTAAGCAGTCAATGGTGGTGCATCCATCAGATCATGATCCAATGGAGCATATTTACCTGAGTATAATTGATCTAAGGTGTGAAGTGGGCATTACAATTTCAATAAAGTTATGATAAAATACAAGATCACCACATGGAAAAGGACATTAACCTAGTAAAATTGATATAATATAGAGTGTAGAAGCCCTATAGAGCTGCCAAGTGGCACCCGCATGAAGTAGGGTGGACCTATAAGTGACAAGTTTTAAACTTAGTAAGGAGTCTTAAGGGATTGATTTAAAATTGATGGTCATATGTTAGTCAAAAACATTCATGCAAATGTCAAATGATGGGTGCTCAGACATCAAAATTAAGCTTAGTAAAGATTCTTAAGGAGGCACCTAAAATTTAATGGTCATGCAGACATCAAAAATGTTCTCATGGATATCAAATCATGGGCATATAGACATCAAATTTAAGATAACCATTCAGTGTGTACATTTGAATAGGCATGGGATCAATGACATTTAATATTGTGGATCAAGATCAATGAATTGTTTTGATTTGTACATATCAAACTAATAGTGCATGATCAATGTGGAATTGTCAACATAGCCAAGATGAACACAATAGTGACAAGTGTCATAATCATAGGGAATATTATAGAGGTATCTAATGGCATTCAATTCTTAGGATCAAAATCAACAAACCATATTGATTTGTGTCGAAAGATAGGGTAGTACAAGATCAACACAAAAAATTTAAAGGGCAATGGTCACTTTTTGAAAATTAATGAGTAAGTACCACAAAAATGCCACAAGGATGTGACGGAAATTCCACATATGTATAAATGAAAAATATAAATATCTTATGTGTTTAGGAAGGAAAAGGTATAAATATGAAGATCCAAATCAAATCTAAAGCATGAAGTTCATACTAACTCGACAAGCTACCACCATTACATCTCTAAAAGGACTCATAAAAAACCCTAGCTCACATAAAATCCCTAATTTGACCCTATATTGATCATGAATAGAGCTCAAGAAATAAAATTATCATTAGAATAAGAATAATTTAATTTAGATATAAAGAGTAGACCACTAGTGAGAAATTTAGTCAAATTCACATTTATGATAACCTAAAATCAAGCCAAGGAAGATACCAAGTTCTTTTTGACTTCTGATGTAGAAGGGAGTATTTTTAAGGACATGAAGTTTTACTCCATTTCTCTAAACATGGGAGAAAATAATTGGTCCAAACTTTTTTGGGCCATTGAAGAACAACAAATCATTTAGAGGGAATATGAGAAGAATGCATCCTTCAAGACGAGATATTATAACATGGTTACCATCTAGATGGTAAGCCTTAATTATGCCATGGAAATACTAGAGTTTTTGCATTACATTGATGTTCTTTCTCCCATCTTCAAAGTTTCTAAAATTTATTAGTGCATGATATTTCATGAGCATAACTTTAATAAAATTGCCTACATTTCCTTAATTACCTTCGAAAACTACTATAAATTACCCAAACCCTGAGTAGATATAACCAAAAAACATGAGTGGGCCAAGAAGAATGACCTAAAGACCATCCTTACCCCATGCCTATATTCTAGGAATCATGTGTTCTCTAACTTCAATGGCAACATCCCAATCAGCCAATTTAGACTTGGGATCAAGATGATCACTACTATGATAAATAGGCTATGTAGAAATTCAACCACCACATATGTGGACAAACTCTAGGACCCTTTGTTTATTTCATGATTGAGAAATAAATCACCCCTCTTCTAGGAGAGATGATTAGCACTTATTTAAGGAGGTAATTTTTTGTAATTAAGAACATTGGGAACTGGTTATTCATGATGTCTTATACACTGGATGCCTTGCTTTCCACCACCAAAATCCTAAACCTTAGAGAATGGCTACCTAATGGGAAATAGATAGTCTCATAGTATTATTCAAAGCTACATATTTTCTAATATAGGAACCACATCTAATTCATTTTTTATTGTGATTAGCCATCCTTAGTTGAGGTCATCACAGGGATCTTGATGGAAAGAGTGAGCCCACTGATCAAAAAATATGTTGAATCTATAAGAGATATATGGCTATATCTATATTGTAGCATAATCAAGATTGAAGTAACATAATGCACCCCAATTAGACTACCAGCTTGCATGGTAGTCAAATTAGCTAAAAAAGAGGTAGCATACCAAATATATAATGGTATATATGGTATTTTCATGACCAAAAGGAAGGGAATGTTCCAAACCCTCCATAGGACCTCTTTCATACTAAAACATGATGAATTAAGGTAGTGTGATCCCCAAGGAAAATATGTGGGGAACTTAAAAGCAAAGGGGATCAATATGACCTATGAGTACCAGCCTGGACCTTATGACCTAATGTACACCAAAGGTTCTTCATTCACTAAGGTCTTGGAAAGATTGAAACAACATAACATCAAGCTAGAGATTATATTTTAGAGGGATTAGAAACCAAGTTATGATATATGGTAGTTAGGGCCAAGACAATATCACTTTCTAGGTAATACACATTATAGACCTCTTCCCACTCAATCACAAATAAAGATCCAATAGCCTAAAGCACAAAGGATAGAAGAAAGGAGACCTGGTAAAGTTGTCTTTCCTTCAACCTAGGCATAAGAATTAGGGTCACCAGTTGAGGAGATTCAGGTGATAGCCTTAGACCTAGGTGAAGCGATTGAGGATGCATTACAAATTTTATCTAGTGTTTATTAGTTAGATGAGGAAGAAGTGCATGAAGAGGAAACTCAAACTGAGGAAGTAAAAGAAAAGAAGTCAAAGGAAGTTTTATTGGATTTAGCCCCTATTTCCTCACCTGCCCTAAAGAGAAAATTTGTGCTAGAATTTATTCCTTTGGGGAATAAGAGACCCAAATTAACCTTCATTCATCCTTTGAGGGAGGTCAACCTTTTTAATGATGAGAACCTAATCCAAGGCCCAACCATTCTTGAATGGTTCATAAATGGCAAGTTTCAAAAAATGCCAACTCTATACCATTCTTGGGAAATATATAAGTCTATAAACATAATTTTGCATGGTGAGCTCAAGCCATGGATTATGGCTTTGGAAAAGAAAGAGGACCAAAGGATGGTTGCTCTAGGAGAATCAATTGGAACTCAGATCAAAACCCCTACCCTTTAAGTGACATAATATTTATTTGGTGTCAATTTTGACCCAATAATAGCTAGGTTACAAAGAGTTACTAAAAATAAGGCCATGATAGGTGGGGAAGAGTTTACTTTCCAAAAAGTGAAACCATTCATTGGACTAACTCCTATTGAAGTACAAAGGCTAGGTGAAACTCCCATATTTGGGGATAATGTAATTGAATTGGCCAAAGATTAATTAGCACATTTACAAGCTCCCATAAAGGGAATGAAACAACAAAGAGAGAATCTATAGGGGAAAAATGAAAATTTGGAAGGACAAGTTGTATTCTCAGTTCTAAATTCCATAATAAAGATTTTTGAGGCATCTTTCTAGACAACAAGGTCTAGACAAAATGTATTAGGTTAATAAGATGCATCAGCTAAGGACTTAGTCACCCATAGGTAGAAATCAAGGGACAAAATGAAGGAATTGATCAACATCTTGGTGGAAGATAAAATCCTTAGATTTAAAACCATCAGCCTAGCTCATTTGAACATAGTCATCAGACTACTTATGGACAAGATTAGGAGCTTGAACACATGGTCTAAATTTTTTGAAATACTCCTTAAGGATGATAAGGAGCTACTAAATAGGATATAAAATTTCTTTGGGACCATGATCCTCAAACCAAATATACTTAGCTCCATGGGCCTCATCATGGATAAAGAGTTCAAACACATAAACACTCTAGTCATGTAGGAAGTGAGGAACAAAAGCCAAAGCAAATATGGAACAAACAACAACAAGGTCATGGATATGATCCTAAAAATAGAGAAAAAGATTTCTAAATCTAGGATCATTAAATAAGCCTTGGGAAGAAATGATAGGGACCTTGGAGACCTAGTTGATCAGGAAGAACCAAAGATCAATAAAGATAATACAATAGCAATAGAGGACTTCATCATCACAAAGGCCCCAAAGTCAAAAAAGTTGACTTGAGATATTTTGTTCAACAAAATCATTGTAATATTTGAAAATATAATATTCTTTTGAAAGGCATGTGAAAATTGTAAATCACATTGCCTATAGGTCAATCCATAGGGAAAAGTCTAGTGTATTCTAGAACTTTGTAAAAGGATAGTTGTCCTTGACACCTGTACTTTTAAAATTGAATATGACTAACTAGTATACTACCTTGGCATTATATAAAAAGGAGTATTACCATTTATAAAAGGGAGGGGAGTTTTTCAGCCAAAAACTTGTGTAAAATTGTGAGAAATTAATGAAAGCAAGGAATTCTACAAAGATTGTCCATATTCATTTATGTCATTTGTTTTTGATAAGGTAAGGCAGAAAACCAGGGGCCAAACCCTTCACAAAGCAAAAAAGACAAGAAGGAAATCAAAACAAATATGCCTTCAGAGAGATGACGGCACTAGCTGAGAAACAATAGATATAGAAACAAAACACAAGAAATAGAAAGACCAGAGTCAGAGAGGACTCTCCTTACATAACCATTGATTTGAGAAGATCATTAAGTTTCTCAGTATTCTCTACATTGTCAGCATGCCCAGTATTTCCCACCTCTTTCAGCATAAACATGTTTAATAGAATTATATTCCAGAGTCCCTTGGTGAAATTCCTCCAACCTCTGAATATGATCCTTTAGGGCCCCAATTTTAGATTTCCAATCAGTCTCATCCTCTATTTCCTCACCAGCTTCCTCGACATACATTTTCCCCTTATTGTTAGTAGTTTCCATAGTCTCAGTACCATGTTCCTCAGTAACCTCAAAATCCCTAGTCTCCTGCTTCCCTCCAGTGTCCTCAAAAATTTCCTAGATTTCCATCTCCTTAGACTCTTCCTCTTGGGTTGCTTCCTCTATTTTTGTCATTTGTTATTATGGTCTATCTCTCTCACTTTCTTGTACCTATTTCTATATTTGAATAGTTCTTATGAATTCTTGGTGTGCATCCTTAAATTATAGAGTTGTTAACTTGTGCCAATGCTAGGTTGACTAAAAGTTCTTGGATTCATTTCATTTCCTTTACTCTTCTTGAATTTGGGCTAATGTTGTTTACTTGCAAGGGTAAATCTTTAAAGTGAAATTAGTTCTTATTTACATTTTTCTCATTCCTTATATGTTTGTCTGGTGTGTGATAAGATTTGATCTCATGATACTTCATGTTACACATTGTTTAAGTGCATGTTTGGATGATAGTTTAACTTTTTCATGATGTTTGGGATGAATATCAGCAACAACTCTTTTCTACCTTACCTTTTCATTTATTTCTTTTTAACCATATCACTCTAGTTTAATTTTCATTATAAATACCCATCATATATTAGTCTTTAGATTAGTTCTTGATCATAATTCACCATTCTTAGCATAGTATACTTCATATTTTGCATAGATTGATTTTGGGCACAGTGGCTCCCAACCACCAAATATTATGAAATAATCCACTTGATTTTCCTCTATCTCATCAAGAGATAAGATGATTATCACAACTTACAACTTATGCATTAAATTCCTAGAATTCTAAAATGAGAAGTGTTATTGAACACTCTAGGAACCTATGATACATATTTATGCATCAATAGGAGGGCCTTCACTGGTGTTAGAAGTAGGGCCTCATTATATCTTTATATATTTAAAGTATCTTTGCTCATTTTTGTGAATTGTGTTCAAATATTGGTGTAACCTTTGCACAATTATGTCAAAATTTTCTTAATTGTGTAAATACCATTGATCTTTGTGGTCTTTGACCCATCTTTGTGATTATTTTAGATAAATATCAATGTTCTTTGAAGGTATATGCTTAATTATGGTAAATATGGCTTAAGATTTATCAATTCTATAGGTCTGAGGTTAGTAATAGCTATTTTTTCCAAAGATTGATAGATCCTTTGATAATTTAAGTTTATTTTAACTTAAACATGTAAATATAGGTCATACTTATGTACTTAGATACATATTTGAGCTCTCTTAGTCAAATATTGATGTCCTTTGTCATCTTTTATATAACTTTTTGCATAATTTACTTAATGTGCAAGTTTAATCATTGTCTCCTACAAAGATAAGACTAACACATCAAATTTAAAATAGGACATAAAGCCCATAAGATGTAATTATCAAAAATTAGGACAAGGTCACATTCAGATACTAGAGAACCTTTGATTTCATTAGAAGTTCATAGGAGAACTATACGAGACAAAAGTAAGCACAGACTTTCAAAATCTTTTACAACTTCACCAATTTAGAGTGTTCCTATGTTTAATCCCTATCAAAGTATGGCTTGGCTAGGTGGTTCTTCGATTAATGTGCCAAGTGTGGTATATTATCTTCCTCAAAATCTTGAAAAGTATTTTCCAACATTTAGTCCTAGTGGCATTATAACTGATGAGGAATGCATTAAGAGTTTCAAAGCTACATTAAGATTGCTAAATGTAGTCCATGAAGATGTAGCATGTAGATTATTTATTTTTATTTTTAAAGATGTTACATATGAGTGGTTTATAAACCTCCCAAAAAATTATATTACTAGTTGGATTGATTTTAATAATGATTTCATTAACCAGTTTGGTAAATCATTAGTCCTTGTGTCCTATACCATTAATTCACCATAGTGAAAAGGGATGAAAATGAGCCCATAAGAGATTTCAATGCTAGGTTCTAGAAAATGTTCAGAAAGATCATAGTTCCTTATAGACCCAATGAGGCTTTATCCTTGGAAATCTAAAAGGATGCCTTGGATCTTATGACTTTTATGTTTTTAAAGAGATCTGTTGGACCCATAAACACATTAGCTTTAGCTTATGTTAAGGCTATGATCATTAATGACTATATGTAATCCCTAGGATAATTGGCATACTCCATTCCTAATGACAATCCACATTTACACATTCTAAATGTTATTCCCAATGCCAACCAAAATGTGTCTACCCTGAGCCAACTTCTAGTCTTGAGCAAACTACCTTTGAGACATGTCCATCCTACTCAAAACCTAGGATTCCTAAACAATGCATCCAATGGATCTCATCCTTAGGATCAAAAAAATTTAATGACTAAAACTAATGTTAATACTTAAGTTCATGATTTTGAGGCCCTAAATAATGAGAGTGACTATATCCTCAAGATGGTTCAAAAGCTTAGCACTGAATTCCTTTAGTTGTCAAAGTAAGTAAGAAATACTAGAGAAATATCTAGTAGGAATTTCTCCTTTCAAAGGTTCAAAAGGCCCACTAATAGATTTTATAATGATATTTACCACAACAATAAGAATAATTAACTATCTACTAGTAAGAATATATAGGATATAAATCTTACTAATGTTGTTTTACGTAACTATTGTAGAGTTCATTACACTTATAAGCATGGGGAAATAGATTGTGTTGAATTTTTTAATGTTTTTGAAGCCTTATGAAAATAATTAGATACTTTTTAAGTTTTCCTTAATAAATATTGTGATTCAGGTATATCTAGTTCCTCAAGGTCATCTAGATCTATTGATTCAACTCTCATGGTGGAGACATTTGAGTTCCCTTCCTAAGAGGACAATGAAGCTGAGGATATTCCTGAAGAGATTCATGTTTTTTAGTAATTTATTAAGAATACTTATCCTCTAATAAATATGGAGAAGAATAAAACATTGACCATTTCAAATCCTTCAAATAACTTTGATACTCCTTCTGATACTACCTCAAAAAATAATCTAGAACCTCATAAGGGAAGTACTTCTAAACCCAGTATTGATGCATCTAATTCTTCTAATAGGACTGGGTATAACATATTAGAGGACATGAAAAATATCAAAGATAACATTACCTTTCATGAGTTAACATAGATTAATGAACAAAGAGATCTATTTTTGGAATATTTATCTAAAAAGCCTGGTAAGTCTCAAAAGCCAACACATGCTAATATTATAATACACAAAAGTAAGGAAAGTGTTCCTTCTTTCCTACTTATAGTTAGGATCTTTGGTAAGAAACTACATAATTTTTTGCTAGATTTTGGTGCATCTATAAATATTATGCCTAAAGATATTTATGAATAATTAGGTTTGACTCCTATTAAATTTGATAGAGTTGTAACTTAATTAGATAAATCAAGAGTCAAAGTGAATGGTAAATTATACAATGTTCACATATAGATTGCCTTAGAGACAAATATCCAATAGTTTATTGATATCCAAGTGGTATACATCATTGATGCTTATGAGATACTATTGAGTAGAGACTGGACTAGAAACTCGAATGGTTACATGCCAACAGATTGTTCACATATTTGGTTTCCTTGGAAGGGAGTCCCCAACCAAATTAGGATATAAAGGGAGCCTAAAATGAAGCATATGATCATGAAGTACAATGAAATCAATGAGAGGGTCAACATGATTAACTTAGATCTTGGTGTTTACACTTTTCACACCACAAAGATATGTAAATCTAAAACTTCTCATGCTTTCCTTGGATTAAGGAAACTTTATTTCGATGGTGATAGATGCAAATCAGGTTCTAGAATAGGAATGGTGTTAATCAATCCCATTGGGAAGGAATACAATGCCTCGTATAAACTTCAATTTTCATGCACCAATAATTTGGCTAAGTATGAAGCCCTTATACTTGGATTATAATTTGCAATCAAGAATTAGGCCCAAAAACTATTAGTTTTTGAGGATTTTGAACTAGTGGTCAATAAGGTCAAAAGTAAATATCACTGCAAGTTGTCTAATCACAATAAGTATAAATTTAGAGTGTGGGACTTAATTGAATGTTTTGATGCTTTCAACATTGTGTCAATCCTTAGGGAAGAAAACAAGGTTGTTGACAAACTTACTTAAGCTACAACCAACCTTATGCCCAATCAAAGTTCTAAGTTAAAAAACCTTATAATTAAATTAATCCCATGTTCTTCAGTGCCAGATAACATCAACCACCTACATGTATTCAGTGATGATCAGCAAATCATAGATTGCATGACTAGTTTAGGGGTGTTTAAAGGTCACATTATTGATGAAGCTAGTCGCCTTAATGATGAGAACATTTAAATGAAACTTGATTACAAGGCAATTTAGTTGAATGATAATAAGATCCCTAAAGGAATGATAGCCTTAGAAAGACTTTTTGATTCTGAAAGACTAGCTAAGGCTACCAATACTCCCAAAGTAAGTGGGAAGGATTATAACACATTTGACCTTGGATTTCAAGGTCAACCTTAGATAGTTAATATTGCGTATAAGCATTGAGTCCAAAAGAGCCAAAGAAATGCTGACCAAATATAAAGATATCATAGCATGGTCTTATGATGACCTAAATATATTTGATCCAAAAGTCGTAACTCATACCATACCTTTAAAATAAAATTGAAAACCTTTCAGAAAAAAATAGAATCCTGTCAACCCAGTCTTAGAACCATTGATATACAAATAAGTCAAGAAGCTCTTAGATCCCAAGATTGTGTTTCCCATTAGGTATTCCACTTGAGTTGCTGATTTAGTCCCAGTTAGGAAGAAAAATGGTGAAATCAAACTATGCATTGATTTTAAAAATCTAAATAGACCATCTACGAAAGATAATTACCCCTACCTTCTCTTGACCAAGTGATACAAATTGTTTTTGGTTTTACTATGATGTCCTTTTTTAATGGTTTTTTAGGGTATAATGAGGTGCTGGTAAATCTAGAAGATATGATGAAAATTGTATTTACTACCAAGTGGGGCATGTTTGTCTACAAAATAATGTCATTTAGATTAATAAATGAAGGTGCAACCTCCCAAAGGGATATGGATCATGATTTTCAAGGTCTTTTAGGTAAGTGTATTATCATATACATGGATGATCTAACTATCTTTTCTAAAATAGTGAGGATCACATTATGCACCTATAATAGGTATTTGAAAGATGCAGAAGGTATGGGATTTATCTCAACCCAAAGAAACATATTTTTTGTGTTATTGAGGGAAAAAAATAAGACATGTTATTATTAAGGAATTTATATAGACCCTGATATAGTAAATGGAATATATAATATAGATCAACCTAATAGTAGGAAGGAATTGAAGTCATTCATTGGTAAAATAAATTTTGTAAGAAATTTTATTTTTGGTTTTTTAAAAATTGTGAAACTTTTGGATGACATGTTGAAGAAAGAGACTAAGATCACTTAGAATTAAGAGGCAAGGAAAGCTTTCAAATACATCAAGGAGGCAATTGAACAAGTCCCTATACTAATAATTCTAGACTTCACTAAAGCTTATTATATTTACTCCTTTGATTTAGATTATATAATAGCTATAGTTCTAACTTAGAAAATGGATGGGTGTGGCCACCCAATAGCTTTTATGAGAATTAACCTTAAAAATTCTAAGTTAAACTACTCTTTGATTGAAAAATAAGCATGTGCTTTAGTCAAGGTAGTAAAAATGTTTAGGCATTATATCCTTAGGAATAAAGTACATGAAATTCTACCAAATCCTACCACCAAGCTCATTCTAAGTCAAAATGAACTAGGATAAAGGAAAGGTAAGTGGATGTCTATACTTTAAGAATATGACATTGAAATGAAGACTACCAAATTGGTAAGATGTCAGGGTTTAATTTAGTTGATTGCCAATACTAACCCTAAAATAAGTGTTATATAGGTAAAGCAACAAATTTTTAGACCTAATGATTGGTATGATCCAATTTTCCACTTACTAATTAATAGTTATTGTATTGCAGGGTTAAGTAAAGAAAAAAAGATAGCTCTAAGGCTCAAGTCAGCTCACTTTTTGATCAAGGATGGAGTCCTATATGGGAATAACTTTGAATGCATTTATTTGAGATGCATCTACAAGAGTGAAGTAGTAGAGATCATGAGCACCTTCTATGAAAAACTAGGAAGTAGACATTTATTTAGGAGGACTACAACAAACAAAATATTAAGGGTTGGTTATTGCTAGCCTACAATATTCAAGGATGTTCATAAACATGTGAGAGAGTGCCACTTATGAAAATTTTTCAACACTAAAGAGCCTAAGGAATCCATGCCACTAAGACCAGTAATGATTGATAAACCATTTGCTCAATGGGGGTTGGATTTTGTGGGGGTCATTAGCCCCAATTCCTCTAATGGTCACAAATACATTCTAACTACTAAATACTAATGCAAAAGATGGATTGAGGTAGTGGAAAATAAATAGTGTAGGACCAAAGAGGTGATAAAAATTTTATAAGAAAATATATACACCAAGTTTGGGACACCTATATCTCTAGTATGTGATTATAGATATGCTTTTATATCGATAGAGATGACAAAATGTACATTTGATAATAGCATCATCCTTAATTTTTCATCAAACCATTCTCCTCAAGGTAATGGAGTATCTAAATCAATATATAAGAACTTCATGAAGGCTATAAAAAAGTCTATGGTAGATAAACTAGGATATGGCATAAGTTACTTAAGTATGCCCTTTGGGCAAATAGAACTAGAATCAAACAAGCTCTCAAAGCATCACCATTATTTTTAGTTTATGGTTAATAACCCATCTTCCCTGTCACCCTCATGTTTTCAACATACAGGTTCATGCAAGAGTACATGGAAGAGGACCAAGAATTTGTAAGTTCAAGGTTTATAGACATTATACAAATGGAAGATGTAAGAGAAAAGGCTTTTGATAGTTTTGGCAAATACTAAACCATAGTTAAGAGGTGGTTTGATAAATGTTTAAAAATAAATGTGTTTAGGAAAGGATACTTAGTTATTTTTTGGGACAAGGCATCTCAGCCTAAAGGTAAGCATGGCAAGTTCACACCTTTGTGGATAGGTCCCTACCAGATAGCCAAGATACTTAGAGACAATACCTTTAAGGTAAAATACTTACAAGGAGTAGAGTTCACACTACCCACTAATGGGTAATACCTCAAGCACTACTTCTCTATTTTCCCACCTGGAGTCTTCATAGAATGATTGTAAGACTAGTTAGAGTTAATATAAGTAGGTTAGATTAGTTTCTTTCTATTCTTTCCTTCCTATCGCTTATTTATATATATGTTTGTATATATTTGTTTATTTGCCTAATTTTTATTTGGTGTGTTTGATTTCTCTACTTTGTTATTTGCTTCTAATAAGTCATTTTGGATAGACCTAAGCTCAAAGTTCATATGATTTCTCAAAGAAAACTCACAATGTAGGAATGCAAGTATGTTCTATCAACATTGGTTGATCATGGATTATTGAAATATGAGCTTAATGTTATAGTTTAGAGAAACTAGTAAATAATAATGAATAGGTTAATTGCTTCCTAAGATTTTAAACTTTGTTCTGATTAGATTTTGGTTCTAAGAAGGGTTGCACATGTAGGATGAAAGACTAGATTATTAAGATATAGTCATGCTTGCACTTAAAAAATGTTAATTGCCTAGGACAAAGTTTACAACCAAGGATGGTTATCTAAAGACTAAAAACTTGACAAAATACCTAAACCTAGCTAACTTAGTTCCCAACCTTTGCTATAAATTCAAAATGACTTAAAATATACATTAAAAAAAACACCTTGTTGCAAAATTCAAAAGCTTTCTGAGCAAAGGTGATAATAGTAATCTCCATCAAGGTGTTTCTATGCAATTTCGCTTTCACATTCAAAGAGAGAAAATGAGAAACTTAAGGAAATGGTCAAGGCTTGTATGTACCTAGATGTAGTCTGCGCACCGTAATCCAGACGTTGTGAGAACTCCTCTTTTGTTGTGGAGGATGACACCTGAAAGAGACAGACACTAAAACACGAAAAATGTTAAATGATAAGAGGGTGGATTGCCAAGCAAAAGCTTGGTCCTAGAAGCGCTAAGGCTTCTTGGAGGATGAAAATCCACTGTTTAAAATAGAATATGAGAAAGATAGAAAAGAGAGATAATAAAAGACTTGAAAAGAAAGAACTAAAAGCAAATGCGTACCTGATAAGCTACAATCTGCTTAACACAGTCACTGACATGTTGGTGATATTGCCGGCGTCGGTCAGGAAGGTCACCGACGATGATTATACTGTCGACGTCGGTAGGGGAAGTGGACGAGGTCGATCGAGGCAATGGCCAGGGAGGAGTTACAGGTCTAGTTTCTAGTCTGCAAGATGGACTATGGTCTTGTCTGTGAGTCTGAGGGCCTATGAGGGATTCAGAGGGACTGCTTGGGGTCTAATGGACTGAGAATCTTGTCAGGAAAAGGAGTAAGGGATAGGAAAAAGGCCTTTTAGCCTTTCCATAAAGCAATTTAGTCATGTTGATTAGATTGGTCTTAAGATGGTCTGTAGGTCTTTGATAACTTGTGTTGAATTGATTGGACAGAGGGTGTTGTCTGAAGAGAGACTAAGGGAGTATCAGAGGCAAAGAAAAGGGAATAAGGGGTGAGAGAAGGCTTTTCAGCCTCTCTGGGAAGAACAGGGAAGGTTGGGTCAAGGATGCTTGGAATAGACAATAGACATAGTGCTAATATATTGTAAATGACACTGAAATGAAAATAGTACAAATACTTAGCTGTGATACGAATTGGTAAAGGTGCAAAAGCTGTGTTTCGGTTGTCGCTGGTGATGGAGATATCATGCAATCCCCGTGTAGAATGTCTGATGTAAGACCTTAGTGCCTAAAAAGTGCTATCAAGAATGTTGATCCCTGCAAGAACACCAAGAAGCCAAAAACACCAGAAAGCAGGAGCACAAGGAATTTGTTTTGCTGGAAGAAGATTCGAGAGTCGTGATTAGCTCTAGAGATTAACCGATTTCTGATTGGGTCCGTCAAAGGGTTAGAAAATTTGTTTAAGTATAACCGACGTCGGTGATTTCGTCGACATCGGCCAACATTTGACTGACGTCGGCGGGTGCAGAATGGGAAAAAGAGCCACCAAGCCCGTTTTTCATCCACCAAGTGCACTATCCATTGGAGAATGTCAAAAGGTTGGGCTAAATACGCATGAGAGTTGGTTAGGCGGTTAGAGAGAAGTAAGAATAGGTCTTGGGTGAGTCATAGGGTGGGAAATAGTCCAAGGCGAGGTGTCAGGCGAGGTGTCAAAGGGGAGAATATTAATAATAAATTATTATTTTTAAATTAGTAAGTGCATGGTTTAAGAATAGGTTAAGAATGGACCAAGGGGGGAGGTGACCAAGGGTTAGACACTATTTCAGTGTCTACATTTTCCCCTTTTTGTCTTGTTGGTTGCTCTAAATGAACTGCAAGACAAAAATAGGAGTCAGTTGCCCCAGGTATGGGATAAGGTAGATTTCGTCTTGTTGGTTGATCAAGTGAACTGCAAGACAAAAATAGGCAAGGGTTGGTTGCCCCGATTATGGATTAGGTATTCCCCCTCAAAGCAGGAGTCAAGGGAAAGGAACTTGAAATCGAGTGCTGATTTGTCAGAGAGTGGATGAAAAGGGGGTGAAGATAGAGTGAGAATGCTACAAAAGTTGTGATTGCATGTACACCACTTCACGAGGATGGTTAGGTCAAATTGTCGCAGGTCGAGGGTCAAGGAGTGCCAAAATTGAAATAATTGGGCCCCAGCATTTAATCGTCTGTTGATTGGGTTATTCAATAAAAGTTGAAGCTCCAATGGTTGTCATGTTCTAGGTATCCCAGGCTCAGGAAGTGCTTTCAAAAACACGAAAATGTCACAAGTAGTGCAGATCAACTGGCTTATGATCCTATACTTGTGAAGGTTAAAAGTGTGCGCACAATTTGGCTAACCAATCATGAGGTAGCATACATGCAAAAACAACCAAGACAAAATTGCTTTGGAAGTAGTCGCGTTTAGAGGAGATGGTCATGATCTCCCAGGTCTGGTGGTCGATGGATAGAGGCAAAAGTGATCTCAAGTGTGCTCCAGGGGGCCAAAATGACATGTACTGGAGGACTGACTGATTAGGGGCATGATTTTGGGGCAATGAGAAAGAAAAGGAGGTTGGAAGGATGCTGATGTCGGTGACAAAAACTGACATCGATAGCCAAAAATGGCTGACGTCGGTAGATGTTAGCCGACATCGGCAGATTAGGGCACGCCAATGTCAACATCGGTGGCCTGCTAAATCTGACAAAACCAAATTGGTGGCCCACCAAAAGTCATTTGTGATTATTTGACTGAAAGAAAAAAAGGTGCTTTGGATTTTAGGAGTGAAAGTGACTGGTAGTGAGCAAATTAGCGGTGTGAGGTGGCAGAGTGAGATTGGTGGAGAGAGGGAGTGGATTGGAGGTTGAAGAGTTAGCTATGGGCTAGTAGGAGTTCAAGGTAGAAGTGATGGCAGAGGGCAGTAGAGGACCCATAGGAGGTCCATGACCAGTGGCACCCATCATGCCACCATGCCGGCGATGTTGAGATGAGGTAGGAGGGTTTCCAAGCGCTATGGAGTTAAATTTTTGTTTTTATTTGTTGTTTGAAATTTGTATTAATTTAGGCAGAAAGTGAGGGGGGAGGGTAGCTAGGAGGGTGGAAAAGGTATCTAGGATAGGTTAGGGGGTTTTGATAGGGTTTTGAGGGGTGTAAGAGGGAGAAATGGGGAAGCCCTAAATTTTAGGGCTCGCCCCATTCGGCCCTAGGGCTGAACCAGTCACCAACATCAGCAGGTTCGCCGGCGTTGACTGACAAGCGACCAGCGTCGATCACTAACCTGACGACGTCAATCACTAAGTGACCGACGTCAGTTAGGTGAGTGCCATCACTGGCATGCTAACTGATGTTGGTTGGCTGCCTGGTCAAAAGAGGGATGAAAAATGTTTAAGTCGAGGGGTCGAAGCTACGCCAAGGCTTCTCGGGTGTTGGGTCAAGCATAGATAGTGAAATAGAGAAAATTTGTAACATGATATTGACTTGGGTGGATGCAGGCGAGGTTGACTTTGATGTTGTGGGATCACCTCCTGACATTGCTGATGCAGATGCGTGGAGGGGTGACAGTCGATGAGTGGGCACAGATGAGCACAGTTAGACTCGGTGGGCTGCGACGCTACTGTAGAGTGGCACGGGATGTGAGCTTGATGGTGGCGCTGATCGAGTGGTGGGATTATTCCACCAACACTTTCCATCTACCCACAGGAGAGATGACGGTCACAGTCAAGGATGTTTACCAGATTTTGTGGCTACCAGTACACAGAGTAGACCTTTATGCATGCTCGAGAGAGGCACACAATATTCATATGGTTACATTGTTTAGAGAGCACATCACTGAGACGAGCTACCACTCAGCGAGTTTTGCGTATGAGCCTTTGTATGCTACAGACGAGGATGCACATCGGCTAGCGGTGTTGATGATGATAGGCATCATGGTGTATGCATTGCCAAATGCAGAGGGCGGCAGGTTTCCAGTCGCTATGACTGGAGTTTTGATAGATATGTTAGGGTGGCAGATAGTGTTTTCTTGGGTGCCTATCTTTTTGGCCCAAGTATATAGAGAGCTGTGGGGTATTAGTCAGTGGCGGTGATACAGCTTGTGCGTGGGCCACCTGCTACATTGCTGGGCCTATGAGCATATAGTGGTTACCTATCCTCTTGGCCTTCTAGTGGTGATTTTGGCTGGCTTTAGGGTTGGATTCAGGCGGTGGCATGAGGTGATGGCACAGACGCGAGTAGACGGAGTGGTCAGAGACATTGACCACTATAGAGGGGTACTGGAGGCCCTGATTCTTGCAAACATCATCTGGAGACCATACTTGGTTTATCCAGCATTCAAAGACCAGGGAGAGCAGTTGGTTGGTGTGTAGAGCCTGAGATGGGTCAGGGGCAGGCGAGCCGGTGAGCTCGAGAGAGTGCTAACAGAGAGAGTGTGGTGCCAGTACGGGCTGCTATAGGATGTACCTCCTGCATTCCCACTATACAGATAGGATGCCATTGAGCCACCGCTCCCACTACCAGAGGAGACAGAGGGCCCAGATTTTGAGGAGTTAACGACAGGACCTGGGGTGGCTGACCCAGGTTGTACAGAGGCCTACACAGTGTGGTGAGCAAGGCAGTACACAGGTTTATAGGTAGGGCTGTAGCCAGATCTATAAGACATTATTAGGGAGTGGGATATAGCCCACGAGGAGAGGGACACCACACGGTAGGAGAGGGACGTGGCACAGGCCCAGGTCACAGTTTTGTAGGGACAGCTGGCAGGGGTTACAGGGCAGCTGACAGAGATGACGAGTTGAGTGACAGTGTTGACAGGTTAGGTCACACTGCTACAGGGACAGCTCATTATAGCCCAGGCATAGGCAGTGGTAGGACATGTTTTTGGGGGGCAAGACCCGATGCAGCATCCACCTCAGCAGCCAGCTCAGGAGCCCACACAGTTAGTGTCAGTGCAGCCAGCGTTCTCACAGCCATAGGGTTCAGTGCAGGGCACAGCTGTAGGTCAGATGGGTCCACCGCAGATGGTATCTATAGTTAGACACCATAATGCGTTGGATGAGATCACGTATTATGAGGGAGCCATTAGGGGGTTTCCTCAAATACAGTGGTACTCTGATATGAGGGCAGAGCAGAGCCGGCAGCGGTCTAGGTCACAGACGACTGCTACTGAGTCACACAGGAGGTGCAGATCAGAGGGGGGAGATGATACAGCATCTTCCAGGCCACCACCGCCACCACCATAGCCATAGCCTTGAGGGCAGACCTTGCTACTATGTATATACTAGCCTGCGAGTTGATGATGTGAGATGTATATATATTTTGTTGAGAGAGAGAGACAGAGACACAGATTGTGTCATTGTAAAAACTATTGATATATATATATATATATATATATATATATATATATATATATATATATATATATATATATATATATATATATATATATATATATGATGAGATATTGATCATGGATGTGTTTATGAAAAATGTTGTGGATGTGTTTGTATGTTATTTTGATTTGATATGTGTTTTGATATTATGATGCTAAGATTATGGTGTTTATATGATGATGGATGTATGATTTAAGATTAATGATTAATGATATGGATGAAAATGATTAATGTTAATGATTATGAAAATATGTGATTGTTTGTGATGTGATTGGCAGGTGACAAAAGAATGTGATGGAAGAAATGTGATGAAGGAATGGCCGAGCTAACCCCAAAAGACCCCATGTCAACTGAGTGTTGCCTACATAGCCCCTGTCATTAGGGCCTCAGGCCAATGTAGTTATCCCAAGAGGGAGTAAAAATATCAAAGTGGTTGATGTTGGTCATGATAATGATATAGCACTTCCCACATGTCTGAGGGTACATGCTTGAAATGACAAGGAGGAGATGATGCTACAGCCTTTTCCAAATGGTGTAAGTTGTAACATTGGTCAGGGTTTTTCATCCCTAACAACTATCCATATTCGTGATGGATGTTTGCTAAAAATGAATTGCAGGTCGATTTATGTTTCATCAAGTAATGGTTTATGCTTGACATAAATTGTGTGGTTGAAAGTTTCCATGTGTGTTGATGTCTATGGAAACCAGAATGATTAGGCTATGTGGGTGGTTAAAAAAGAGTCAGGTTGAATTGTTTTGACAAATGATGTGGTTAAATGTGACCAAAGTGTAGGTAGAAAGTAAAAGGCATAAGCACCCTTTTATTGACAAGGACCAAAATGACAGCATAAATAGGGGTTGTTAAAACCAAGAGCCCCATTTATGCGTTGCATCATTGACCATGAGTTATGTTAGAGCGGTAATCGAATCACTTTGACATTAAAGTGAGCTGGAAGTCCCTTGAGTAGGTGATATGATAGGAGGAAAGGGTAACCCATTTTAGAGTAGGGATAACTTTGCCCCTTTTTATAGGAGACCCTGAGACGACTACAAGTCAAGTCCATGACCCCTCTTTTTTTTTTTTTTTTTTAGAGCGGACTGATCAATGCGGGAAGTCCACATAGAGATGTCACTTGTTTTGTGGTCATTTGTGAAGCTAATCGATGTGGGAAGCTTCTAAGAAAGTGTTGTTTGTAGCAAGATTTAGTCATAGCCATCCTTCGAGGGAGTGGTCTATATTTTGCTTTATAGATTTAAGGGCATTTGAATAGCTATCCTTCGAGGGAGCAGTCTATTAGCTACAGCAATGATATTACAGCTGTCCTTTGAGGGAGTAGTCTGCTTTTTGATTTGATTTTGTGACCTTGGATATTTTGACATCTTGATTTAGTTTTCATAGAATGTTGAGTCATGGACAAGACTTATAGAAGGTCAAGGGCTCCCTTTTATTAGGACGAAGCATCCATACATCATAAAAGGGTTATAGAGGATGTGTTAAGGGGAAAAAGGGGGAAAAGATTGAGGATTAAAAGGATAGAGATTGCTCAAGGGATGAGCTTAAGTTAAATGTCAAGTGGATGAGTACTCAACTAACAGTAGAATGGTCGTATATGCAAAGCATTAAGGGGCTCAGGTTCTGGTCGGCCTTCAAGAGAAGACATATGATAAGTCCCTGATCCATACTTGTGCGTGATGATATAAGGTCCGAGCCAATTAGGAGAAAATTTGCCTCATTTACTCCATTCCATATTGGTCACATGTTGGTTCTCTTTAAGAACGAGGTCTCCAATATTGAAATCTTGTTCTCACAGAGTTTTGTTATAGGCTCATTTGATGCGATTTTGATAGACATGGAGATCGTTGAGGGCAGCAAGACGACACTTATCGAGTAACTCAAGTTGAGCTAATTGATCTTGATGAAAGTCATCATTAGAAAGAATTTCATGGAGTGAGATGCAAAGAGATGGGATTTGTACTTTGAGAGGTAAGACAGCCTCTATTTTGTACACTAGAGAGAAAGGGGTAGCACCTATAGAGGTTCAGATGCTAGTGCGGTAGGCCCACAAAGCGAAGGGAATATGAATGTGCCAATCCCTTCCAGTGCATTGACCACCTTCATGAGAATTTTAGTTAAGATTTTGTTAGAAGCCTCGGCCTACCCATTTGCTTGTGGGTAGTAAGGTGAAGAAAAGCTGAGTTTAATGCCAAAGGAGTCACAAAGTTTTTGGACAGTTTTGTTTTTAAATGACTTTCCGTTATCGGTGATGATTTTGTGAGGTACACCAAAATGACAGATGATGTGGGTGTTGATGAAGTCGACAATCTTGTCAGCTTTTGTGGAGACAAGAGGAATAGCTTCCACCCACTTAGTGAAATACTCAGTGGCAGTGATGATGGACTGATGACGAAGAGACGAATGAGGATTAATCTCGCCGATGAGATCTAAGCCCCATTGTGAAAAAGGCCAGAAGTCTTGAGTGACTTGTAAGGCATGACTAGGGAGATGAAGCAAGTTAGCATGTTGCTAACACTTGATGCAACGCCAAACATAATCGCTACAGTCTTGATGAAGAGTGGGCCAATAATAACCCAGGTGAAGGATGCGCTTGGCAACCGAGTTACCACTGAAGTGTCCGCCACAAATCCTGTCATGGCCTTGTTTAACAGTATGAGAAGCTTTAGTGGAGTTTAAACAGTGAAGAAGAAGACTGTCAAAACCTCTTTTATAGAGAAGGCCCCCTAGCATGGTATAGTGAGCGGTGCGCTTGATGAAAGCCCGCTGTGCATTGCTAGAGAGGTTGGGAGGAATGATAGAATGAGCCAAGTAGTCCTCAAGTTGTTTATACCATACATCTTGTGAACTAGAGTCTATGGTGTGGATGAGATTGATGTCAGTGGAAATGAATGAAGGCAATGGCACATGATGTACCATGACATAAATTCTTGATGAGGATGATGAAGAAGAAGGAATATGCGAGGCAAGGGAAGCCATGGTGTCAGCAAACTTATTCGTAGATCGAGGGATAGTTTGCAATAAGTGATGGTTGAAAGATGCTAGAAGAATGTCAACACGGTGCTTATACCTTTGTAAAACTTCATTTTTACAAAGATATGAACCATTGATTTGATTGACGACAAGTTTTGAATCACCGAAGATGTTGATGGACTTAATGTTTAAAGAAAGGGCAGTTTGAAGTCCCAAAATTAAGGCTTCGTATTCAGCCATATTATTGGTACATTCAAAGTCGAGTTTGAAAGACAGGGGCATGGGTTCACCCTCATGTGGGATGAGGATGACCCCCGCACCCCCACCGAGTTGACATTTAGAGCCGTCGAAGAACATTGTCATTTGGTAGAATGTGTCATCAGTTGAGAGAGTGGCAATAGATTCATCGGGAAACTCGCACTGAGAAGGTTGATTATCAGGAAGACGAGCATCTGCTAGTTGGTCAGCGATTGTTTGCCCCTTTATGTATTTTTGCTGGACAAATTCTAAGTCAAATTCGGCAAGAAGCATGAGCCAATGAGCCATACACTGGTTTTGATATGGCTTAGAATGCATGTATTTAAGAGGATCAGTGTGGGTGACGACAAAGGTTTTGTGATTGAGAAGATAGTGACAGAGCTTGGTAATGGAAAAGACTAATGCCAAACAGAGTTTCTCGGTATGAGTATACCGAGTTTCATAATCGACAAGTGTTCGGCTTATGTAGTAGACTGCTTGCTCACGGTGTTGCTCGTCTCGATGCGTGATCATGGCACCTAATGAATGATTGGTTGCTAAGATGTAGAGGTAGAAGGGTTGGTCATCCTTTGGCAGAATAAGGACTGGTGGAGAAACCAAATAGCGTTTGAGGGCTTTAAAAGCCTCTTGGCAATCTTTATCCCATTTAAAGGAGACATCTTTCTTAAGGAGGTGATGAAAGGGTTGGCAATGGTCAGAAAGCTGCGAAATGAAGTGGCGGATGGATTGGAGCTTTCCTTGTAGACTACGAAGTTGCTTGAGATTAGTTAGAGGTGGCATTTCGAGGATAGCACGGATTTTGGTAGGATCTATCTTGATGCCACGAAGAGAGACAATGAATCCCAGGAGCTTTTTGGAGAGGACCCCAAAGACGCATTTCTTGGGGTTAAGATGGACATGGTACTGAAGAAGGCGAGAGAAGATGATTTTGAGGATAGTTAAATGGTCGCGACGAAGCTTAGACTTGCCAAGCAGGTCATCTACATAGTCCTCCATGATTTTATGGAGGAGATCGTGAAAGATGTAAGTCATGGCACGCTGATATGTGGCGCCTACATTTTTCAGACCAAAAGGCATGACTCGATAGCAAAAAGTTCCCCATGGTGTAATGAAGGTGGTTTTGTGTTGATCTTTCGGTGCAATCAAGATTTGGTTATATCCTGAAAATCTGTCCATGAGTGATAACATCTCATGGCCAGCTGTAAGATCAACAAGTTGGTTAATGTTTGGAAGAGGAAAGTTGTCCTTAGGACAAGCTAGGTTAAGGTCATGATAGTCTGTGCAGATCTAGATCCCCCTAGTCACCTTGGTGATAGGAACGATGTTAGAGACCCACTGCAGATAATCGATGGGTTGGATGAAGGAGATAGAAAGAAGGCACTGAAGCTCTTCTTTGACAAGAAGTGCAACACGAGGATGCATTTTGTGAAGCTTTTGCCTAACAGGCTTAGCCTCTGGGTTTGTGACAATGTTATGAGTGGCAATGTTAGGGTCGATGCCAGGCATGTCAGCATAGGTCCAGGCAAAGGCTTTGCGATTGTCTGAGAGAAATGTGGTATAGTCGATCTGCTCCTGGGTGGCTAAAGATTGACCAATCTTTAAGACATGAGAAACACCAGAAGAGGAAAGGTTAATGTCAATGGTTGATTCATTTAACATAACATGTGTTTCAGAAGGGAGGGAGCGCTGAATGAAAGAATCGTTGGCACCCATATAGGTAAGAATGGCGTCATCGTCTATGCAGTGGACAGTGTTGATGGTTGCTGATTCATCGTCTATCATGCTGGGATAAATGAGAGGGAGAGACCTGGAAACCTTGTTGAGCTGATAGGTCAGGGGTTCCAAGTGGATGGTGTTTATGCAAAAAAAAAAACTAGGAGGGATGGAAACCACCAACTCCGTAGGTGAGGATGGAAGAATAGGCAAGTCTGGAAGAGATTGGTCAATGGTTGGTTCGGGGAAAAGGTTTGCGAAAGCCTCGGTGGGTTCTTGGAAACCCAGTCCATACCGTTTCTTTGCATTATCATCATTGGGTGGTTCGATAGGCCGATGGGAGCCTTGTTCGTAGCGCCCAAAGCCAAAACCCTTCCATGCACACCTATAAAGGTAGGTATGTGCAAAGGTGGGTTTCCAAGAAAGGAGAAATCAGATGTGAATATTTGAGGTGAGGAAGAAGGATTTGATTCAGTAGGAGCTTGATCCAACCCCCCATAGACGAGATTGGTTCGAAGGCTAGGAGGACCATAAGGAATGACCATTTCGATCCGATGGTCATAGCTTGGATTTTGATGAAGCTTTCCATACTCTTGAGGAGTCTGGAACATGTCTAAAGTAAGTAGGCAATATTCCCCTAGTGAAAGTCTTTGGAAGATATCGTCCATGGGGTCCTTGGTTGTTAATTGAGAAGGTGATGTGGTGGCAACCGCTATTTGTGTACTAGTCGACGCTTCTGCAGATGGAGACGATGTTTGGGTTGGTGCCTTGAGAGGGATAAGAATGTCATTTGGTCAATAAGTTGTGTTACAAGTCTTAAAAGGGGATGGGTCGGCAGGAATGACATGGACTTGTTTGTCGTGTTCAAATTTGACACAACGGTGAAGTGTTGAAGGGACGCAAGCCATGGCACGGATCTAGGGTTGTCCTAATAGCATGTTATATTGAAATTCTCCCTCAATGATGTAGAAGAGCTTCAGGATTGTGCGTGGACCAACGTGAATATGGAGGACAATAGTGTCAATAGTGTTAGCGGTGGTGTCATTAAAAGATCTAAGGATTGCATCAGTTTTCGATACACAATTCTTGGGAAGAGCCAATTGATTAAAGGCGTGGGTGGAAATGATATTAATGTTAATGCCCCCGTCGATCATAACTCGTTTAATACAAGTTTGATCAATGTAGGTTGTGATGAAAAGAGCTGCGTCCTGATCTTCCAAGGTAGAGGTAGGAATTTCAGAATCACTGAAAGTGATAGAGGCGATGGGGGATAAAGAATGGACTACGGCAGCTAGGGGTTGAGGGTCTTCAGGTTAGACTTCTACTGCCTGTAAGGCTTTGATTAGAGCCTGATGATGCTGGGGGGAGCTTTGGATAAGGTCATATAAGGTCATCTTCACAGGCATTTGGTGAAGTTGTTTTATCATAGAGTCTTTGATTGCCTCTGAAGAAGGGGGTTGGGATGCACCTAAAATGGAAATCTTGGGTTTTGGTGGTTGAGGTGACTGGACAAAAGGATAGGTCCAAGGAATAACAACTTTTTCTTTCACCTTGTCCTTTTGTGATCTAGTGGTTATATGGATAGCATTGATTTCAAAGATAGGAGGTGAAGAAGGGGTCATGGCCTGCTGGTGAGATGATGATCTAGTTGAAGAGGTTGAATGGGAAGGTGTCGAGGGTCGGTCAAGAGTGTCCTCAAGGAGAAGAGTGTCTTTCTCCATATAGCGGCGAACGACTGCCTTGAGGGCACATCAAGTCTCGATATCGTGTCCTGGCGTATGATGGTATAAACAAATCTTCGTATCGTCGAACCAAGAAGGTTTTGACCCAAGTGGTTGGAATGGCTTGATAGAAGGAAGGGTAATGCTAGAAGTCTGCAAAATTTGGTGTAATATCAAAGCATATGAACCTACTAAGGGGTCTGTGCTTTTTGATGCATGATGCGCTGGTGGCTTTTGCTTGGGAGATGTTGAAGAAGGTTTCTGTATCACCTTTTGGGTTGGTGGTGCAGCCACATGTGAAGACGGCACTTTCTTCGTGAGAGGTGCCAAATTTTTGAGAGGGGGTTGACTTGTGGTGGGCAAAGGAAGTAATGGAGGTAATTTGTGTTGGTTAAGGGTCGGAGTAGGGAGCACTCCGATTAGGGTAGAAGGGTGAGGGCCTAAAATGGAGGGTAATGTTGACGATGGAGGAGGGGTTCGCTTTTGTGGTCTGGCAGTCTTCTTTGACTTGGTTAGAAAAATACTATTGGTCGAGGTCTGGTCTAAGTCCACCTTCACTTGAGGGTGAGTGAGGGTAGAGATAGGGTGAATGCCAAGTGACTTGATCGGTTTAGATGGGGTAGATGCAGGTTTAGAAGAGGAAGTCTAGTCTTTGTTGAGAGTCTTGGGAGATTCTGCCTTGGGAGGAGTGGCAGCATGAGACGAGAGGGCACGGGAATATTGAAGAGCTTTAAGATGCTCCCACAATCCCTGATGCTCCACTTTCCTTGAAGGGAGAAGTTAGATTTTCTCCACTAGTCAAGAAAATGGTCGAGGATGAGGTTTGTGTTCTTGAGAAGATGTGTTAGGTGTGGCAGTAGTCTCGAACCCAAGGTGTGTGGGAGTTATAACTGGATTATCATTGGTCAAAGAAGATGGAGAGTCAGGTTCTTCTCTTGGTGGAGAAGGAACTGAAGAATGTGAATCCTCATGCGGGTAAAGGGCAGGGATTATGGTGCCCTCCACTTGCGGTCGAGGAGTAGGTAAGGCCGGGTCCTTCATAGGCAATAGGAAGGAGGATGGTGAGACCGGTGGTGCCAGTAAGGTTGAGGCGTCCTCCAAGATGAGAGAGGTTGATGGATAACTTATCGGGGAAAGAGGTTCATCCACACGTGATGGACTGATAGATGGACTAACCTCTTGAGGTTGGTTGGGGATGAAGGGCGAGACCGTATTGACTATTCGAATGTCATGTTCATGAGTGTTGTCAATCAAGGTCTGGACATTATTTTGGGTCAGTGGATGATTGGGGAATGGTTGCTTGAAGATGTCGATGCCCTGATTAGGAGGTGCATTGGGATTATCTAGGATGAGCTCACCCTTTTCAAGCATGTCTTGAATTATGTTTTTAAAGGTTTTGCAGTTTCCCGTGTCATGACCTTTGACATGGTGGTAATTGCAGAAGTCATTTTCCCTATACCACGCAGGGATGGCACGTGAGGGATCAAATTATGGAGGTGGTCGGATCTAGGGGAGGTTGAGAATCCCTTGTTTAACAAGTTTTTCTAGTATAGATGTGTAAGATTCTCCGAGAGGAGTATACTGTCATTGTACATATCTCTGCTGGAATTGACGGGTAGCGCTCTGAGATGTGGATGGCTCAGGCTTGTTGGTTGAAGAGGATGAAGGTCTAACGACCACAGCATTAGCTGAAGCTTTAGACTTAGTATTAGATGATGAAGGTTTAGAAGAAGAAGAGTCATTGGTCTTAGAGTTGGGATTCTTGCTCCATAATTTGACTTTATTCTCCTTGATGGCACATAATTCAAGTTTGTGGGCCATCGTGAAGGCTTCATCAAAGGTGCAGAAGGTCTGAACCCGTAAGGTGGAAGAAATATGTTTGGCACAGGCTCGGGAGAAAATTTCAATAAGTTCGAGTTGGGGTAAGGAAAAGGAGAGTTGATTGATGAGGCCTCTCCAGCGAGCAACGAAGTCAGCTATAGATTCGTCCTCGAATTGGCGGATAGTATAGAGGTCCGTGATCGAGACCTTCTTGGTGATGTTGATGGAGAAGTGATCAAGAAAGAGCTGGGCTAGCTGTGTAAAGGTGAAGAGGGAATGGCTGGCAATAGAGCTATATTAGTCAAGCGCAGTGCCAGAAAGGGACATAGGAAATGTGCGCAAGAGCAATGCATCGTCATGGGCAATAAGGTAATAGGCATGTCTGAATGCCCGTAAGTGCTGTTATGGGTCTTCCTTGCTTTGAAAGCGAGAAAATTTGGAAAGCTCCCACTGGTTGGGGTATGGTCTAATCGGGACAAAAGGATGAATGGGCTCATTACAAATTTGCTCGTATGAGAGAGTATTGTGTGAGCTAGAAACGGAGGTCTCTAGGCTAGACATCTTATCCATCAGCATTTTGATGATATCTGCTGATGGATTGGCAGGTGGAGTGCCCCCTAGATTATAAGGTGCTTGAAAGATATTGGGAGGGGCATATGACGTGGTTGGTTGCGTAGATGCAACATATGGGTAGCTAGTTATTGGATCAAAAGTTGGAGCCAAGGGCACTTGTGTTATGGGGTTGGTAGGCACAAGTTGGATAGGGGTCGTCAAGGATGGTTGAGGAGTGGCCACACTCGTTGACAGGTAAATAGTTACTCTTGTGTTGATAGGTGCAAGAGTAGGGGGGATAGAGACTAGTAGGTTTTGGAAAGGTGTGGGGTTTGGTTGAGTATTTTGAGGTTGAGGGAGTACCAGAACCCCCATGGAGGTAGGTTTAGATGGAGTGGCTAAGTTTTGAAGGTAAGACACAGTTGGGTTATTAGTGGAGGCGTTGACTTGATTGTCTAGTGGCTGAATTGTAGGCGCTGTTGATGTGATTCTTGTCTCGACTAAGGAAGTCAGCATCCCATAGATTGGGTTGCCTAGGGAGTCTCATGTTTGGCTATGCGTGAGATAGTGCTGTAAGGCTTTGACGTTAAGGTCCAAGAATCATGCAAAATCTTGGTCCCCTTCTAGAACAATAGGAGTTTGAGGCAGGGTTGGGCGAGTAGGAGTTCTTTCAGTCTCCGAGTGGAACTCCATTATAGGAATGGTCATAGATGGTGAAGGTGGAAGCGGTTGTTGCCTAGCGTGGTCAAGGAGAGCCTTGGTTTGACTGCGTGTCAAAACCATTCAAGGCAAGAAAGGGTCAGGTTTCAGCAAACTGTGTTTTTTTTAGTCTCAAAAAACCAGAATGAATGTTTAGACAACAAGAAAGTTGGATTTTAAGCTTGCTATTTTTGGAAAAAATAAATTGGACAGTGACCGACGTCGGTACAAAAACTGATGTCGGTGAAGAAGTCTACCGATGTCGGTCAGATAACTGATGCCGGTGGAGAAAATTTACCGACATCAGTTATAGAACCGATGTCGGTTACTGTGTTTTCCAGAAACTCAGAAAAAAAGTTTTTGGAAATGAAGAAGACGTCCTTACCAGCTCAAAAAAAATAGATAAAAATAGAAAATAAGATGAGGACAGGCAGATCCTAGCGTTAAATCCCTAGAAATAATTTTATTAGGATCGTGTGGCTTATGCCTTAAAGTGATGTTTGAGGAGGTTGGCTATTAGAAGGGTCCTAGAATAAGTAGTCTAAAGATGGTTTCAGGTATGTTTAGGCACTCAAAAGTCTATGTTAGGTTCCGTACATGGCCTGGTGCTAAGGAGCAAGCTCCCCTCACTTCACGATTCCAGTGGTTAGCTGGTCTCGCTTAGCCAAAATATACTTTCCCTATAGATTAGACTCTACCAGAGAACAGAGTGGGCTTTCCCCTTGGTGGTGAAATCCAAGTAGGATCATTGGGATGGGTAAGGTATCCGTTGGGTGATGAAATCCCAGTCGGGCCTTGTCTCAAGTGAGTTTGATGTTTAATTTAGTGCACGTGGTCTGGTTGTGTAACATCAAGTGATCTACGATTTATTCAATATGCAGTTTATTAATTACTAAGTGTGGACTAAGAAATGCAAACAAGTAGAAATGGAATGCAATATGTTTTTAAGCCCCAAATCGAAATGTTAAGTTGGAATGAAAACAAGTTGAGAAAGGGTTGAAGAAAATGATTTTAGACTAGTCTAGAAATGCAAGAAAAAGTTCTTTTTATTCCTACTTATGATGTATTTTAGAAAAGAAGAAAGAGGTGAAAAGGGAGAAACCTAATGCACCTAAATGAAAAAAGAAGGAAAGGAACCCAAGGAAGGCCCTAAGGGTCCCACCGGGCATGCCAAAATGTTTCTATGCAATTTCGCTTTCACATTCAAAGAGAGAAAATGAGAAACTTAAGGAAATGGTCAAGGCTTGTATGTACCTAGATGTAGTCTACGCACCGTAATCCAGACGTTGTGAGAACTCCTCTTTTGTTGTGGAGGATGACACCTGAAAGAGACAGACACTAAAACATGAAAAATGTTAAATGATAAGAGGGTGGATTGCCAAGCAAAAGCTTGGTCCTAGAAGCGCTAAGGCTTCTTGGAGGATGACAATCCACTGTTTAAAATAGAATATGACAGAGACAGAAAAGAGAGATAATAAAAGACTTGAAAAGAAAGAACTAAAAGCAAATGCATACCTGATAAGCTGCAATCTGCTTAACACACTCACCGATGTTGGTGATATTGCTGGTGTCGACCAGGAAGGTCGCCGATGACAGTTATACTGCCGATGTCGGTAGGGGAAGTGGATGAGGTCGGTCGGGGCAATGGCCAGGGACGAGTTACAGGTCTAGTTTCCAGTCTGCAAGATGGACTATGGTCTTGTCTGTGAGTCTAAGGGCCTATGAGGGATTCAGAGGGATTGCTTGGGGTCTAATGGACTGAGAATCTTGTTAGGAAAAGGAGTAAGGGACAGGAAAAAGGCCTTTCAGCCTTTTCGTAAAGCAATTTAGTTAGGTTGGTTAAATTGGTCTTAAGATGGTCTGTAGGTCTTTGATAACTTGTGCTGAATTGATTGGACAGAGGGTGTTGTCTAAAGAGAGACTAAGGGAGTGTCAGAGGCAAAGAAAAGGGAATAAGGGGTGAGAGAAGGCTTTTCAGCCTCTCCGGGAAGAACAGGGAAGGTTGGGTCAAGGATGCTTGGAATAGATAATAGACAGAGTGCTAATATATTGTAAATGACACTAAAATGAAAATAGTACAAATATTTAGCTGTGATACGAATTGGTAAAGGTGCAGAAGCTGTGTTTCGGTTGTCGCTGGTGATGGAGATATCATGCAATCCCCGTGCAGAATGTCTGATGCAAGACCTTAGTGCCTAGAAAGTGTTGTCAAGAATGTTGATCCCTGCAAGAACACCAAGAAGCCAAAAACACCAGAAAGCAGGAGCACAAGGAATTTGTTTTGCTGGAAGAAGATTCGAGAGTCGTGATTAGCTCTAGAGATTAACCGATTTCTGATTGGGTCCGTCAAAGGGTTAGAAAATTTGTTTAAGTATAACCGACGTCGGTGATTTCGTCGACATCGGCCAACATTTGACTGATGTCGGCGGGTGCAGAATGGGAAAAAGAGCCACCAAGCCCGTTTTTCATCCACCAAGTGCACTATCCATTGGAGAATGTCAAAAGGTTGGGCTAAATACGCATGAGAGTTGGTTAGGCGGTTAGAGAGAAGTAAGAATAGGTCTTGGGTGAGTCATAGGGTGGGAAATAGTCCAAGGCAAGGTGTCAAGCGAGGTGTCAAAGGGGAGAATATTAATAATAAATTATTATTTTTAAATTAGTAAGTGCATGGTTTAAGAATGGGTTAAGAATGGACCAAGGGGGGAGGTGACCAAGGGTTAGACACTATTTCGGTGTCTACACAAGGCTATGGATGCTTGGATGGTAGTGGATCAAGGCCTTGAGTGGAACCAAAGGCATCTATTTTAGGGTTATGGATGCTAAAATTTAGTGTTAATTATTAAATTCATGAACCTAGAAGTTGCTCTCCAAATCCTATAGCAATAAGTGGAATCAAAACACAACATGGCTATGTCTTGATGTTTGATCTTAATTCTACATTTTCAAGATTTGTTCTAACTATGAATTGATCTTAATAATGGTACCTAATAAAATGGAAAAAGAATATTAATTATTATTCTAAACTGAGTCTTTGAATTGTAACATATTGATATGTTTCCCTTAGAAGTTACCATTTATTGAGGTCAACATATCCCCATTTCTAAAAAATGGGGACCCTTGTGTCTAACTATGAAAATTTGTACCTTAAATTTGAAAATTCACTTGATCAAAACATATATAGCATATTTAAATTTTTTTCATAACTCTCATTTGGATTAATGGACATGTCATATGATCAAGATTTCTTCCCTTCTAAAGTTGCTAACATTTGATCTTTATGTTTCAAGTCACAACTCCAATGGAGTCTATTTAAAATAAGCAATGTTTGGGTTTTATGATTTAATAATGACTTGATATTTTACCATCCTTTATTCTATTGAAATCAAGTTAAATTAATATTTAATCAGTTTAAATCCCTAACTCTAATTACCCTAGCTCATGCCCTTTCAATTAAAATTTAAATTTGGCAAGAACATTTAACACAGGAACATTTCAATTATGACATGGACTTAGTTCAATTTTAATCCTAAGGCTTAGTTTTATTTTTTAACAAGACCAAAGTTTAGGCTAAAAATTTTATGCTTGGTTTCATTTATATCCCATTTCCCCTTGTTCCATTTTATCTTAGCATGGTCTAATTTTATGGTTCATAGGGTCACTTTATTGTGTTTTAATAACAAGACTAAACTTTAGCCTAAAGTTTATTCATGTTTATTAACACAAATGGAAACCTTAGTAAAAAAAACTTTAGTCTAAGTTTTATATATTCTCAGTCCTTAATTTTGTGCTTATTTGTAGGATCAATGAACTGTGTTAGCTCAGATGAGATTGATCCAATAGAGCATAACAAGCATTAACAATTCAAATCCCTAAAAGAATGACAAGTGTTGAAATTTCATCAATAGGATATTAAATAGATAATAGTGGTGTATCCCTCATATCATGATCCAATAGAGTGCATTTACTTGAGAAAAAGTGATTTGATGGTGTGAATTGGACATTAACCTTTCAACAAAGCTATGGGAAAATGTGAGATCACCACATAGTGAAATCATGTTAACCCAATAGAGCTAATAGAGTATGAAGCACAAAGCCCCTGAAAACCTGTCAAGTGACACCTACATAAATTGGAGTGGACCTAGAAGTGATAAATGGTAAACTTAGCAAGGAGTCTTGAGGGAATAATTTAAAATTGATGGTTATGCAACCATCAAATATCTTCATGTGGACGTTAAATGATGGGAGTGAAAAATGTCAAAAATTAAGCTTAGTAAAGATTTTTGAGGAGGTAACTAAAAATTTATGGGCATATAAATGTCAAAAATGTTCCCATGAACATCAAATGATGGGTGCGTAGATGTCAATTTTAAGATAACCATTCAGTGTGGACATTTCAATGGGTCTAGGACTAATGACATTCAAACTTATAAATCAAGATCAATGAACCACTTTGATTCACACATATTAATATAATTGTGTGTGATCAACATGGTAGTGACAAATTTCACAACCAAATGGGAATATTATAAAGGCAACCAATGGTATTCAATTCTTAGGATTGAGATCAATGAATTACATTGATTCATGTAGAAATATCAGGTGGTATGAGATCAACATAGAAATTTCAAAGGGAAACAATCACTTTTTGAAAATTAATGAGAAAGTGTTGTGAAAATGCCATAGGGATGCCATGATGATGCCACATAGGCATAAAATGAAAAATCTAAAGATCTTATGGGTTCAAAAATGCAAAGGTATAAATACAAAGATCCAAATCAAATCTAAGGTATTAAGTTTTTACTAGCTCAACAACCTACCACCATTAAAGCTATGAGAGGACATACAAAAAACCCTAGCTCACATAAAATCCATAATTTGATCCTATATTGATCATAAATTATGCCCAAGAGAGAAAATTATCATTAGAATAAGAAAAATTTAATCCAGAGATGAATATCAGCCCACTAGTGAGCAATTTGGTCAAATTCATAGTCATGATGGCTGAAAAACAAGCTAGGGAAGATACAAAGTTATTTTTGACTTCTGATGTAGAAGGGAAGATTTTTAAGGACAAAGAGTTTGATGCCATGGATCTAAACATGGGAAACAACAATTATTCTAAACTTTTTTGGGCCAATGAAGAACAACCAATCATTTTTATGGAAGATGAGAAGAACACATCGGTCAAGAGGAGATATTATGATGTGGTTGCCATCCAGATGATAAGCCTTCATTATGTTGTGGTGAAACTAGAGGTATTATATTGCATTAATTTTATTTCTCCCATATTCAAAGATTCTAAATTGATTAGGGCATGATAGTTCATGAGCATAACTTTAGGAAAATTACCTACATTTCCCTTATTGCCTTCAAAAACCACTATAATTAACCAAACCCAAGTAGACATAACCACAATCAATGATTGGGCCAAGAAGAATGACCTAAAGACCACCCTCACCCCATGGATATATTCTGGGAATCATGTGTTTTCCAACTTCAATTTTAACATCCCAATCAACCAATTCAGACCTAGGATCAAGATGATCATGACTATGATGAATAGGCTATGTGGAAATTCAACCACCACATATGTGGACAAACTTTGGGTCCCCTTTGTTTCTTTTATGGTTGAGAAATAACTCACTCCTCTTCTAGGAGAGATGATTATCACTCGTTTGAGGAGGCAATTCTCTATAATTAAGAAGAAAACTAGGAACTAGTTCTACATGATGTCTTACTTGTTGTATGCCTTGCTTGCCACCACCCAAATCCTAAGCCTTAGAGAATGGTTTCCTAGTGGGAAATAAATAGTCTCCTAGTATTATTTAAAGTTTAATATTTTCATATATAGGGACCACATCTAATTCATTTATGATTGTTTTTACCTAGCCTTAGTTGAGGCCATCATAGGGATCTTGATGGCAAGAGTGATCCCATAGATCAAAAAATATGTTGAAGCCATAAGAGATATATCATTATATATAAATTATACCATAATCAAGATTAAGTAAACATAATTCACCCCACTTATACTACCAGTCCACGTGCCAATCAAACTAGTTAAACAAGTGGTAGAATACAAAATATATAATGGTATAGACAATCTTTGCAACACCAAAAGGAATAGAATGATCCACACCCTCCCCATAAACATTGGCATAACTATGTTTCAAAAATGGGACAATAGTGAGGATGCCTTTAAACATAGGACCTCTTTCATATTACAACATTATAAACTAAGGTAGTGGGATCCCTAAGGAAAATTTGTGGGGCACTTAAAGGTAAAGGGGGTCAATATGACCTATGAGCACCAACCTAGACCTTATGACCCAATGTACACCAAATATTCTTCATTCATTGAGGTTTTTCTAAGATTGAAGAAACATAACATTAAGGCAAAGGCTAGATTGCATAGGGAATAGAAACCAAGAGATGATATATGGAAACTAGGGCCAAGATAGTATCACTTTCTAGGAAGCACACCTTCTAGACCTCCTCCCACTCAACCACAAATAGACATCCAAAATCCCAAGGCACCGAGGCTATAAGAAAGGAGACCTGGTGAAGTGCTTCTTCTTCAGCCCAGGCATAAAAAATAGGTTGTCAGTTGAGGAGATTCAGGTGATAGCCTTGGACTCAAGTGAAATGGTTGAGTATGCACTATAAATGTTATCTAGTGTTTATTAGTCAAATGAGGAATAAGTCCAAGTAGAGTAAACTTAGACTAGGGAAGTAAAATAAAAGAAGGGGAAGGAATTTGAATTGGATTTAGTCCCTATTACCATAACTATTCCAAAGAGAAAAGTTGAGCTAGCATTGGTTTTCATAGGGAAGAAGAAACCAAGTTAACCTTCACTCATCCTTTAAGTGAGGTCAACCTTTTAAGTAATGAGAACCCACTCCAAGGCCCAACCATTCCTAAATGGTTCATATATGGCAAGTTGCATAAAATTCCAACTCTACACCATTCTTGGGCAATAACCAAGTTTATAAACATAACTATGCATTATGAGCTCAAGCCATAGATTGTGGCTTTAAAAAATAAAGAGGAACAAAGGATGGTTTCTCCAAGATAATTAAGTAGAACTCATATTAAAACCCTACTCCTCAAGTGACACAATATTTAGTTGGTGTCAATTTTGACCCAATAACAACTAGGTTAGAAAGAGTTACTAAATAGAAGGCCATGATAGGTGGGGAAGAGTTCACTTTTCAAAAAGTGGAAACATTCATTGGAATAACTCCTATTGAAGGACAAAGGCTAGGTGAAACCCCCATATTTGAAGAGAATGTGCTTGAATTAGCCCAAGCTCAATCAACACAATTACAAACTACCATCAAGGGCATGCAACAACAAAGAGAGAATCTATAAAAGAAAAAGGGAAATTTGGAAGGACAAGCTATATTATCAGTTTCAAATGTCATGATCAATATGTTTAAGGTATCTTTCTATGATATGTTTAACTCCTTAAAATCAACAAGGTCTAGACAAAATGTATTAGTTCAATAGGATGAAAAAATCAAGGACTTAGTCACCCATTAGAAGAAATCAAGGGATAAAATGAAGGAATTGATCAACATGTTTGTGGAAGATCAAATCCATGGTTTTAAAATCATCAGCCTAGCTCATTTGAACACATTTATAGGACTACTTGTGGACAAGATCAAGAGCTTGAACACATGGTCTAAAAATTTGGAAAGACTTTTTAAGGATGAAAAGGAACTGTTAGATCAGATGTAATATTTGCTTGAGACCATGATCATCAAACCAAATACACTTAGCTCCATGGGCCTCATCACGGATAAATATTTCAAACATAAAACCACCCTATTCATGTAGGAAGTGAGGAGCAAAATATAAGGTAAATATAGAATAGACAATAGTAAGGTCATCGATATGATCCTAACAGTAGAGGAAATGATTAATAAAGATAGGAGCATTAAATAAGCCTTGGAAAGAAATGATAGGGACTTTAGAGACCTGGTTGATCAAGAGGATGAGCTCTTCATGGAACCTGTTGTTAATTTGAAGTTGATTAATGAACAACACTAGATAACAATGAAGATACTACAATAGTAATAGGGGACTTCATCAGCACGAAGGCCCCAAAGTCAATAAATTTGACTTAAGATACTCTATTCTAAAAAATCATTGTAATATTTAAATATAAAATATTCTTTTTTAAAGGCATGTACAACTTGTAAAGCACATTGCCTATAGGTTGGTCCATAGGGAAAAGTCTAGTGTATTCTACAACATTGTAAAAGGATATATATCATTGGCATGTGTAATTTTGTAATTGGATATGAATAATGGGTACACTACCTTGACATTTTATAAAAAAGGATTATTACCATTTATAAAAGGGAGGGGATTTTTTGAACCAAAAACTTGTGTAAACTTTTGAGCAATTAATGCAAGCAAGGAATTCTACAAAGATTGTCCATATTCATCTATGTCATTTATTGTTATGCTTTATCTCTCTCACTTGCTTGTTCTTATTTCTAGAATTGAATTGTTCTTATGAATTCTTGATGTGTATCTTTTAATTACATAGTTGTTAACTTGTGTCAAAGCTAGGTTGACTAAAAGTTCTTAAGTTCATTTTATTTCCTTTACTCTTCTTGCATTTGGGCTAATGTTGTTTTCTTGTAGGGGTAAATATTTAAAGTGAAATTAGTTATTATTTTCATTTTTCTCATTCCTTAGATGTTTACCTGGTGTGTGATAAGATTTGAGCTCATGATAATTCATGTTACACATTGATTAAGTGCATGCTTGGATGCTATTTGAACTTTGTCATGATGTTTGGGACGAAGATCAACAACTCTTTTTTACCTTACCTTTTCTTTTACTCTTTTTTAACTAGATCACTCTAGTTTAACTTTCATTATAAATACCCATCATAAATTAGTCTTTAGATTTGTTCTTGATCATAATTCACCATTCTTAGCATAATATACTTCATATTTTGCATAGACTAACTTTGGCCATAGTGCCTCCAAACCACCAAATATTATAAATATTTTGAAATAGTCCACTTGCTTTGCCTCTATTTCATTAATAGATAATAGGATTATCATAACTTATAAATCATGCACTAGATTCCTAGAATTCTAAAATGATAAGTGTTCTTGAACACTCTGGGCACCTGTGATACATATTCAAGCATCAACACCACCCTTGTGAGTTATGTAAAAAAATGGTTGATAAACATGATCAAGGCTTGCTCATCCCCAATGACCATCATACCATAATATAGTAGAACATGATCTGGCATGTCCAACTACATCAACCCACATAAGGTCCCACATAAGAACCCATCCAAGTGACAAACCCATACTCTATATGGAACATCTCCCTAATGTCCAAAAAATGTTGATGACCTTTTCTAATTATTAAAGATGATATAAACCCTTATCAACTTGTACTATCACCAATGACTGATCAAAGTCCAATTAAGGCCTAAATCTTCTCCCCTATCTAGAAAGAGGTGAGAAGCCATGCATCAAGAGAAATAAAAAAACTAACTCTATCCACTCCATGTCATGAATATTAGATATAGAAAGCCAAAAATAGAACTAAAAATAAGAACACAAGCCAAAATTTGCCATTCAAGCTTTAAATCCATACTCTAAGTGAATAGCGAACTAGAGAGGGTAATTGTCCTCTAGCCTCTAATGTGCCATTTATACTTTGTTAATCACAAGGATATTGATGGACATGTAGAATATGATACATTCTTTGATATCACAAGGATGAGGTTACATTATGAAAGTTTTTATGTTGCAGGTGTCAGTTTCCTCAGAAAATGCATCTTTATACATCATTTTAATTGATTTATAATAAAAATCATATATAAAAGCTTCAAATCACAAAATAAATGATTTATTTGTGTCTGAAATGGTTGAAAACCTATAAATTGACTAGTCACATGATAACCATTAGATAAAATGGTGATGGGTCATAAAAGGTACAACAAATATCACAATTGTTATGCGACTTACACACTTATATCACCAAGTTGACAAACACCCTTTTAAAAATAGAATATCTCCTTGTTTTGAAAATTATATTATAAAACAATAAAAAATGAAAATTTATCCAAAACAAGAGTTTTGACCCCCTGACTTCTTGTTAACAAGTGACTACTAAAAGATTTATACCAATTCCTCCACATGTAATTCTAGGATATAAAGAAACAACATGACGTTATTATATATCCATTGTTTTATATTTGTGAAAATAAAATGGTATATATGAAATATTTTACATATGTAAAAAAAATGCTATCCTTTTTACTTGTATGGAAAATCTAATGCACTACCTTCTTGTGGATTTCACATGGATTTTAGGGATTTTTTAAGACATCTTGAAAACTAATGGTGATTTTGATGAGGGCCCCACTTATTAATGAAAAATAATGGAAACAAATAAAACTTAAATTATAAGCTTACTGCTACCATTTTTTGATAAACTTATTGTGCCATACTTTGAGAAATACAATTGATGGCATTATAGTCCTCACTAAAAAACTTTAGAAAAAGTAGATCAAATAAAAATTGTTCATTTGTGTTTGATTTGGGATGTGTTTCACTTATAACAAGTTTTTTTACCAGTTATGATTCATTCCATGCCTCTGTAACTACCATCTATCTACATTTTACCACTGTATACTCCATTTATCTTTTTCTCAAATCAATGGTTTTGAAAAAAAACATTTGGTAAAACAATTACACCAATCTTGGAAATTTTGGTGCACTTTTGTATTACATCGAGTCACAGATATCCTCTCACCAACTTGAGCTCCCTAATATATCCCAAGAATTGCATGGTTATCATTCCTCTCAAATACAAAACCAACCCAATTATAGCTATAAAATATAACCTCACTTATTCATAATGTAGTGTACTTTGTCTCTACACCAAACTTTACTATAAATGGAAGAGCAAAAAAATGAAAGTGCCAAACAAAAGTTAGTTTTTTAATGATCAGACAAGGCAAACTTGTAAATATTCCATGCACATCTTGAATTTAAATGGCATCTCAATCATTTTAGTACTAAAAAAAATATAGATATTTTGGAACATACCTCCTTAATATTGGCAAATCCATGTCAAAGATGCCTTAAGAAAGTTCAAGCCATTTGAATGGAATTTGAACTATACAACCTCAACATTATCTTTCTTCTTCCACTATCATATTTATGGCTTGCTTCAAAACATGGCTTTGATACCACTGATGGCTCAGAGGCAATGGTGGTATAGTAGTGAAATTAAATTGCAAAGATAATATTTTACACAAAATAATATATTGTATTATTTTGTAATATGTTTTTACAAAGAAAGGTGAAAGCTTAAAAAGCTTCATGGTTGGTTATGGAAGAAAACCAACTTTTCCTATAACTAACTTATTTTAACTTAAAAACAAACTAACTAAAAAAATTAAATAAATAAATTTTGGACCATAAAATAATTAAACATGTTAGTCTTGTTAGTTCTAGGGTTATAGATCATACATACTACTTGTTAGTGACATCAGATATGCATATAAGTCTAGTACTGATAACCTCTTCTATGGTAATCATTGGGTCATTATATAATTATTATCTTAGACTCTTCAATATACTTTTTTTATAGTGTGTGCTTTCAATGAATCCACAACAGACATTGGTTTGATATGTGATTGGCCTAGTATATTAAGTTAGCTTGGAAGGGTTTAATCTCTAGTTGGATCATAAGACCCCTTATTTTTTGCCTTAACCTTCCCTCCTTTTATCATTATTAGATATATTCACCTTATTTTAGATCCACCCATCCAAATTAAGTATAATTCATATTTAGAGTTATACATCCATCATATTTGAACTATCCATAATAAATAAATAATCCACTCACTACTATTCTACCACATGGTTATTTATAAAACTAAGACCCATAACTTGTGCCTTAGAGTAATTTTTCACCAATCCTAAGATGTTGGGTACCTTCCCACAAAAATATTTTATGTGTTTAAATCCCACATCAACATAATAATGCATATTTACAAGTCATGAACTTGATTAGTTATATTTAAAAGTTTAGACTTGATCACTCTCAATTCTTAAAACAAATCAACATAAGAAACTACATTCTCTGAGTACCTTAGTAAGGGGGTGCATCTTATCAAAAAAAATATTAGGTCAATATGATCATGGGTACATTGACACCCAATGACATATTTACCTTCCTTTCACCACTCCATGAACTATTATTTTTCTTGGCCAAGAAATGAATAGGGCCAAAAGTATCCTTCCACTTGCATGAGCACTCTCCACAAGTAGCATATTATAACACACATATAAGTTTACTCTTTCCTATCTATTTACCTTTTTTTAATTTATAATTAAGCTTTGATATTTCATATATATACATTAACAACACCTTAAGTTATTTCATATTTTATAATAAGGAAGATTGACATAATCAACATTTTTAGTTAAAAAAGATAAACTATGTCATACACACTCACATTTCACTTATTTATTTTACTTTATAAAATTCATTTCTATAATACTAAGGGGGAGGGGATTTTAGACACCCAATTTTGGAACAATCCCAACCTTTATGTCATTTATTGTAACTTTTTGCACATAGACTATTTATAGCAAATGAGGCATCTATTGACAAAGCTTAATTGGGTATTTCTCTATTTTAATTTGTGATTTTATATATTGGTCATTTATCTTACCATTTTTTCATTAGATTCCCCAATTTTGGTTTTTTTACTTCTAGATAGGTCCATAGTAACTGGACAAGTGCATTTTTTATTCATGTCCATTTAACACAAACTTTTCAAGGTGTAACTTTAAGAATTTATTTCAAGGCATGTTTAATTTTATTCTTATTTTTGTCCTTTGGGTATTATCTTGTGTCAAATTTTGCATGATAATAGGTCCAAAATTATAAATCAAAACATATATAAATACAATGGTTCTTTAAGTCATTGATTATCATTTTCCTCACTCTCAAAAAGCTATTTAAATATTTCCATGTTCTATTTATATGTATAATGAAGAAATATTCAAAGTTGAATCTTCATTTGCATGTTTATGCCAAGTCTGAAATAGGTATTATATTATTCATCAAGATCAATATAAAATAAGTTGAATACATTAAAAATAATTCAACAAGCAATAATGTTATCTCAATAATAAATCGAGCCACAAAAGGAGAGATGAGAATTGATAAGTGGGGAAAATGTCAAATGGAAAAAACCCTCACCATCTATTAGAATTATTTCAAATTATTTTAATCCAATTAAAATATAAAGTAAAATCTAGGATAAATTGATAAGAGTGGCCTTAATCCAAAAGAGGAAACACAATATTACAAAGGCAAGATTGATTTTGAAGAGAGGAGGAGAAGGCTCTTTAAATAGAGAAAGAGGAAGGATGAGGGAGTTACAATAATCACTCAAAGAGAGTGGATGGAAGTGTGTGACATGTGGGGTGAGTATTTACTTGTGTAAGTAACTCTCAAATCCTACAAGTGGAAAAAGATATGTGAGAGACACCTCATAAATATGGGATAAAATACATACATAATTATTATAAATTCACACCTAAAAAAGGCTTGGGATATACTTAAAGGACTAAATTGAACTCAAATAAGGTTAACTTCCAAAAATAGTATAAATATCACATGTTATAAAAAAAATTGTATTAGTGCTCTCATGTATTTGTCATATCATATCATAACTTCATGTAAATACCATATTATTATAACCACTCATGTAGTTGATAGTTTTGAGAAGATTTAGATTGATTTGATGTGTTTCAAAATTATATTTGACTCATAATATTTAAGAGTGCATTAAACTATATATTTTTATGGTATCAAGAATGAAATGCATTTTATTATTTTCTATGTGTACCATTGTCCTATTTTCTAGATTTGGTATCAAATCAGGTCACTCTTGTTCCTCTGATGGAAGAATAGATTTTTTGTGAGGGGTGTATATGAGAATTTATTTTTCCTTGTAAATGAGATTAATTAATATTATAAATTATTATTTAGTTTAGGTGATTATATATAGTGCCTTAGTCTTATACACTTGGAAAATACTAATAAGGGCTTTATGCTTTAGTTATAGACCGTCCTTCTAATGAAAGGCTCACATTCACCATCTCACTATGCCTAAATTATTATCTTATGGACCAACCTAATCATTCTAATGACCTAGATCACTTCACTATAGAAAGACTAAAACATGATTTATATCCTTCACTATTAGTTACAAACCTTTAACATTTTTATACCCTATTAGACACTTTCATTTTGCATGGGGAAACTAGTACCCATTTTCCTTATCTAATTTCCATATCTCAAAATTCATCCAAATTAAAAATATTTCTAAACATATGGGTTGTCCTATTTCTCCTATATAACCCTTTTGTGAGATATTTTTAAAATATGTGGTATAAATACAAACCAAATCCTATTCACTGTCCATCTAGAAAATACCAAACAAGCATCTATTCAAGCTCATTCATCAATTTCACAACTAATTTATACTACCCTATTCTTCCCTATTTCTATATCAATCATAGGAGTAGTCATATTACAGGTCTGAGGCATTTAAATAATACCCCATGAGTATTATTTATCCAAATACAAGCTAGATCATATCTATGCCCTTGTATATAAAATATTACACTATTATCCACACACAAGCCCATACTTTGGGGATAACTAAATATGTTTTAGGTCCTCCTTAGAGTATTGGCTATGTAGGCAATGCTCATTAAAAAATAGGTCCTTAAGGTCAGCTCGACTTCTTGATCCCACTAATCCTTTTTTGGCAAGGTGACATAACCTAAGGTGAAGAACTAAGGTTTGAGATATACATAATCATACATAGCCTATGCATGAGATCCAAAAATATCAATAGATAGATAGATAAAATTATACCCTAACAAGTCTAGGTGATCACTTCTCAATACATTAAATATTATGTATAGGATAGAAGCATCAAGCCATGGACATAAATGTCAACACAAGTGTCCATAGTTCGATGAAAGTGTCAAAGCCTCTATAAATAATAATTATAAAATCTGATGATTAGATCCTAAGCATCAAGCTTACTATTTCCATACCTACACATCTAGAAATAAAATAAGTATTATCTCTTCTTTGTGTTAAAATTATCATAATATCAATCAGTATTGTACTTTTCATATTTGGTAAGTTTATAGATTTAACATATTGTATTATCTAAATTAATTTAATTGGAAAAAATTAGAATATTTATATTCATACATTTTATTAGGCTATTCTACCCCCTTTAACCATCATTAAAACATAAAAAAAGGTTAAAAATTTGGTGAACCCAATTTTTGAGTCTTCTATGTAAGTATTATTTGCTTTAGGGTTCATTATCTTCCTCAGCTTTTATATATTATTGTGGATATATTTCATTATTTATTTTACCAAAGATAAAATTAAGGTTTCCCTCATGAAAAAAAATTCAAATCAAGTATAACATATGAACAAGAAGATGTATATATTTATAAAGCAATAAATATTGAGCACAAATAATTTCAAATCTCACCAGTTGGATAAAAATAGACATGTTTGACATGTTTCATTGAGCCCCTACCTTTTGAGGTTCTAATATTCATCATCATATTCCCATTATTCATTGATGACCTATGTTGGGTTTTGTGGTACATGTTATTAGTAACAAAAAATGTAGGTCATCACATCATGGTGATGGTCAACATTTTCCTCCATCTCCTAAAATCACATTCAACTCACATGGGCCAAATTTTCCATCATTTTATTTTGAAATTTTCTACAATATTCACAAGGAAATCATGGTTTTATTTCAAACTACAAATAATTTACTATTACCCCAAGTTCTAACATTTACAAACAATGTAACATTACCAAAGATTCCCAAAATTTTAAAGGATATATCATTATCAAAGCTTCCAAAATTTTCAAAGGATGTATCATTTCCAATAATTCCAAAATTTTCAAATGAGGTTCAATTACCAGAGGTTCCAAACTTTTCACATCATGAAAATCTTAAATAAATTTCTCATAATGATGAGACATCTATTATTCCTATGTTCCAAATAGATGGTGAATTACAACCAATGATTACATCTTTTCAGACCTCAATAATTCTTACTACTTATGTCTATGATGATTACTAAAAGATAACTACAAAGGAAAGTTTCACTCATCAAATTAAAAATGCTATCTTATAATGCTACTACTAATGATAACATTATAAGAAATAAACCTCTTGTAGAATGTGTATTTGAATAACCTTATCTACAAGATTTTATCATGCTAATGTTACCTTTATTTTTTGGCCATGATAATCCTTCCAAAAATATCATTTAATATGTACATTATTTTGATCATTGGGAAAAATATGAGGGAATATTCTTAAAATCATTTCATGGAAGCCTAACACAAAAAGATTGGGATTGGTTCTATAGTTTACAAAATCATTCATTAACTACATTAAATCAATTAGAATATGTTTCATTATTTTCATTTAATATACATTAGGTACCCAAGTTTACATTGGAACATTTACAAAACCTCAAACAACATGATGATGAGTCTATTCAATATTATGTTAGTCAATTAAAAAATGCATCATGTTCCTTAGCATATTGGCATTTAGATTTGGAAATACAATTCATATTTATTATAGGTCTTAATTTTCCATTCAAATAAATGGCATTACATAAATGTTACACCTCATTTAGCCACTTATATATGGATGTGCATAGATATGCTTGTTTTCTACTCAAAAATAACAAATAATTAAATGTATTTCTTATAAAGTACAAAATATTTTTCAAACATACATAGGATGGGAACAAATTACCAAATTAATATAATGAACATATATGTGGCATTCCAAAAATTTATATGACACCTTTTGAAAATTTACTTAATATGGTACTAATACTAAATGGACATACTCTGTAACCGCTTCCAAATACATCAAGTAAAAGGCATCCTCACTAATTGGATTTAACAATTACATTATTCATGGGTGGATATTACTTTCACGACAACCATATTGATCCTAAGTAAAAAGAAACATATTGTAATGAAAAACATTTGTCACAACTTGGATATAATATCAAAAACTTACAACATAGGGTTACATAATATTAACAATTACTTGTGGTCCATGTGTTATCCAAACAAAAGTTTGGGTCATGCCTCATACATCTCAACACAATTTTACATTAGGAAAATTTTGGCTCTACTAAATAGATTATAAAATAGATCCAAATCAATATGGTATTTCACTATCCCACAAGGGAGTATTAACTCACATACCACACAATGGTGATGCCAAGTATACTAAGTAAGTAGGGAGAATATAGGATCATGTTATGAACCTTTCTCACTCAAAACGATCCAATCATGAAAAACATGATATATTCAATGTAAATTGACCAAAATAAATCAAATATTTAAAAACATATCCTAGAAAATACAAAAACATTCAAGTATATCAAAAATACAAAAATTGTTCAACATACACATGTTTACTAGCTCCTTGGCACCTATGTTGTTTAATTTATGGTAGTAGATAGTATATCATTTCTTTTATAGGCATGCATCTACTAGTCATGTATTTGAGTGTGGTAAATTCATACATTATATCCATGATACATCACATGTATATGTTTAAACTTTCCTCTTCTCGAATGACACACTATGTTGGGCACATATTGCTTTTATTTTATCATGATTGATATAGGTTATATAGATTTATTATCACTTTTCCATTATCTTGTCTAGATTATATACTAATTATTACACATGCATATTCATGCTCACATCTTGTATTCTGTGCTTGATATGCTATGTTACATGACAGTTTTTCTAACACATATATGAAGGGACTAGTATGATATGATTATGTTGGTTTCTCATACATCATTTATTCAAATTATCATTTCCTTGATTGTACTTATTGTTTGTTATTATCTTTCTTGTTGAAAATTTAAGTATTCTTATTAATTTTTGGGCCTTTTACCATTGTGTGTTATTTATTTATGGTTGGACATTTCAATATGTCCTCCCTTCAAGTGTGTGGTATTTTAACATGTCCCTTGTTTTTCGTCTCCTTAGACCCCTTTTGTATGGCATTGAGTGTTCTTGTGTGTGTGCTTAATTGTTTGCTAAGCTTGTAAAGTTACTTTCTATATGTTTCCATGATCCATATCATGCATATTAGGGATTTTTTTGATCACATACTACAAGCTTCATTGATATATCTACTTATCATGTTACTCTTATATTCTACATGATCCATACACATATAATATAGTTATCTTATCCTTTTAAGGTAAGGTTACTATCAAATTCCACTGCTATAACCTCAAAATGGTGGTTATATTAGTGGGGTCATGTCATAAATACATGAATACACACATGCAAATATTTTATAATTTGATACAATTTACATGATTTAGATATACACTTGGGTCACAATCTTATACATTTGACAGAGATTTTTATAGATTTGGGACAGAGTTTCTCAAATTTATGATATATATCATATATATTTATAGAGTAGAGACTAAATTTTGATAGATAATTCAATTTGAGACACATTAGAAATGCACATGCCATGAAACTACACCAAAATATTCAAATACATATTCAAAACATTTTACCAAAAAGCACTATTTTTACTAAGAAACATTTTTTTGAGCCTTTCCTATCTATAACAATTGGCCCCTTTGAGTATTTTAGTTATGATTATACACCCTTGATGGCATGATCTCTACTTCCTTGTTTTAGGTTTACTATTTTATACCACTTAGCTTGACTTTATTATTCATTCACTTGAGTTGTGAAATTGAAATTTGGTGATATATATGACTATGTCACAACTTACCCTTACACCAGATTGGGGGCATAAATACCCTCTTCAAATCTCCAAGGTTCAGTTTTAAACCTCTCTCATCTCTACTACTTCATAAGGAATAATATCTACCAAAGAAAAGTATCAAAGGGAAACATGAATGCATCAAAACATAGGTGTACTCCTTCTTTACTCTCTATAATTTTCAAGCATTTAAATTATTAAATTTTAGATTACATGCACTAATTAATACTATAACATGATATTGGTTACAATTCATACACCAGTAAAAAACTCACTAGGGCTCAAGCAAAGGCAAGGTGTGTTTTGCACACCTAGGTACACATGTCTTTACTTTAACCTAATAATTTCATCTTTATGCATTACTAGATTAAAAATATTAGATGTTAAAATCTGATTATATGTAGCATCTCAATATTGTACACTTGAAAAATATAGATAATGGATATGCACTTTAGTTTTAGACATAGTTGTTGCTTAAATATTTGCATTCACCATTTCATTATGCCTAACTACTTATCTTATGGATAAACACAATCATTCAGATTACTCAAATCATTTGTATAGTATAGAAAGCTTTAAAATGGTATATATCCTTCACTATCAGTTATAGACATTCAATAATTTTATAACCTATCAAACACCTGTGTTTTGCATTGGGATAATAACATCAATGTTAGTGTTTAGTTTCCTTATCTAGCATTTATACCTTAAAATTCATTCAGATTGAAAATATTTCAAAACATATGGGTCGGCCTATTTATATTATCTAACCCTTTTATGAGATATTTTCAAAAGGTCTTTATAAATACAAATTAAATCTTATTCATTATCCATCTAGAAAATAACAAGCAAGAACCCATTTAATCTCATTCAATCAATTATACAATTGAGTTATACTACCCTACTCTTCCCTATTTATATATCACTCATAAGAGTAGTCATATTATAGGTATGAAGCATTCAAAGAACAACCCATGAGAGGTATTTATCAGGTTACAAGTTAGATTATTTACATTCCCTTGCATATGGCATATTACACCCTTGTGTACACACAAGGCCACACTTTTGGGATAACTACATATGTTTAAGGCCCTCTTTGAAGTATTATCTAGGTAGCCAATGATAATTGACAAAGGGGTATTTATGGTCATCTTGAATTCATGATCCCACTAACCCATTTTTGGTAAGGTGACAAAAACCTATTTAGAAAAACTAGTGTTTGAGTTATACATAATCATATAAAGACTGTGTGCATGATCCATATATATAAACATAAAGTAAATATAAAACCCTAATAGGTCCAAGAGTTTTATTATCAATATAGTTAATATTTTATATAGGGTAGAATTGTTGAGTCACAGATAGAATCATTATGTAAGTGTTTAGGCCTCCAAAAATAATATTTATAAAATATAATGACATGATCATGAGCACAAGTTTACCTATTTCCCTACCTACACATCTAGAAAATAGATAAGTATTATCTCTTTTTTATCTTTTAATTATCATAAAAATTAATTGGTATTTTCCTTTCCATGTTTGGTAATTTTATAGATTCACCATACTATGTTTTTTAAATTAATTTAACTAGCCTGCTTTAGAATAGTATTATTAATCCATTTGATTAGGATATTATACCCATTTAACCCTCATCAAAATGTAAAAAAGGGTTAAACAAATATTGATAATGAAATAAATTATGTGATTTTTGTGTAGTGTTATACTATTTTCTAGATTTGGTATCAGAGTTAGGTCACTCTTGTTCTTCTAATGTAATAATAGATTTTCTATGAGGGGTACTTATATGTAGACACATAAAATTAACATTTAAGCTAAAATCATGAAATTGTGACCACTCTTTTACACACTCTTTGATCACTTTCAACCACCTTACACACTCTTCTAAACTAATATATGTCCCTTGAATTAAATTTTCCTTATCCTTATCAATTGTATACACCTTTTAGGCCATACCTAACACTTAGCATGATGAAATAAACCATTAGAAAAGACTGCCCTAAAGGAATATAATGCACTGCTCTAGTTTTATTCCCCCTTTCCTATATTTCTACCAAGTAATGGATAATTTACAAAATTCAAAGCTATAATAAGGTTATCCCATGTCCCTAATGTTCCCCATTCAAATTATTTATATAATATGACTATATAAAAACTTTTAAACCATTTTTCACACAAGTGTATTCCACATTAAAAATCACTAGAATCACACTTGCGCACTAAGAGCATAATATATATAACCCTAGTAGCCCAAGCTCAAGTCTAAATACATTTTATAGATTACATGTCATGGTTAAGGCATCTAATCACATTAATATTTCACCAACATCTAGCACATTTCACACCACCAAAGCATGGGAGAACTACATGAAGTTTGATCCTTCTTTAGAGTATTGAAATGTAGGTAGTGCTCAATACATGGGGTGTTGAGGTCTCACCCAAATTAATTTTTTAACCCCCTTTTCCAATTGATTAAAATAATTCTTCAAATGTCAAAGAAATAGGGGTTTTTATACAGTGGTCTTTGCAAGTGATTTTAAGCTCCCACACCAGACATAGGCTCTTCAAAATGAAGGCATAGAGAACCTAGAAACCCATATTTCCTCAATGCAAGTGGATAGGAGTTCTCTAGGTTGGATAGGAGTGTCAACCCTATAGTTTCCTCTTCTTAGTGTTATTTATGAGCTCTAGATCCACTTCTAGATTTATAATTCTAGCCACTAGCCTCTCTACATATCAAGTTTCATGTCTTGATTCCTCCTAGAGGCATAGTTTCTAGCTAAGTCTTTGTTTTCTTCTTACTCTTTACTATTTTAATAAGTTTACATAATAAATTAGTTATAAATTAATGAATGTTATCATTTTTATATTATTCTCCTAATTTTTCACAACAATAGTGGCCAATCCCACTTTAATGTCTAAATTCAAAATGATAGTCAATAAATCAGATCTGATAGTGGGACAATCATTCTACAAGTTAAACACAATCAAGTATAACTATTAGAATCTAGAAAAGATAAGTTTATCATCTTTTTGCATGATTTTATCCAAAAAACCTAATTGGTCAATATTATTATATATGTAAATGAAATGTATGGTTGGATGTTGATTTATTTATCCATTTCACTCTACTCAATTGTTTATTTGGTTAGGGTTGATTAAATTTAATTATAAAATCAATAAAAAATATTGGTGAACTCATTATCTAATATTCTAAACCTTAGCTTGCCATTAGGGTTTCCTCCTACTTTCATTTCTCTAGTAAGGTTTCAGATTTTTGGTTTCCTAATTACTACACTTCATCATGATTATCATGATCGAGCTTATCTATCAGTTCCTAGTGTAAAGTTTCCTAGTACTATTTACATGTTCCTTGCCTATTTTTTGTAAAATATTATACATGTATATAATCCCATTGATGCATCATATTAAGGCAAAGATTTCATAATCTATTGGTCCACCCCACATTGATGCATCCTTATACAAATATTATTATTTTATGTATCAATTTTAATTACCACCAGTTACCTGTAAACATCAATGATCTCAGAGGATTCCTTATGTGTTAAGATCCAACTCCACCAATAAGAGTATATATGATTACCTTGTATTAGCAACTACACACGGAATTATACCAGAATGAACAAGTAGCTAGAATTCACAAATAACACAGAATATGAGAGACAATAAACAGCTTGTATTAATACTCTTCCAAAAAAGAATTACAACCAAGAAGATGCCACAGTTCTTCTTCACCTTACAGAGGCATCCCACACCTCAAGTGTACAGCAATTCAACTTCAAGAGTTCTCTCTCTCCTCAAAAATGGTCCCAACACACAACTCACACATAGAATTGGTGTTCACCTCTAACCAGCCAGTATCCACTACTGCCAGTACCCAAGTATTGTACGTACTTCAAGTAGATCTCCCATGAACCTACAATAACCTGCAACTCAACAGACCTTACTTATGGAAGGGTCTACCTTGCCTTCCTCTTTGCTCCATGTACTCCACGTACATCACGATCGAGTACACACCATACTCTAAGTAGATCCCTCCTGATCTTGTTACCTATTATGTTGTGATCCCCCTCATCTTGCTCCCACTGCAAATCAATTTGGTTCTGCACCACCTACAAACCTAGATCAAACATACATAATCATCTGCAAATCAATGATCTTACTTACCATGTAGATCTCCAAATGTATCCAAGCACACCTACTGACCAAGATCATACATCCATGAAGAATCCATCTGATTCTCCAAACCCAACACCCATGCTTGGTACTATGGGACTAGGAGGAACACACCTTGCTCTCTCCACTCTGAAGGAGCTAATATTTTCTCTCTTACTCTCTAGCACCCATTTAAAATATAGCCCATGGGTCTATTATATAGCTCCCATGCATACAATAATTAGACATCTAATTACAATAATTAGATCCACAGCTTGAGACTATAATTAGCCCTCAACATGCAAATAACCAGTTCGTTAACAAACTATCCATGAAACTAGAGTTTTGGAACTACACAGGCGACTGATGTCGGTCCCTATCTACCTGGAGGTGACCAACGTCAGCTAACTCCTACCGACGTCAGTTGCATTCCTGTCCACCACTAGCTAACGTCGGTCAACCTAACTAACATCGGTGACTGTGACACTCAGCAACCTCCTCCCCTATTTGCATTAGTGAAGCTTTTAGCTCCACAACCTAACAATCTCCCACTTGGAGATAAATATCTGCACTGTACCTATACATGTACCCCATCTAACCTATATCTTGGCTTGTATCCCTCTTCAAGCTCAACCTTGAAGACCACCCACCACAAAACCTGTGGTGCACCTCCAGTCATCCAAGTAACCTGCCGCATCCATATCTACAAACACATGTAGAAAAGAACTTGACCCTGCATAGAAAGTGAACCTACTACTGGTCCCTCTCAAATACCTGAGAATCCACTGAACTGCCCTCCAGTGCTTCTTTCTTGGATCGGCTCCAAACTTTTTGACAGCTCCCACTACTTGGGAAAACTTAGGTCTATACTAGAACTCATGTGATTTCAGACACTGAATTGTCCAACCCTTGGTGTGCTCCAGTTTTGCATCCTACGTTTTGAACCCCACCAACACCTTCTTCACATCAGCTCCCACTAGAGATCAATCATGTGATCTTCCATGTCTCTCATGCCAAATAATTTCACTGCTCCAAATTCTTCATGACATGCCACTGAACTAACCTTACCCTTAGCTCAGCAAAACCCTGTATGTCCAAACCTGCTAGCTAGCATACCATCCACATACAGTAACAGGATAATGTTTCAACCATCATCCACTTGGTAAGACAAACATAATGGTTACACTGACATTGACTAAAGCCCTGCTTTGTCATCCACCTGTCAAAACCTGTACCACTATCTTGCAGCTTCCTCAAGACCATATGACCTAGCCTTCCATCTCACATATCCATTCTCTCTATTATTCAACTAAGGTATCCATTTGTCTCTCAGTGCTTTCATACCTGCTGGCAACCTCTCCAAATCTCCATTGGTTCTGCATCCTGTTCATGCCATGCTCCCATTATTTCCTAGATCCTTCCTACTCTGCAGTGAGCAACGAGTATAAAGAAGAGGAACAATGAATTTGAGGCTTACCCTTTTAGTCCTCCATATGGGCATTTGAGACTCCTTGATAGCTTGTTGTCCACCCAAAATCTATTATAGTGACCGACCTCAGTCACCACATAGTCTGCATCTGACTGACGTCGATTCCCATGCCACTATCTTGACTACTAATGCCAATTTTCTTGACTGACATCGGTGTCCCTATTTCCAACGTCGGTCCTTGTGACCGATGCTGGTATTACCTAGTGCCGACGTTGGTCCTCCTGACCAACATCAGACTTACCCTGCCTGACACCACCGACTCTAGTTTGCACATGACTGACATTGGTGTCTATCTTTTTGATGCCAATTCCTCCTGACCAATGCTGGTATCTGTGTTCACCTGTGAGTGATGACTTTTTACCTGTGAGCTCTCTTTGGATCTAAACCCTATCCAAACTGCTCTACTTAAAGTTACTCAGCCTTCTCCACTAATCTCTATCCATCATCTCCTCCATGAACACCAAGGCTTTCTAGTTCTTAAGTCTGTCAAAGACTTCTGACTTCCTGTTAAGATCATGCATCTCCTTCTTGCTCTTATGACCAAGCCTAAAAAGCCATGTCTTCACAACAGAAGAATAATTAGTAATATAATCAAGTAGATAAAGAGTACCTACTTTCTTACCACCAGCTAATTCAAGTGCATCCACTGTGAGAGTTTCTATGCATCTCTCATCACCCAACTTTTCTGAAGAAGTTAACCACATCTTCAAGACTGGGACCTGCATGACCTCCTTCAACACCCATGTGTTGGCCGCCTGCAATTTCAGCTTCACTTCCCCTTTGCCAATTCTTTGGCAAGGCACACCAGCCCCTAAATAAATATTTCCAAAGTCTCCAAGAACTTCAACATGGAAAAATACTCTATTTCAGACTGCATGAAAAGAGGCAACAAAATCTATAAAACAAGATTCTACTTTATCCAAGAAACATACCAGAGCATCCTGTGCTACACCTGCAACATCTGCTTCTTCAGTTCCTTCATGCTGATCTTAAACCAACCAAAAATCTTTCTTTACCTACTCTTTCTTTCCATAACACCGTAATTGACCATTCATGCTTTTCAATTCCTCCATTCTTAGCTTACTGTCTTTTGCCGTTGTTATACTCCCACTCAATCAAAAACTCCTGAGAGTGCCCTGTAATCAAACACAAACCTGCTCCCTACAACCTGGCTCTGATACCAACTGTTAGGATCCAACTCCACCAATAAGAGTATATATGATTACCTTGTATTAGTAACTAAACATAGAATTATACCATAATGAACAAGTAGCTAGAATTCATAAATAACACAAAATATGAGAGACAATACACAGCTTGTATTAATACTCTTCCAAAAAAGAATTACAACCAAGAAGATGCCACATTTCTTCTTCACCTTACAGAGGCTTCCAACACCTCAAGTGTACAACAATTCAACTTCAAGAGTTCTCTCTCTCCTCAAAAATGGTCCCAACACACAACTCACACATAGAATTGATGTTCACCTCCAACCAGCCAGTATCCACTACTGCCAGTACCCAAGTACTCTACGTACTTCAAGTAGATCTCCCATGAACCTGTAATAACCTAAAACTCAACAGACCTTACTTATGGAAGGGTTTACCTTGCCTTCCTCTTTGCTCCATGTACTCCACATACATCATGATTGAGTACACACCGTACTCTAAGTAGATCCCTCCTGATCTTGCTACTTGTTCTGTTGTGATCCCCCTGATCTTGCTCCCACTGCAAATCAATTTGGTTCTACACCACCTGCAAACCTAAATCAAACATACACAATCATCTGCAAATCAATTATCTTACTTACCATGTAGATCTCCAAATGTAGCCAAGCACACCTTCTGACCAAGATCATACCTCCATGAAGAATCCATTTGATTCTCCAAACCCAGCACCCATGCTTGGTACTGTGGGACTAGGAGGAACACACCTTGCTCTCTCTACTCTGAAGGAGCTAATATTTTCTCTCTTACTCTCTAGCACCATTTAAAATACAGCCCATGGGTCTATTATATAGCTCCCATGCATACAAAAATTAGACATCTAATTACAATAATTAGATCTGCAGCTCGAGACTATAATTAGCCCTCAACATGCAAACAATCAGTTCATTAACAAATTGTCTATGAAATTGGAGTTTTGGAATCGCACAGGCGACTGACGTCAGTCCTTGTCTACCTAGAGGTGACCGACGTTGGCTGACTCTTTCCGACGTCAGTTGCATTCCTGTCCACCACTGGCTGACGTCAGTTGGCCTAACCGACGTCGGTGACTGTGACACTCAACAACCTCCTCCCTTGTTTGCATTAGTGAAGCTTTTAGCTCCACAACCTAAAATTATGTTCCTCCTCTTATATGCTCTAACTATATTCGTTTATATCCTACTCCTACTATTCACCCTAGGATTATAGTTGATCCTATAGTCTGAGTTGTTATTACTTGACAAAGTTGAGTACCCCCTCAACCAAGGTAGGAGTAATGCACTCAAATGATTCCACCTCATCTCCAACATAATCTAATGGGACCAAGAGATCAATCTAGACCATATGATATTTTTCACCAACTCGAGAATAAACCAACTCATATTTCTATATTAGACTTACTTTAAAAGGTTACCATTTTTAAGGATATTGTTTAATAAGATTTGAATCAAAGACACATGCCTCATGACACAAAACCTTAATATTTTTCCTTTATTGTGAATAATTTGAAGGAAATTGAGGATGTAATTTATTTTGGAAATTATTATTTTCCTCCACATTCAACCATTAATTAGAATTTACCATTATTTATACAATCTCAAATCAACAACACAATAATGAGAATAGTTTTAATTGATAATGGTTCTGAACTCAGTATTTAAAATCTCATAATTCTACAAATAATGGGCATCTACATGGAAACCATTCAAAAGACATATAATCATATCAAAGGATTTTATTATGTGCCATGCCAAGCTTTAGGCTCTATCATCTTAGATATTATAGTGGGTCTAAAAACCTTTTCTACACAATTTCAAGTAACACCTAGCCATATGCATTACAATTTACTATTAGGTATACCATGGATACATGATATGAAGGTCTTACCTTCTACCTTACACTGTTGATTCAAGTTTTTCCATGATGGATATTTGTACACATGTCCAACTAAAAGTCATCCCTTTAGATATGGTAAGTGTTGACCAAATTTGAATTATAGTCAAATGAGGTCAACCCATACTATTTTAAACTTTTTAATAAGGTTTCCATGTGTCCTATAGGGTGCAATGTTGGTCTATTATCTTACTTGGCCTTGTCATAGTTCTTGTCTAAGCTCATCCTCCGTGAAATGGCCTAACCAACAAAGTCAAACAATGTCAAAACCTGGTCAAACTTGGTCAAAGGTCCATTTTATGTTAGATTATCCTAATATGGTTTTTTATCATGTTTCAATGGGTTTATAAGTCATAAATTAGTCATTTATTATGTCTTATGTGCAAAAATGGGTCTTTTGGGCACTTTCTAGCCTATTAATTGACTTATACAGACTTCCAAAAGGGAAAATTTGTAACCAAGGTGAGTCTCAACATGGAAGAGGTTAGGATCATGTCAAGATCAGTCATATGTTAGCCAAGAAGCAACTATGTTCAATAGAGGGTAGTTTCTCCTTGATTTTAGGGGCTTTTGGGCACTTGTATGGACTTCTTAAGTCCACCATTAGCTAAAAACGTGGGTGGGGTGTCTCTTCACCTCCACTCACCCATTCTTATGCTTTTTGTGAAATAATTTCATCTACAATTTATTTTCTCCCATTTTTTCCTGGCAAGCAAAGAAGGGTCAACTTCAAGCACTTGGTGTGGATGGTACAAGTGGAGTTGGGAGGAGCGATTATGGGGGTGGATTTTACTCTAAGTTCACTTCATTTTCATAACAAGAACTTACAATTTGTTTTATCCTCCTTTATGAATAATGGCTAACACTCCAGGAAACTTTTTATGCATGTTCAACCATGAAGGGGTCTCCTTTTGAACCTATTTTAAAGTTTTCTTGCTTTTGATTAATGGGTTTATGTGTTTTATGTGTTCCTACATGTTTTTAAAGACATCCCAATGCTTATTCTTATTTTGGAAAGCTCAATGTCTAAGAAAAGCCTCTTCTAGGCTTATAGGTGCTCCAAACTAGTTTTCTTTCACTTACAATTATTTTAGGTGTTTTGAAAGAGATTTTCCATGTGGAAAGGAATCATGATTTTAAAAAGGTTGGAACTAGTTTTTAATGCAACAATGTCATAGCCATGCTCAAATGTGTAGCCCTTCCTCATTGCCAACCCTCACTAAGATAATGACAACCTACATGTGCCATCGAAGGTGTTTTTTAAATTGATTTCACTGTTGTTAATTAGGGTTTTTTAATTGGAAGCTATCAAATTCATTGGAGGTGTTTGGAAAATATTAACCTTATACACTTTTCTTCTTTCCAGCACTTGCCTAAATATTATAGTCAAACCTCCATTGAAGGCCCCTACTAATGTCATCATGATTGGGAAACAAACTTCACAATGGTATCAAGCCTTTAATAGGTACTTTTAGTGAACTTTTGAGAGGTTTGATCTTGATAGAGAATGGTGAAAGGTGTTATGAGAGGTCAAGAGAAAGTTACTATGATTTTGGTCTCTCAATCACTAAATGGACTAAACAAAGGTCTCTAAGGTTTTTGGAGATTATGCTTATCATAGACAAATAGTATTAAAATGCTCTTAATTACTTGTTTTAGTAGTCATATCCACATACTATTACTATACCAATGTTTAAGCCAAAATTCTAAGAGGTAAATGGTCATTTGGACCTATAAAGTTTCCAAGAAAACCACTAAAATAGGTTACTGAAGTCTACAGGATTTTGAAAGAAAATTCACCTCGATTTTCATTTGAAGATCCTAAACTATGAAATAAATTTTTAGCAAGGCCAAATGATTCAAAGGACACTAATAAACAAAGAGGTTAGATAAAAGGTAGTGAACCTTGCGATGACCCCCTAACAATCTTCCCTGTCTGTATAGGGGATTGAGAACAACCATCTACAACTGAGCATAAGATAAAGTTGTAAATAAATAATCTAGTTGGGGTTTTATGAATTATTCAAGGACACAAGAATAATGAATGCTAAGTCAAATTTTTAGGTTTAAGACACCCCTAAGCACCACATGATCAAGTGCATATAGAGCCAAATCAACCCATAGGCAGACGTAAAGACCATGAGACACAATCTTGCTAAGGAGATTGATTGAAAGTTGAAGTATATGAGACAAAGGGTTGTGTTTTAAACTTTTTTTAAACTTTAAAATAGAATATGAGGTTTGGTGACTTTAAATCCTTCAATAATAATCAAAATGCATCAAATAAGTTTCAAATGCCCCCCAATGCACCTATAGGCTTGTATGGACTGAGACAGGTAGTGAGTTGAAAGTATGTTTTCCTTACACCAATTAGGACTGTGTTAGTGAAGTTTGACTTGTAAAAAGTGAAGTATGATCTCAAGGTAACCTCAACATGTCAAGTCACTTTTTAAACCATGTTTTCTGATACCAATCTCCAAACATAGTCAAAGTGACTCTATCTCAGTCAAACCATGAAGGATGGAGTATGAGAGGGTTCTAGTATAGATAATATTAGGGATGATTATAATAGAGTTTATAAATGAATCAAAATAACCTCATGGACATCATTGAAGGGGAAAAAATCAAAATACCCTTTTTCAAAGGCAAAACTAAGTCTTAGACCCTGTCTATCATGCACAGTCCTGCACTTCAAAGTCTGCCTTAGAAACATGTGAAGTTTGGTGATCAAATCTTGGATTTTAAGGATAAAATTGGTATAGAGTGTGATCTAGAAATTTGACTCAAGATAGGATGGTTATTATGGTGTTATTTCCAAAATGAAAACAAAATGAAAGAAACACACTAACTAGCATAACATCTCTAGGCCTAGACACTAGGGAGAGATTAGTTAATAAACATGAATAAAAAACCCAACTAAAATAAAAAATAAACCTCTTTTACCTTCCTTGGATGATCCAAAAAAAATTTTGTAGTGGCTTTTTTGGCTTTGTACTCATGATATCCTTGGCAATGGAAGCTTGTCTACCTCCATCTCTCCTTGGCACCTTTGGCTTGTGGTGTGGCTTGGATTCGAATCAATTTGGCATGGTAACATTAATTTCAATGGCTTATTAAATATATTTGTGAATTATAACTTTGCACCAAAAATAGCTTAGAAATTATGTTCATGGCCTTTCTATTTATACATTTTTGAGACTGATTAGAACCAACCTGAACCATCCATCTTGAGATTGAGATATATGGTTGAGGATTAACTCAATTTTTGGAATTAAGTTTATAATTATCCTCATCATGACTTTGGAATAAGGGGAAATTAAGAGGCATGGAGGGCATCATGGAAGGCATTCATGAGGCATGGAGGGCATGAATCCTAATATTTATGGCATTTATGGCCCAAGGATGTCTTCCCAAAAAATGAGGTCACCTGTTGATGAAAATATTCAATATTCATTTCAAAAAATAATTATTCAACAAGTTTCAATGGAATTATTAATTAGGCCTTAATTTGGATTAATTAGCTCTTAAGCATGATTAAGCACTTTGTGCACAAATTACTTAAATTGATCAAAATGCCTTGTTATTGGTCCAAAATTTGACTGTATTAGAATTGGAAGTCAATGTCAAATGTGTTAGAGCCATATTCCAATTTAGTATATTACCAGAAATAAATAACAAAGGCATGTGTCTCATGCAAGATATTTGATAGGAAAGAACAATCCAGAGCACCTAGGTGCAAAATTGGAATTTTGACTCGAAATGATCTGATCAAAGTTAGTTGGCTCATAAATTGCATTGCCCCATTTACGGATAGCCTAGCCAAAATCAACACTTGAATATGTCAATTTCACATCATTTAGCATGTTTTAGTGTCTTTAGGCCAAATTGTGCATTTTAGGTATAAATTAGCCAAAATCCTAGTTGGAGGTTATCGGTGGCCAGACTTAGGTGTCTATAGTTTTCCCCTATTTAGGAAGATGTTATAAACTATAAGCAAAGCAATGTCTTCTCAAAGAATGAGAAATGGCTTGTATGCCAAAAATAAGATGATGACTGAATAACAAAGCTCTAAATGGTTTTGGGAAGCCTATTATGATGCCCCCTCGAGGGAGTGGCCATCACATTTTGTTGATGGGTGGTCCCTTGAAAATAAACAAGAAGAAAGGTGGAATTAATCCAAATAAGAAAATGATTGCATGCATTGATGTAAAAAGGATGCTTATTTGCCCAAAGGCAATTATAATCAGGAATAAAACTCAAAATAATGATTTGCCCATAGGCAGTTATAATCATTAAGAGGACCTAGATTGGGTAAAGATGATTATGCCCCAGTTAGGGTTGAGTAGCAATCATAACTCAAAGATATAACTTAGAATATAGATTAAAGATGAGTGGGTGTAAAGTGATGAAAGAGATGAATAGAAGAATAAGATTGATCATTATGAATGATTTAGTTGTACCTAATAATGAGGAGATGCTCATCATAATTAAAAATGACACAACTAGAATGGCCAATGGGTTAATTTGGTCAAGGGTGGGATGGAAGGATTTACCAAGGTGTCAGGGATAAATTTATGTAGCTCCATTGATTTTAGACCTTCTTGAAGCTAATTTTTGCTATAGCATGTGATAGCAGGCATCATGATAGAACACCATGAAGACTTGGCCAAAATATGCATAAATATTGACTCATGATCCAATAAACACTCAAAAACAATACACCAATGATAAAAACCATGATGACAATGTTAATGGATGAATATGGATGGACTCAAGAATAATGTGCTTGAGGAATCATCCAATGAATACATATAGTCTGAGTCAAGGCAATATTGTTGAAAGCAAACAAATAAGAAAGCGAATAAATAAACAAATAAACAACGTAAAATAAATAAACAAATAGAAATCCTAAAAATAAGAGTAAAAGAAAGCATCTTAACAATGACAATGCCCCAATAAGGTAGATCGAGGATAATTGACTAGGATTAGATAAGACAAATATTTTTGGATTTTTTGAAATTTTATGAATGTTTTTTACAATTTTGAGGTTTCTAACTCATTAGAGAATGATAAGATACCTACTCACAAAATGGTGATAGCATTTAGCTTAGGTTGCTCATAAAATAGTGAAAGAATTTGACTTAGGTTGTTCAAAAAATGGTGAGAGCATATGAAAAGGGGGACTGAGGTGACCTCAACATGAATTGAGTATGACCCACATCGTCCTAAAATGAACTCAAGTCATATTAATTCCATCCACACAAAATGTGGGGAAAAACCAACTAGGTCCCAACAAGTTCTTAAATTTGGCAAATGGCCAGTCAAATGAAAATAGTAATGACAAGGTGATGCAGTAATGCATGATAAATAAGTGTTTCCCCTATTTTTCCCATAGGTGGTTATAACTAAGATATAATTACATAGGTTAATGATACTTATTTTACCATAGGTGGTTATAATCAGCCTCACATAAAAAAACTTGATATGATGAAAGATATCTTGCCAGATCAATTGTCACACTACTTTCATATATTATCATTATAAACATGGATTGGATTGATTATTGAAACTTGATTATAATCCCCCCATGAAAAGGTGCATGAAGAACCAAATGAACCAAGATCAAAATAGGATTGGGTAGGATGACTACAAATTGGCTTTGGTCTAGATAGGAATGGAATGGCATTGCTTTAGGATAATGATTGGTTGGATAAAATGGTAAGAGGGTTTACCCCCAAGTGATGGGGTAAATAGTTAGGATCTTTGATAATGGCAAATGGATATGTAATAATGGCAATGGCATGGCATATCTTTTTCTCCTGGGTGTGGTTTTTGATTATATTATTCCTATCGATGGAGAGATGCACATATTAATCAACAAATGATACAAATAAAATACTTGATCATGTTAATTGCTATCCCACACCTTGTCTGAATCATTTATCTATTAATAATGGCCTATATATTTGGATGCTAAGACTAATTTTTATCTTCATTGGTCATTGATTTTTATTCCTTCAAACATTGAGACAAGGTATCCTTGTAGCCTATATAAAGGAAAGTGTAGTCATGGATGGTAAACAAAGATAAATAATGGATGATAGGTTTTATTATGAAATTGAATGGTATATAATAATGGAATGTAGAAAAATTGGGAAATAAATGAAGATCGAGATGTTTAGTCACACATAATATTTTTACTGTCAGATTCAACATAATTTTGGTTGTGGTAGGGCTGAAGACTTTTTCTCTTGATAGGACCACCATATTTTTCTATTATTTGATATTGAGAGTAGCTACCATCTAATTAAGCTGTATATTGGAATCTATTTTGATTTGATCTTTGATTTTGTCTTCATCAAGTAGTGAAGAACTTTTGTCCTTAGCTATTGGTGCCTCAGAGAGGTTTTTACCAATGAAGTTGTCTTGATTATCTTATAGCACCTTCAATAAGGTTTCACTAATGAACATTGGATTTTGAATTTTATTGTCTTCTATCACTCTTAAAAAAGTTTCACTAAAAGATGTTGAGTTTTGACTTTGATTATCCCCTACCGCCTTAAAAAAAGTTTCACTAGGAAAGAGTTCTTCTGCTATATGAATGTGGTCTTTTCCTCCTTTATCTTCTTCAACTACTATGTCACCATGGATACCGTTCAACAAAGTGTTATTTTTTTGATCTCAATTGACACTTGTGGGATATGGAATGTCAATGATATGGTTATTTTGGTAGATGGTAATGGTCTGTGGAAAGGTAATGGAATGGGAAGAGGCTGCATAGTCCTCATAAAAGATACTAGGATAACTTATGTCAAAGCTAAATTACTCATACTCAAAAATTATAAAAGGATCACAAATGTATTCAAATTGACCTAAAATACATGTGTAACCAATGTTGTAAAAACCATAAACATATTCTTCTTCTGAATCTGATTCTAACTCTAGGGACTCTAAATTTGATGTTGAGACTAATGTTGATTTTGATTCTAATTTTGATGTTAAATCTAATATCAATTCAAGAATAGAACTTGACTCTAATTTTGATCATTCATCTAATGGGTAGTCTATTACAATGATGTCTTGTTGAATGCTTGGTATTGGATAAGTAATGGCCTGTGATGGCATGATGAGCTCCATAAAGACTAGTTTGTCAAAGTGAGACTCCTCTAGGATGGGAAAAAGGTCAAGAGACAACTCCTTAAAGACTATATTATCAATATGAGGCTCTTAAAAAATAGGTACATATTCAAAGTAATGATTTACCTAAAGGTAATTATAATCATTAAGAAATGACTCAATATAGACTGGCTCATCAGTGTGAGACTCTTTGATAACTAGTATAAGATCAATAGGTGATTCATCATAAGATAACTTATCACAAGTGGTTGTTTCAAAAAAAACATCTTGCATTGGTTGGTTGTCTTGGATTTGGTTTTTAATGAGTTGGAAAATACCAGTTTTGAACACAGCTTGGTCTTCGAATGATTGGATCAGTTGAGGTTTGGTTGGGATTGGTGAGGAATGACTTATGGTTGGATAATGGTAAGGAATTATGGAGAATGATTAATTACATGAGTCAAATTACAACATCCTAAGATGGTAATGATATGGTGTTATGGGGCTTGATTGCTCACATAAGCCAAAGGACTAGGTCCTGGTATAGAAATGGTTGGGCATTGTGGAGAGTGGTTGCTCACACAAACCAAAGGATGAGGTCTTGGTATGAGAATGGTGTGACATTATGGTCTTGGAATAGAAATGGTAAGATGTTGTGGATCCTAATTACTTACATAAGCTAAAGCATCCAAGTCTTCCTCATGAACCATAGCATCCTAGTTGTGAGTTGGTTCTTGACTGTGTTCTATGTATTGATTATTACATAGAGGGTATGGATCCATATCCCAAAAAACATTATCTATATTTGGGTCTTCAAAGGTCTCCTCATAATTCTCTTCATTCCAATCAATGTCTCAATTTAGATTTTGTGGATTTTGACTATGTTCCCCATATGGAGTATTATAGGGAGGATAAGAAAACTCCTTAGATAATCTTTCTCTATAGGGGTTCCTAATGGGATTTTGTGTGACCATTATATCATAAGCTGGATTGTACGTGACTCTACCATAAGTGTAGCTATATATATTTGCATAAATGGTGAAAGATCCAAAATAAAAAGGCTTAGAGTTTTATAAACTTTGAAAAACTATCCAAAGGACAAATGTTTCAAACTTGGTCTAACTTGGTTAAACGTGGAGTTGTATCTCCAATGTGGTCTGAAAGTGGAGCTATGTCTCCAAAATTATCTATGCTAAGACTTGGAATAAAATATCCTAACATCAAATGTCTAATTTCAAATGTCATATGCATAAAAGGTCAAGTGTCTAAATAAAAAATGACATGTCAAAGGTCTAGGTTAAAGTCTTCCAATCAAGGTCTAAACTAAGAAAAAGAAAATTTGAGTTGCTAGGTTTTTTTTCCAAATGCAGAGTCAAAATATAGGCTCAAGAAAATATGCATATGATATGACTTTTGGCCAAATAACATCAAAAGCTAGACTTGAAACAAAGGCTGATGTAATTTGATTTAATCTAACAAGTTTGGAAACAACTTTGACATAAACCCGACACACAAAATCAAACATAAACATGATCAATTGGCATAAGTCATAAGGAAAAAGTCTTTTGGATAAAGGATTTGTTCTCCTAAATAAAGGCATAGACAATGATGAGGATAGGCATTTAAACAAACAAACTATCAATAGTTTTCAAATTTGGGTAATCAATTAATCAAAGTTATGAAACCCAAAAGAGAAAGATTTGTGTATCATCCCCATTAATTAAGGCCTAAATAGAAATCAATCAATTTTTGAATCCAAACTTGACAAGGCTAATTCAAAACTCAATGATGGAAACTAGGTTTTGACCAAACAAGCTAGACAAGATTGGATAGCATGACAACACAATACAAAGGTCTAAATGGTATACATGACATGGTTTGAAATAATGATTTTTGGTATAAGGTAAACTAGTCTTGAAACAAATTGATTAGCCTAATGGCACAAGCATGATCTAATGATGTGGTCAATGTTATGTTTGCAAAAGACTCAAAAGGCTCAAAAATGTTTTGACATGATTTGGGTAGCATAACACTACCCTCCTCAACTCAAATGACACACACACAAACAAGTTTAGCAAAACTTTAAAGGCACAAGTGTGGTTTAAAATATTCATCATAATGCCTCTTTAGACAAAATATTGACGTATAGACAAGTTTATTTTGACATGGCTTATGAACAAAAAAAAAAGTTTAGTCTCAAAACATATCGAATGAGAAAATGATCCAAAAATACACTAAGTATAATCATCCAAATCCTATCAAGGGTATGGTAATGTGGGGTTGACTAACTATCAAGTTTTGAACGTCTCTATGGGAATCAATTAAAATATAACTTTTACGTCAAACAATACAAAAGAAAAGCACATAAATTAGGTGATCGCAATATTGGCTAGTTGTAAAAATGTCTAGTCCTTTTTATAGCCACTATATCCTATTGTTGCTCAGTGTAGCGTGATGTCCAAATTTAAATACATCCCATGTGCAACTCCAATTAGGATCTGAATGAATTCAATGTTAGGAGATGAAACCCCAAGTTAAAGATTCTGTAAATAACTCGTAGGAGGTGATGAAGTCCCCCTCACAAGCCAAGTTTGCATAAAAATGAAGAAAGCATGAAATAGAAAGACTTTAGGGTCATTTTCAAGGTCACCCAAACTTTGATGAGTTTTTGGGGAGTGATTTAGATGAATTTATTTCTAAGCCTCGGACTAGGCTACTTTTAATAGGAATGGTGCTTTTGATTCCAAGGGTTCCCTAAAGGGGACAAATGAAAGAGCATACACACAACATTCCTCTTTCTGCTAAACAAAATCTAATTAATCAACTATTGCAAACAAAAATTTATAAGTGTGTTCAATTTTAAGTCCAAATGCAATATTTGGTGGTGTTCATTTGACCCCTTGGTCTTAGTTGTAAGTTTGAAAACATTCACCACAAACATCTAAATTATTTTTTTAAACACCAAAATAAGGTTCCTAATTGATTTTTTTAAGCATGTAAAAGGTGATCTAACATGTTTTTGTAAAATGTAAAACTTGGTCTTACAGCAAGAATGTTATCATGACCTTTATCTTTGAATCTCTTTTTGGTTTGAAATAATAAACTTTAGAAAAAGAGCTTTTGGGTCTGTGTTTGAAGAAAAACACAGTGACCAACATCAGTTTCTATAATCGATGATTGTTACATTTTCTAGCTAATGTTAGTTATCCAATCGACATCATTTATACCAATGTGACCCATGACAAGTATACAAATTGATGTTAGTTTTACTAATTGACATCGATTAAAATATGTAACTAATATTAGTCTTACCTATCGATGTCAGTTACTATGTAAAACCATGGCAAACAAAAATGACAAAATAAATTTAAAAAATTAATTTACAAGAGTTTTAAAGGTCCAAATGAATATTTTAAAGTTACAAAATGATCTTATTTAGGTGTAAGATGCATCTAGTCCCACCGGGTGTGCCATATCCGATCTAGGAATTTTACTCAAGAGAGGATGGTTAGTATGGTGTTAGTTCCAAAAGTAAAACAAAATGAAAGAAACACACTAACTAGCATAACATCTCTAGGCATAGACACTAGGGAGAGCTTAGTTAATAAACATGAATAAAACATACAACTAAAATGCAAAAAAAACCTCTTTTTCCTTCCTTGAATGCTCCAAAATGCTCATTATAGTGGCTTGCTCGGCTTTATGCTCATGAAGTCCTTAGTAATGGAAGCTTATCTACCTCTATCTCTCCTTGTCACCTTTGGCTTGTGGCATGGCTTAGCTTCGAATAAATTTGCCATGGTAACACTAATTGTAATGGTCTATTGAAGATATTTCTGCATTATAACTTTGTACCAAAAATAGCTTAGAAATGATATTCATGGCCTCTCTATTTATAGATTTTTGAGATTGATCAAAATCAACCTAAACCATCCATCTTGAGATCGAGATGAGTGGTTGAGGATTAATTCAATTTTTGGAAATAAGTTTATAATTATTCACATCATGACATTAGAAAAAGGGGAAATTAAGAGGCATGGAGGGCATCATGGAAGGCATTGATGAGGCATGGAAGGCATGAATCCTAATATTTGTGGCATTTATGGCCTAGGGATGTCTTCCCAAGAAATGAGGTCACCTGATGATGCAAATATTCAATATTCATTTCAAAAAATAAGTAATCAACAAGTTTCCATAGAGTCCTTAATTAGGCCTTTATTTGGATTAATTAGCTCTTAAGCATGATTAAGCACTTTGTGCACAAATTACTCAAATTGATCAGAATGCCTTGTTATTGGTCACAAATTTGACTAGATTAGAATTGGAAGTCAATGTCAGATGTGTTGGAACCATATTCTCATTTAGTATGTTACCAACAAAAAATAACCCAGGCATGTGTCTCATGCAAGAGATTTGATAGGAAAGAGCAATCTAGAGCACCTAGGTGCAAAATTGGCAATTTGACTCAAAATGCTCTGATCAAAGTTAGCTGGCCCATAAATTGCATTACCCCATTTAGGGATATCCTAGCCAAAATTAGCACTTGAATATGTCAGTTTCACATCATTTATCATATTTTAGTGTTTTTAGGCCAAATTGTGAATTTTAAGTGGAAATTAGCCAAAAGCCTAGTTGGAGGTTATCAGTGGCCAAATTTAGGTGTCTATAGTTTGCCCCTATTTAGGAAGATGTTATAAACCATAGGCAAAGTAATCTATTCTCAAAGAATGAGAAATGGCTTGTATGCCAAAAAGAAGATGATAATTGAAGAATAAAGATCCAAATGGTTTTGGGAAGCTTATGATGATGCCCCCTCAAGGGAGTGGCCATCACATTTTGTTGATGGGTGGTCCCTCAAAAATAAATAAGAAAAAGGTGGAATTAATTTGTGGTTGACATAATCCAAATAAGAAAATGCTTGCATGCATTGATGTAAAAAAGTTGTTGATTTTCCCAAAGTTAGTTATAATCAGGAATAAAAGTCAAAATAATGATTTGACCATAGGCAATTAAATCATTAAAAGGACCTAGATTGGCTAAAGATGATTATGCCCCAGTTAGGGTTGATTAACAAGCATAACTCAAGTATATAACCTATAATATAGATTAAAAATGAGTGGGTGTAAAGTGATGAAACAGATGAATAGAAGAATAAGATTGATCAATGTGAATGATTTAGTTGTAATTTCTAATGAAGAGATTCTTGTCCTGATTAGCAATGACACAACTAGAATGGCCAATGGGTTAATTTGATCAAGGGTGGGATGGAAGGATTTACCAAGGTGTCAAGGAGAAACTTTTGTAGCTCCATTGATTGTAGACCTTATTGCAGCTAATTTTTACTATAGCATGTGATGGTAGGAATCATGATAGAAGACCATGAAGACTTGTCTTAAATATACATAAATACTAACTCTCGATCCAATAAACACTAAAAAATAATGCACCAATGATAAAAACCATGATGACAATGTTAATAGATGAATATGGATGGACTCAAGAATAATGTGTTTGAGGAATCACCCTATGAACACATATAGTCTGAGTCAAGGCAATATTATTGAAAGAAAACAAATAGGGAAGTGAATAAACAAATAAACAAACAAATAGAAATCCTAAAAACAAAATCAAAAGAAAACATCCTAACAATGACAATGCCCTAGTAAGGTAGATCAACGATAAAATCCATGGAATTAGATTATATGGAATCCATAAAGGTGAAGCAAAAAATAATTTTTCTTGACATTTTCTTATGTTTTATAGGTCCCAAATCTTATCATGAGATTCCAATCACTTTTGAGGGTATCTTAGGACTTTAATCAACTCCCTATGTCATTTTTAGAGCTTGGAAACTCTCACAAGTGTCTCTGCTATCTCTTTCCTTTTAGCCAGTCTAGTAGGTAGATAGTGGACACTTAGGAGAAAATGGTGAATCTTCAATTGGAAGGAATTTTAAGTCTTGTTTCTTGAAACTGATTCTATAGACACCTTGGACACATGTTATTCACCATTTTTCATGTATCATATACTAGAGGTGGGACGGTTTTAGGTGCCAAGTGTGAGGGGTGCATGGAGGAAGCCCATTTTGGGACTGTCTTAGATGATGGTGCATGTCCAAAATGATAGGGATGATAAATATCCTCTCCAATGAATTTGAGGACCTGATATTAACCCCTTATAATCATAACCATCATCATATTTAATTATTTATAGTTACAAGATAGTTTTGGAAGGCCAATTGTCAAGTATAGTTTTTTGTGCATGAAAAGGAGTTTCTAAACCATTTTATAGGTCATAAATGATTTCAAATGACATTTTAAACTCATGAAACTACATATATTACCCCATCCCTATCTCTCATGCATTTTTAACTAATTTTATCAAGTTGACACATGTCCAAATGACTCTTTGACTCCCCTTCTCTATCTCTTCCCATTTCTTCTATAAATGGAGCATTTTATCTATTGTATGGATCACTCCACTTGGGTATGGTGAATCCCTACCAAATTTGTGCCTTGAATCAATAATTAAAATTAATTTTACCTCATTCAAATATTTCACTAAGTGTATATGATAGTGTTTATTCTTATGCAAGTGTGATGTCTATTTACTTTCACATGTTACTCTTATTAATATCTTATGTGTTATGATATTTTTCTTGAAGGTCAACAAGAAGTGTCAAGTGAGGTTGTAGGTATAGTTAATATCTCATTCAATATATTATCTTATTATTCATATTTCCTAAGTCTTATTAACATATGCTATCTCCAAAACCCCATGTTGAAGAAATGATGTTAGAGAGAGAGTTGATGTTGAGTGAAGTGTATATGTAACTTGTTCTTGGTTCTAAGTTCATGTCAAAGAGTGTGAGTAAAATATACATTTGGTGTATCACATACCATATATTAGGCTTAATTTTCATGTTATTATTAACCCTTTATAATGCCCTAAGTGTTATTAGTAGGTGATGCATCAAGGGGAGTTAGCCCCTAACCTAGAGATCCACCTCCCAATAAAGATACCCATATCCCTAAGGTGGTTTCATTATCTCATTTTAATGAGGATAATATTGAACCATCTCCTCATTGGGTGCAAGTTCAAGTGAAAATAGTTTTTGGCATGCCCGATGGGACTAGAGGTCCATTCCTTGAGAAGTTTTGGTGTTCTTCTCAAGATAACAACTTTTAGAGGCAAGTTTACTAAATTCCAATGGTGACTCCATGTATTAATTTATTGGTAAAGTAGCTTAGGTATTATTATTTAAGTTTTTTATTTATCTACATAATTCTCACAAGTCATGGATTACCTTGATGTTGAATTTGTCTTAACACAAGTGGGTGAAACTTGTCCTACTTTGCCTATCCCTCCTAATTTTGAACATGTCCTTGTTAAACCTTGTCATGATCCCTATGTTACCTATAATCAACCATATTCATCTAGTTCTTCACATATTACACCTGGTTCTCCTCCATGTCATACCATTTTTGGTTTCAAAAAATATCTTCTTGGCTACCAAGACTACACGTTAGACCTTGATACTAGATATGGTTATGGCCAAGTCATTCCTAGTGTTTGTATTACGAGTGTAAGAAATGCTTTGGAACAAGTCAAAAGAGAGTGGATACATATAAATGGAGATAATTGTCCAAATCTTACCTATGATATGCTTGATTTTTGTGGCCTAATTTTCCATCTAGAGGAGAGATTGAGAAATCATGAACAAACCCAATCTTGGCAGCCTTAAAGTGTCCTAAATTCTTTGTCCATTCCCCAAAACTTCTCCTCTTTGAAACCCACTCAAGAAAGTAGCCAAGTGAAGGAGGATATCATGGTGGATCAGGTTGGTACATCTGAAGGACATAGTGAAAAAGAGGTTTTAGCTTTTGAATCTCATCTTGCAAGGTAGCTTGAATTGGCCAATCAAGTTTTGAGACAATCCATCATGGAAATTGAAGGTGAACCCTCAAAGCCCACTTACCCAAGTTTCCATCAAGATGCCACCCCCAAAGAGACTTTAATTTTCCTAAATATATCATTCACTCCTTCACTATCATCTCAGCCCCATGAATACACCTTTGAACCTACCTTCTTAAGATTGATAGAGGTCTTGATCGATGGTGAATAAGGGAACATATCATGATTAGGTGGATAAGTTATTAAGGGAAAGAAACCTAAAATCATTCAACTCCCTCCCAACCCTTCTCAAGAGGCCATTAAACCCATCTTCCTTCCCCCTCCAAATAATCAAGGGTGCCTTTCCAATGATGATAATTGCTTTTCTACTTGGGAATCCCCTTTGGCCAAACTTCTTATTTTTTAGGTGCCTAATTTTAGCATCACCAAGAGGGATGATGAGATTGAAATCTCAAATTGGATTTAAGAGGAATATGGGTTGATTGTAGGTTGTGAAGAGAAGGAAGAGGATCATACTTTTGTTGAAGAGGAGGTCTTAAAAGAGGTTCTCTTGGACCCTAAAGAAGAAGATGAAAAAGTCTTTATTGTTTCCCCTTTTAATGAGGCAGATCAGTCATAAGATGATGATCTATGGCAGATTTTTGAGAGAATATGCAATGAAGGTGAATCCCTCAAAGAGCCTACAAGTTATTTGGATCTAACTACTAGCCATGAAAAAAAATAGGTTGTCTCTCAAAAGGAGGACATTTTGAAAACCTACGTTCAAATGTTTAAGGACTATGAGGAACATGAGAAAATAAAACTCCTAAAATAACAAGTCCAAGATGATGGAGAGAAAGTATGGATTGAAGAATATCATCATGAAGAGAGCCTAGATCATAATCGAGCAATATATGATGGTCTTGGGATTTTTGAAGATGTTTGAAGTTTGATTCAATAATATCCTATGAAGCTACCTCCACCAACTTCTAATAATAATGTGAGCAACACTTCCACATGGTCATGATACAATTCCCTTTGAAGAGTTTGAAGACATTGTGACCATTGAGAAGGATGATGAGATTCTTCAAAGAGATATTGACTTCCAACAAGATATCCCATGCATGGACACATAAATATATCATGACAATATGAAGGGATATTAGTTTAAAGCATGTTTCAAGGTTCATGAAGACCTTACCTACTTTGAAAATGTATGGGAGATGACTCCATTATATGATGTACAAAGACAAAGAGCAAAGAGAAAGAAAGAGTCATCTAACACCCCTTCAAAGAAGAATCATGCTTGGCATCCTCACTCATCTAGTGAGGAAGGATACATAAGGTACTTCTCTTTTGACCCAATAAAGTAGGTATGATCAAGATGAATATACATATTTATTTCCTTTCTGTTGTGTCTCATTTTCCCTAAGTGCTTAATAGCACAAGTGTGTCTTTGTTTTGTGTCTTATTGGGTTTTATGTGTGTTATTATTTCCCTTTGTGTGTTTTGAGGAAATATTTATTGTCTTTTTGGTAAATTCAAGGTCTAGTCCTATTATTTCTAGGTGCATTCTGACTCCCTTGCCCAATGGATAGGATAAGGCTACTAGTTCTTAATATAGGCAAGCATGTTACCCCTAGGAGTTACCAAATTATTGACCAAAATTGAATTCTAGTCAAATGAAGTCAACCCATACTATTTTAAACTTTTGAATAAGGTTTTCATGTGTCTTATAAGGTGTCATGTTGGTCTATTATCTTACTTGGCCTTGTCCTAGTCCTTATCTAAGCTCAGCCTCCATGAAATGGCCTAGCCAACCAAATTAAAACATGGTCAAACCTTGGTAAAAGGTAAATTTTGTTCAAATTTTCCTAATATGGTTTTTATCATGTTTTAATAGCTTTAGAAGTCATAAACTGGTCATTTTTTATGTCTCATGTGCAAAAGGGGGTCTTTTAGCCACTTTATAGCCTATTAATTGACTTGTACAGACTTCCAAAAGGGAAAATTTATCACCAATGTTATTTTAAATGTGGAAGAGGTCAGTATCATGTCAAGAGTAGTCAGATGTTATCAAAGAAGTAGTTATGTTTAGTAGAGGGCAGTTTCTCCTTCATTTTAGGGGATTTTAGGCACTTGTATGAACTTCTTAAGTCCACCATCAGCTAAAAACGTGGATGGAGTGTCTCTTCACCTCCCATCACCTATTCCCATGATTGGTGTGCAATAATTTCATCTATAACTTATTTTCCCCCATTTTATCTTGCCAAGCAAAGAAGTTTCAAGTTCAAGCACTTGGTGTGGATGATAAAGGTGGAGCTGGGAGGAATAATTATGGGGGTGGATTTTAATCTTAGTGAACTTAATTTTTCATAATAATAACTTTAAATTTTGTGGTTCCTCCTTTATGAAAAATGGCTAACACTCTAGGTAGCTTTTTATGCATGTTCAACCATGAGGGGCACTCCTTTTGAACATATTTTCAAGTTTTATTTATTTGGATTGATGGTTTTATGTGTTTTAGGTGTTCCTAAATGTTTTTAAATACATCACCATGATTCTTCTTGTTTTGTAAAGCTCAATGTCTAAGAAAAGCCTCTTATAGGCTTGTAGGTGCTCCAAACTAATTTTCTTTCACTTGCAACTATTTCAGGTATTTTGAAAGAGATTTTCCATGTGGGATGGAAGCATTTAATTTTATTTCATATTTTTTTATCCTTTATTATTATTTTATAAAGTTTGTAAATAGTTATCAACTCATACAATGTCATAACCATACTCAAATGTGTAACCCTTCCTCACTGCCAGCCCTCACTGAGATAATGACAACCTATATGTGCCATTAAAGGTGTTTTTTAACTTTATTTCACATTTTTTTAATCTTTTTTTTAATTTAAGGCTATAAAATTCATTGGAGGTGTTTGGATAATCTCAACCTTATACACTTTTGCTCTTTCCTGCTCTTTCCTACATATTATAGTCAAACCTCCATTGAAGGCCCCTATTGATGTCATCATGACTGGGGAAAAAGCCTCATAATGGTCTAAATACTTGATAGGTACTTTGAGTGCACTTTTTATATTTTTTATATTGATATAGAATGGTCAAAGGTGTTGTGAGAGGTCAAGAGAAAGTGACTATGATTTTGGTCTCTCAGTCCCTAAATGTACTAAATAAAGGTCTCTAAGGTTTTTTGAGATGGTGATTATCATATCCAAAGAGTCTTAAAATGATCCTACTTGATTTTTTTAGAATTCTTATCCAAATACTATGCCTATGAAAATTTTTAATCCAAAATTCTAAGAGGGAAATGGTCATTTGGACCTTCAAAGTTGCCAAGAAAACCACTAAAATAGGTTAGTGAAGTCTATAGGATTTTGAAAGAAAGTTTAACTCACTTTACATTTGAATATCCTAAATTATTACATGAATTTTTAACAATTAAAAATTATTAAAAGGACACTAATAAGCCAATAGGTCATATAAAAGGTAGTGAACCTTGTGATGACCCCCTAACACTCTTCCCTGCCCGTATAAGGGACTGAGAACAACCACCTATAACTGAGCATAAGATGAAGTTATAAACAAAGAATCTAGTTGGGGTTTTATGTATTTTCAAGGAGTACACAATAAAAATTAATACTAAGTGAGAAAAAGGGTTGAGTTTGAACCTTGTGGTTAGGGTTGTATTGAGCTAAATCAACCCATAGGCAGGGTTGTATTGAGATAAAGTTATATGAGAAAAAGGGTTGAGTTTGAACCTTGTTTTAAAATTTAAAATATAATATGAGGTTTTTTTACTTAAAATCATTCAATAATAATCAAAACCCCTCAAATAAGTTTCAAATGCACCTACAGGCCTGTACAGAATGAGACATGTGTGTTGAAAGTAAGTTTTTCTTGCACCAAATAGGACTATGTTAGTGAAGTTTGAATTATAAAAAGTTAATTATTATATAAATTGAGCCTAAACATGTCTAACTTAAATTTTAAAACCTTTTTTTGTGATACCAGTCTCCAAACATAGTCTAACTGACTCTGTCTCAGTCAAACCATGAAACTAGTCTAGCAGGGATGGAGTATGAGAGGGTTATAGTAGGAATAATATTGGGGATGATTATAATAGTGTTTATATATGAATAAAAATTACCTCATGGACATAATTTAAGGGTAAAAAATAAAAATAACATATTTCAAAGGCAACACTAAGTCTTAGACCCTACCTATCATGCACAATCCTACACTTCAAAGTCTGCCTTAGAAACATGTGAATTTTGGTCATCAAATATTTGAGTTGAGGGAAAAAACTTGGTAAAGAGTACCCTTTTGGGTTTATTAATATTACCCAATAATAAATTTTTCAATAAAAATAGGGTAAGTTCCCCCTATTTTGTCTCAGACAGGGGGCACTTTTCCCCTTACATAAACCTTATTTTCTTATTAAAGGAGGTAGAGACATGGACCAAAGGTCAAACAAAGCTTGAAAGAAAGTTTTTTCATTTGTGACACACACAATAAAAAATATAAAATCAACCTCTAGGTTCTAGGACTAATCAGGGTATCCTACACCAAGAAGGTCTATATACATACTTAGTAGACAAGGAATAGACCTAATTCCAAATAGGAGGTCACTTTTAGTTTGGGCCTTAAGAAAAAATATAAATGACTTGATTCATATTCATAGAGGTATAAATGATGTGTTTAATATTTTAAATGGAATTATAAGTATAAATAGTGGTATTTTGGCTCAAAGGAGTAGGCATGCTCATTGACAAGGTATAACCCTAGTCTTAAAAATGGAGTCATTTCAATTTTTAGCTCTTTGAGAGCTATTCTAAAGATTAAAACATGTGATTGGGGAATATAAAAATATATATGAGCTTATATATGGTATATGGAATCACAAAAGGACCATTTTTGGGCTTTAAACATGCAAAACCTCAAAATGCATGAAAATGACTCAAAGGGCCATCTTGGAATGCTCATCTATTTCATGAACCTTTGCATGGGACCTTGAGCCATTTAAGGAAGTTAAAGGGGGTCCTTGAGAAACCATAATCATAATTTCATAATATTTCCAATTTCTCATGACTATGAATGAATTTTAAGAATGAAAACCACACCAAAACCCTTGCAAACCCTATTTTAGGACCTAATGGAGGAGATGAGGCTAAAGGTGCCTCAAAATGGACAAATTTGACCATGAGTGTAAAGGATAAATTGTTTCCAACTTCATGAGGATAAAATACATTATATTGGATTGTACAAAATCTATATAGGTGAATCGAAAAATAGGTTTTCTTAACATTTTATTTTATTTTTTAGGTCCTAAAGTTGATCATGATATGCCAATCACTTTGGAGGGTAGATTAGGACTTTAACCAACTCCCTAAGTCATTTTTAGAGCTTGGAAACTCTCACAAGTGTCTCTACTATATCTTTCCTTTCAGATAATCTAGTAGGTATATAGTGGACACTTTGAGAAAATGATGAATCTTCAATTGGAAGGCCTTCTAGGGATTGTTATTGAAACTGATGATATAGACACTTTGGACACATGTTATTCACCCTTGTGCATGGATCAGATAGTAGAGGTGGGAAGGTTTTAGGTGGCAAGTGTGAGGAGTGCATGGAGGAAGCCCATTTTAGGACTATCTTTGATGATAGTGCATGTATATAATGATAGGGATGATTAAGAGACTCTCCAATGCATGTGAGGACCTAATAGTAACCCCTCATAATTAGAACCATCATCATATTTTATCAGTTATAATTACAAGGTAGTTTTGGAAGCCCAATTGTCAAGGATAGTTTTTTGTGCATGCAAAGGAGTTTTTAAACCATTTTATAGTTCATAAATTATTTAAAATGACATTTGCAACTCTTAACATTGCATATCTGACCCTATCCATCTTGCTCATGGATTTTTAACTAATTTAAGCAAGTTGACACATGTCTAAGTGACTCTTAAACTCCCCTTCTCTATTTTTTCTATAAATGGAGCCTTTTGTCTATTGTATGAATCACTCCACTTTGGTATGGTGAATCCCTAAATTTTTTTTTCCTTGAATCCATAAATATAGGTAATTCTACCTCTTTCAAATATTTCACTAAGTGTACATGATAGTGTTTAGTCTTGTGCAAGTGTGATGTTTATTTACCTTCACATGTTACTTTTATTAGTACCTAGTGTGTTATGATCTTTTTCTTGTAGGTCAACAAGAAGTGTCAAGTGAGGTTGTAGGTATAGTGAATAGCTCATTAAATCAAGTGTTTTAGCATTATTATTGCCTAAGTCTTCCTAACCTATGTTATCTCCAAGACCCCATGTTGAAGCATTGATGTGTGTGTGTGTGTGTGTGTGTGTGTGTGTGTGTGTGTGTGTGTGTGTGTGTGTGTGAGAGAGAGAGAGAGAGAGAGAGAGAGTTGATGTTGAGTGAAGTGTATATGTAACTTAATCTTGGTTACAAGTGCATGTCAAAGAGTGTGAATAGAGAAAACATTTGGTGTATAACCTCCCATATATTAGGCTTACTTTTCATGTTATTTTTAACCCTTTTCAACCCCCAAAGTGTTAGTAGTAGGATATGTGTTTTAGTGATTCATCAATACGAGCTAGCCCCTAACCTAGAGATCCACCTCCAAATATAGATACCCAAATCCCTAAGGTGGTTGCATTGTCTCACTTGGATGAGGATAATCTTGACCCATCTCCTCATTGGGTGCAATTACAAGTGACAACAGTAAGGTTACATAACCTACTTATAAGATTTCATCACCATTGGGTGTATTATAACCTACTATAGTGCCACCAACATAGATTATTACCATAAAACATATGCACACATCTGAGGTTGGTGAGTCTATTATACATACTCCTGAACCACCATCCATAGGCACTTCCACACCATTGATGTCACTAGACTCAACACCCAAGGTGGACAATGAGGAACATATATAATAGTTACCTTTACTAATAAAGTTAGATAACCTCAAGTATTATTACATCCAAATTATTGATAGTGATTTTGAGGCCACTTCTGAGGGGGACACAAACACAAATCTAATGAACATTCATGACTATTTGTGTAGTTTGAAGTTTAGACTAATCAGCATAGGAGAATACAGAGATGATTCTAATGCCATTTTAATAGTACATATAAATACGAAAAAGGTATTTATTACTAACATAAGGCAAATAACATTTTTTACCAGTTGGATACCACCCCACATATAATTTCACAACCATTATTAGATTCAATAAATAATATCACATCTATGGATATTGAATTAATTATCAGAATACAAGGAAATAGTGCATAAGATAGATTGCATGTGATGTTAAAAATACTACTTGACATGGAATTGATAGCCTTGTTAATGGTACACCATATATCTATTAGCCAATTTTCAAATCAAGATGGTAAACCTTTTTTTCATTTTCATATAATCATATGAAATGTTATAGATTCGTGCTCATAATTATAGCATAAACTTGAGAAGTATAAGGCTAAGGGCACTATTCAGATCACATAGCCTCCACCTAAGCAAAGCAAGGCCCCATAATAGATTCAAACATGTAGAAACTATAAACATACCAAGATTAATGCTTTGATTATTCAAGTTTTGATTTAATATCAATATCAAAAACATATAGCCATTGATGAGGATTCATACCTAAATACATGTACACTTAATTTTTTATAGCATATAGGGCATAACCATGATGAGTTACATGTTATATTTTTCCAATATTTTATTAGCCACATTATAGTTCTATTTTCATGTGGTCCCAAAGTGTTGAACACCTTATTATTTGTCATGAACATAGGGGTAGACACCTAAAATTGGCCATCGATAACCTCCAATCAAGATTTTGACCAATTTACACTTACAATGCACAATTTGGCTTAAAAACACTAAAACATGCCAAATGATGTGAAATTGACATATTCAAGTGCCAATTTTGGCTAGGGTATCCCTAAATGGGGAAATGAAATTTATGAGGCAACTAACTTTGATTAGATCATTTTGAGTCAAAATGCCAAATTTTCACCTGGGTGCTCTAGATTTCTCTTTCCTATCAAATCTCTTGCATGTGACATGTGCCTTTGTTATTTGTTGTTGGTAACATGCTAAATGGGATAATGGTTCTAATCCATCTAAATTTTGCTTCCAATTCCAATCCAATCAAATTTAGGACCAATAGCAAGACATTCTGATTAATTTAAGTAATTTGTGCACAAAGTGCTCAAACATGCTTAAGAGCTAATTAACCCAAATCAATGCCTAATTAATAATTCCATAGAAACTTGTTGAATAATTAGTTTTGTAAATGAATATTGAATATCTGCATCATCAGGTGACCTGATTTCTTGGGAAGACATCCCTAGGCCATAAATGCCATAAATATCAAGATTCATGCCCTCTATGCCTCATCAATGCCTTCCATGATGCCCTCCATACCTCTTAATTTCCCCTTCTTCCAATGTCATGATTAAGATAATTACAACCTTAATTCCAAAACTTGAATAAATCATCAACCACACATCTCAATCTCAGGATGGATGGTTTAGGTTGATTCTGATCAATCTCAAAAATTTATAAATAGAGAGGCCATGAACATCATTTCTAAGACTTGATTATGCAAAGTTATTATGCACAAATAGTTCCAAAAGCTTCAATAAACTAGTGTTACCATTACAAATTGATACCAAGCCAGTCCAACCCATAAGCCAAAGGTGCCAAGGAGAGATGGAGGTAGCCAAGCTTCCATTGCCAAGGACTTCATGAGCACAAGCCAAGCAAATCACTACTACAAAGGCATTTGGAGCATCTAAGGAAGGTGAAGGAATTCTTGTGTTTTATTCCTTACATTTTAGTTATGTTTGTCATTTTTTTTGTTAACTAATCTCTCTTTAGTGTCTAGGCCTAGAGATGTTATGCTATTAGAGTGTTTCTTTCATTTTGTTTTCATTTTGGAATTAACACCATACTAATCATCCTCTCTTGAGTCAAACTCTTAGATCACATAATGGCATGCCCAATGGGAATAGACATATCTCACACCTGAATAAGATCATTTATCAAATCTAAAATATTTATTTAGACCCTTAAAACTCTTTTGAATTGATTTTCTAACTTTATTTTACCATTTTTGATTGCCACGGTTTTACACAATAACTGATGTCAACAAGTAAGACTAACATCAGTTACATAGCTTAACTGATGTTGATTTACAAAACTGACATTGGTTAGATTTTGATTATCCAAGGTAACTATCATCAATTTTATATAGCCAATGTCGGTCACTATGTTTTTCCAAAAACATAGACCTGAGAGCTATTTTTCCAAAGTTCATTGTTTCAAACCAAAAAGAGATTCAAAGCTAAAGGACATCTTAACACTCTTCCTACAAGACCAAGCTTTATATTTTATTAAAACATGTTTAAATCATCTTTTAATGCTTAAAAATCAATTAGGAACCTTGTTTTATGTGTTTAACAAAGAATTTAGATGTTTTTGGTAAAATTTTTCAAAGTTTGAAAATAAGACAAAGGGGTCGAATGAATACCACCTCACTTTCATTTAGGCTTAAAATTGAACAAACTTGTTAGTTCTTGTTTGTAATAGTTATTTAATTAAATCTTTATTTGGCGAAAAGAGGAATGTTGCATGTATGCTCTTCCATTTTCCCCTTATAGGGAACCCTTAGAATTAAAAGTGTCATTCCTATTGTAAGTAGCCTAGTCCAAGGCTTAGAAAGAAAGTTGTCTAAAGCCCTCCCAAAAAACTCATCAAAGTTTGGGTGACCTTGAAAATGACCCTAAAGTCTTTTTACTTTCATGTTTTCTTTATTTTTATGCAAACTTGGCTTGCGATGGGGACTCTATCACCTCCCACAAGTTCTTTAGGGATGTTTTGACCCACGGTTTCACCTCCTAGAATTCACTTCATTTGTCTCTTTTGGAGTTGCACACAAAATTTAGTGGCACTTTGGACATCGCACTACACTGAGAAAACAACAAGATATAGTGGTTACAAAAAGGACAAGACATTTTTGCAACAAGCCAAGTTATATGGACTCAAAATCTATGATTTTCTTTTGCATTATTTGGCATGAAAGTCATTGTGCAATTGATTCCCCTAGACCGTTTAGAAACTTGTTAGATCTTAGACAAATCCCCACTTTCCATAGAAGTATTATTGGTGCAAGGTGCACCTCAAGGTCCATGTCATAGTACTATCATTTGAGAGAAGGGGGGTGTAAAAACCCTACTATATAATGTGCATTTACTTTTGAATAAACACTTAAAAATCCTCTCAAATGACATATATTGATGGATTATAACAATACCAAGCAACCTTGTTAGTTTAGGATCTAAGGGTGGTTAATTAGTTAGTATTGTCCTATAAAAAAGTCTTATTTGAAGTCAAAACTTGGTGTAAACAATCAATCCAAACCAAACACATAGTCTAAATTTTCCTTTGAATAAAGAGGTGTTATGCTACCCACATGAGATCATCAATTTACCTTGTTCAAAATCTCATCAAAAGCTTGAGATTAATATCATCCACTTTGGCATAGTTGTGCTACCCAATTGAGTCTAGACCTTTACCAAAGTTGTTTAAGTCCACTTATAATATAAATTCAAAATTGCACCTTTATATGTTTATAGGGTTGATTTATTAAGTGGGTTTGCCATTTACACTAAACTTGAGGGAACTTAGGTTTAATTTCCAATTTGGGTTGAAGGTTGTTTAAGACTCATTATCATTATCAACACTTGATAGAATTAAGCCATTTTGTGCTAAATACTTTCACTTTGAGTCTATGCACCACAACATTTTGAGTCAAGAAAGGTAGTGTTATGATATCAAAATTGTGGGAAAACATCTTTGCCTTAGAGAGTTTTTGAAACAAACATTTTTTCCACACCTTTTGGGTAGTATAGCATCATTACACTGCCCAAAACATTTTGAATATTATTTCATAGACCCTCTTGCATAGAGTTCCAAATTTGTTCCTACATTTTCATACCAATCCAGGTGAACTTTCATGATCTTTTGTCTAAAATAGTTATACTTTTCACTTTTATCTAGCTTATTTGTCAAAAGAAACAAGTTCTATACAATTTTTAATGATAAAATAAACTATTTTTAAAGTGCCTTTTGTTTCATACCTTATACCTAGTTGATCAAGTTCATGTCTAAGAATCAAATGCCTAGTGTTTGTTAGAAGTGATTCAAATCCATTAGATTAAAACTTTCATCTATTTTCAAAGTCTACCTTTTGATTCCATTTGGCATTTTGATTTTTGGTCCATTTACTTACTTATCTTTGTGTGAACAATGAAATTTTAGATACTTCACTCTAGCTTGTTTCCTCATAAATATTTGCATAAACCTTTTGATCATGTTGATGAATCTAGACTAAGTTAGAAGATCACCTATTTTAGACATTGTCATTTTTAGATTTTGTAGAACTCTTTGACATTTTATGATAAATCATTAACTATGGATCCAAACATGTATTCCTACACTCGTAGTGGACTCATGTACAATCTAGGATCAGTAATGTAGTTACATAGGAAGAAATGGTGCAAGATCCCTATGAAGATAATATTATTTATGAGATGTATTCTTATCCCTCTTATAATACTCAATCAGGGGCACAAAACCAAGATCCATTGGCTAACTATCTAGTTAGCAAACTAGTTTATTCAGAACAAGACCAAGAGAAAACTACACAATCCCTAGCCACAATACCCACAATGGATGACCCAATTCTTCAACAGTCATATTCTACTAATACAATTTTCACATATGATCCATTTTTGTTTGAATGACATTTTTAAAAAAATAAAGATGAGATTTTGGTTATAGCCATAGAGGTAGGGACCAAGTTTCTAGTAGACTTACCCTAAGAAAATTTACAAAGTCTAGTAAGAGTACCCCACAATATCATTTATGATTAACAGGCTTCTTCTATTAATCCTATGGCTCTAGGCCAAACAATGTACCAAGATCCTATATATCTAATCAAGGAAAAAATATCATGGAAGATCACATTAACCAAATGCATATGACATATCAAACATACCTAAATCTAGCAAATGATTTTAATTAGATGAACATGATATGTAATCCTCTCATTAACCTAGTTCCTTCAATAGGAGTGTTGATAGAGATAACTAGATAAGATAATCTAAATTCTAACCTATTTTAATAAACCACTTTGATAGATAACTTGATGTATATTCCCTTTATGAAGAAGTGTCTTCAACCTATACATATAATAGTGAGCCAAACATAGCAAAAAATGTGCAAACAAAGTTAAGTCTTGATCAAAGTGGTACTAACACACAAAAAACTATCCAACAACATGTGCCTGTAGCTAATCTCATGAGTGGATCATCATACCAGGGAGTGGGAGTTTCTACACCCCAACTTAAACTAGCTACTTCCTCAAGTATATAACCTACAAGATTAGGTAATCAAATAAAGGCTAGTGTCACACCTTAATGACAAAATGTGATGAACCCTACTCCTCCTCAATAGGTAATGAGTAGTATTCCAAAAAAACAAGTATAATCTAGTGTATCAATGCAATAGAGGACAAATACATTGCCACCTCAATTAGGGGAAATAAATGTTCCACCTTGCCAGGTAACGATAAACATACCTCGTTAGTCATAGACTAATATGCCAATCCAAAATCAAGTAATGACTAGTCAATAATATACAAATATTGGTCAGTGATAGATATAAAATCTATAACCTATTTTCACTTCCTCATAGAAATTCATGCAATAAGGAGGTCCCCATGTTTCTTAGGTACCTACTAGATAACCATTGGTTCAAAATGTGCCACATTTCAGAGACAGGGTCTTGGACCACAAGTTCCCACTCAATAGTAAGGTTTGATTAGTTGGAAACATGTCCCTTTTCAACCATAGCAAGCACAATATATTTATATCCCTCTATCCAAACCATAAAATCCTTCAAGTCAAGCCTTTATCGTCAACCTAAAATGGAATATCGCACCACCAAATGTGTAATTTTAAGTACATCTTAATCCACATATACATATTTTTGGTCCATTCCCCAGCAAAACCAATTTACCACAACAAGTATCTATGTCATACCCTGGTCAAAGTGTCTCACTTGTGACCTCCAAAACCAATATTCTCCCTCAAACCAATGTTCCTTCTAGTTTCCTATCCCAAGAATTGCAATAAATTAAGGATGCAATTGTTGCCATTTAAGCTGGTAAACAAACTAAAAAGTTAAAATTGGATGACATGTGTTCCTATCCATTCAACATGGAGTATTTATAGATACCATATAATCTAGGATATGAACCATCAAAATTTAACAAATACAAAGGGAAAGGTGAGCCTAAGGCTCATTTGACCAAATTCTTTGTCACATGCCCACTAGTGGCATATATGACATATACCTTTTACTATTATTTCCAAGGAGCTTGGATAGACAAGCCTTGGAGTGGTTTTTAAAGTTTCCCAAAAATTTAGTAATGGATTTTGATGATATTTGATAATTTTGTGCAGCACTTTTCCTATAATTTTTAGCATGATATTTCATTAGTGGAATTAACACAAGCAAAGAAAAAATATGGTGATATTTTTGCAAGTTATTTACAATGATGGAGAGCCCTTGCAATCTATTTTTCCCACAATTTACCATATAAACAATTAGCTACTATGTTTATCAAAAATTTGTACAATGAGATAGCTTATCATTTGGAACTACAATGTGTACATACTTTCAAGGAAATCATCGATAAAGATTTATTGATCGAATGGGTTCTCATCAATAAAGGAATCATCAAGCTTAATTCAAAAAATCAAAATCAAGGTACCAATGAGGGAAATGACCAACATTAACATCCCATTCAAGTGCAAGCATCACAATTGGCACAGGCCAATAACCATGAAAGACCAAAGCAATTCAACCATAATAGGAATGTTGTGGGAAATGGAGTAACCAAATCTTGTCATGTACAAATGGTGCAAACATCATCTATACCACCTTTTTAGCTTACTCCTACCTAGAAACCTTTCAAACCAATGTCGCAAGCACAACAACCAAAACTTGCACAACAAATATAGTAGTCTTTACCATTACAAACCCCTCCCCCTAGAAAAACCATACCTAAACATCATGTCTTTATTGACCTAGGAGAACCTATCAAGTCTTTATTTTGTAAGCTTTTTGACACAAGTCTAATTATTTGGCCTATACCAAAACATTATCCATAAGGCATTCCTTCTCCTTATTAGTACTGAGAAAATAAATTTTGTGACTATCATCGAGTCAATGGCCATAATCTATGAAGATGTGTCCAAATCAAGCATTTAATTGAGAATATGTTAGAGAATATGGAGAGAACATTGCATAATGGTGCTTCTACTTCCAATCAAACTCTTGGTATTTATCAAAACCCCTTTCCTTGACATAATAATCAATAGTAGTAGAATAATTAGCAACAACAACAATGACCAGTACAGAAGCAAAATCAACATCAAAGGCTAAACTAGTAGAATCAACAAAATCAGTAACAGAATTAACAATGATAGAACAATGGACAAAACCAAGGTCATAATGGTAACAACCAAAAAACCTACCATGTAGTGGAACATGACTACAATAGGGTTTTAGGTCATATTGCAGGGGGTAGCATTAACACCATCTCCATTAATCCTAGACCAAATACTAATAAACTTAGACCATTGCTAAACAACAACATTAAGCCAAATTACATGGATAATCCTTCTTTGAATTGGGAATGCATACAATCAAACCAAAAAACTAGGACTTCCCATTTTGGACCTTATATCGATAAATCATTCTTGCCATGTGACCACATGCAAGTGCATCGACAATTGAAACTTGTGTTTTTTGGTCCCATGCCATTCCCAACATTGGTTAGTAATAATGGTCCAGCATTTAATCCTAATTATGCAATCACAACTTAGAGGTCAAAGATTACTATCCCAGGCCCACAACCTTCTACTACTTTGCCTATCATTCAACCAATCATTTAACCTCAAAATAAACCATTCACTACTGACCAAGACAAGAAGTTTGGTATTATGAAACAATTACATAAGACACCATCACAAATTTCCATTTTAAATTTGTTTTGAATGTCAATAATCCATAAGAGCATCTTGAATGATTTTTTGACCCAATCCATTATTGCTAGTGACATATCCCTTAGTAAATTTCAAGCTTTGGTTAAACACCTAGCTCCAACCCAAAAAGTCACATTCAACCAAAGTGATATGTCTTCTCTTGGCCCACTCCATAATGATCCATTATTCATAGAATTTTATATAAGATAACATAAACTAGAATGTGTCCTTATAGATAATAGATCTAGCCTCAACATAGTGTCTCTAAATCTCATCATGTTTGGGTATATAATAGCAGATCTCCAACTAGAAATAATAACTATCAAAGCCTATGATAATCAAGAAAGAGAATCACAAGGCACCATTAGTTTTCCATTTATCATTAGGTCCTTAACCTATGATACACTTTTCCATGTTCTTGATCTTGAGTTATCATACAATATGCTTTTGGGTAGGCCTTGGTTATATGAGATTCATGCAATCCTGTTAATGCTGCACCAATGTATCAAGTTTTCCCACTCATGGATGGAAGTGAATATTATAATAGATTTACATCTATATGAACACTACAAACATCCTGAGGCCAAATTTCAAAGCTATAATTATCAATATGGCATGAATCCAAATTCCAAGTAGGATAAAGGAAAGGCTATACTTATTGATTCTTCACCAAATAATTTCATATATCCTACTACCTTGGATTCCCTTTCCCACATGCCACCTCCTAAAGCTTCTAATCATTTCACCATTTTAGATAATGGACTAGGAGAGTATGTGACCCATGATACATTTCATATTGCCAATCTTCATTAGAATTCAAAAACTTTTGGGTGACCTAAATTCATCCCACATATGCATTATCAACTAAAGAGAAAAGATAAGAGACCTATCACATTTGTACCAGCATCTAGCCTAAAAGTTAACCCTCTTAAAGGGGATAAATCATGGTTATACAATGACAACCAAGATGATTGTTATAAAAATGCAAAGTATCTTATTCCTAATAGGATCATGGAGTGTCACAATTATGAAGGAAGAGGCCTTAGATCAAATCAACAAGGAACCCTCAAGTGAATTTCCATGACTAAGTATAAAAGACCTTATAGACTCAGATTTAAACCACTTGGGGGTAACCCCACATATCTTATTCAAACTCCATCACCAGTGACTAGTGATGATGATACCGACAATGAAGCAGAGTTTGATCATGACCTCACCTTTGAAAACCTACTTGAAACTAATCTATTTGATAATAATGTCATTTGTACCCTTACCCTGACCATTCATTGTAAACCATTGTCATTATATTATCCCTAATTGATAGATTGGGACCAACAAGAATCCAGTCTACCAATTGATGAGTTTTAGAATGATGAGGCATTCTATGATTTCTTAATTCTTAGAGGCAATGTTTTGTTAGGAGATCACAAATCAAGATTCTTAATCACATTGGATCCTATAGCCTATTTTGGAGAGTGAGTGAACACCCTTAGCCAAAAAATAAGTAAAACATTAAGGTCTCAAAGTGAAAACCTCTTTTTGAGGCACTTTTAGACTAGGGTAAAAGTAAAGATAAAGGCCATTCTAGTGGTGAAAACCTATTTTAGGTGCCATTAGATGAGGGTGTTTATTCTTCTTCAAATTTAGACCAGGAGACCACTAACGATGAACATGCCTATGGATCTGATTTTAGCTTTGAGAAACAAGTATTTAATCAAATTCTTAAAGAATTTTTTACTATTTTTGTCACATGCCCAAATCTCCCATAAGGGGACTCAGATTCATCATACCTAGGAGAAGTTGAAGAGCAAGTCCTACTAGAGGACCCTGACACAACTCAACAGTTCAAGTTGTTGGATACTATCCTAGAAGATGGTTTGACCCTTATAGTCAAAGATATAATAGAGGAAAACATCAGGGCTCCATCAGAACTAAAATGGATAAAATTAGGAGTATCCCTCACTGAGGAGGAATGTGACATATTTATAGCTCTATTGAGAGAATTTTTAGATATCTTTGCATGGGCCTATTCTGACATGCTAGGTTTGGACCCCACCTTGGTTCTGCACTACCTTTTGGTTAATCTTGACACCAAATTGGCAAAACAAAATTTATGTAAGATGCATCTTTGAATTTTTGTATTGGTAAATAAAGAGTTGGAAAAACTCTTAAAAGTAGGATGTATTTGATCTATTGATTACTCAGTATGGATCTCTAATGTGGTACATATTAGTAAAAAGCTTGAAGGAATCATAATTTGTATTGATTTTTGAGAAATCAATAAATTTTGTCCTAAAGATGACTTTTTCTTACCTAATATCGACATGATCATCGACTCCATGGTCGGTTATGAAATTTTTTCACACATGGATGGATTTTTTAGGATACAACCAAATCATAATAACACCAGAAGACCAACATAAAACAATGTTCACCACTCTATGGGGAACATTTTATTATCAAGAAATGCCATTTGTCCTTAATAATATTGGAGTTACATATCAAAGGGCCATGAATATCATATTCCATGATATGATGCATGATATTGTTGAAGACTATGTTGATGACATATTAGGAAAATCCAAAACTAGAGCTGACCATTTAATAGTGTTGCACAAGATATTTGAAAGATTGAGGGAGTACAAAGTCAGACTCAATCCAAAGAAATGTGTGTTTGGTATAATTTTAGGTAAATTAATCTTGTCTTCATCATGTTTCATAAAGGTGTTGAAGTTGATATGACTAAATTCCATGCTATAATCAATATGCCACCACTAACCAATTTAAAGCAACTCCATAATTTGCAGGGTAAGATCCAATCCATTTGATTATTCATCTCTTAGTTAGCAAATAAGTGCCATCCATTTACACTCTTTTTGAATAAATGATTTTTATTTCACTGAGATGATCACTACCAAACATCTTTTCAACAACTCAAAGACTATCTTGTTAATCTGCCTATTCTATTACCTCATATACTGGGAAAGCCATTCTTGTTATACCTATCAACTACCGACCATGATCTAGGGTCACTCTTGGCTCAACATGATGATAATTGAAAGGATCATTTTGTATACTACCTAAGCCATACCTTGGTTACGTATGAACATAACTAAACACCTATTAAAAAATCTTGTCTAGTCATGGTCTTCCAAGCTTATAAATTGTGCCATTACATGTTGAATAATAATACCATGGTCATTTCAAAATTAGATATGATCAAGTATCTACTATATAAAATATATTTGAAAGGTATAATGGAAAAGTGGATCATGCTTTTCATTGATTTTAACATAGAGTATGTCAATCAAAAGGCAATCAAGGGACAAGTTCTTGTGGGTCAACTTGCTAAAGCCCCTCTCACAGACACAGCCACTCATGTTTCAATTTATTGATGAATCCATAATAACCATCATTGACACACCCCTTGAGGAATATCCATAGAATTTGTATTTTAATGTTTTAGTTACTACACATGGTTAGGGGCAAGCTTATTATTTATTACACCATAGGGGGATCTAATCCCTAAATCATTCAGAATTAGCTTTCCTTATACAAACAACATGGCTAAGTATGAAGCACTTGTTACATACATTATAATATATCTCATCTCTAATTTTATGGTGATTCCTAATTAATCATCAATCAGGTCACAGATCATTTTTATACCAAAGATGACAACCTGGTTTTATATAAAGCCATGGTCAACAATCTTAAGTAACAATTTACTAATATTTAGTTTGAGCACATACCAAGGGCTAGTAACATAAATTTAGATGCCATGACTATTATTGGCTCTCTGATTCAACAAATAGATAAAGCTAAAGAGTATCAGTTCCTCATCAAGAATTTGTCAGCACTAGATCATGAACCTTCGACCATTGCCATGATTTTTGATACTGTTAGTCCTAATTCTATCTGGTACTCAAACCTTTATAACTACCTTTATGAACAAGTTATACCACCTAACCTATCTCAAAAATAAACCAAATCCTTCATTCATCATTCCACTCATTATACTCTGCTTGGATCCACCCTTTACCATCATAGTTTTGATGAAACTCTACTTCATTGTTTAACTTTGACAGAGTCTACACTAGCATTAAGAGAAGTTCACAAAAGAGTATCTGGAGCTCATTCTAATGGGGTAATCATATCCAAAAATCTCTTGTGTACTAGTTATTATTGGCCCACAATGGACACAGATGCCACTACATATGTAAAAATGTGTGATAAATGTCAACAACATGCTCATATGATTCATGCCCTAGAAAAAACTCTGAAACCAATTTTGACACCATGGTAATTTTATACATGGGGACTTGACCTCATTAGAAATCTTAACCCCACTTCATCTAAAGGCCATAAATATATCCTTACCACCAAAAAATATTTCATAAAGTGGGTTGAAACTATACCCCTCACTTACATGACTGGAAAGCAAATTTCCAAATTCATCTTCAACCATCTCATTTGTCGCTATAGTAACCCCTCTAAAATTATATTTGATAATGGAGGATAATTCAAGAACAAGGATGTAGACCAATGTACTAAATACAACATCACACAACATTTTCTATAGCATATTACCCTCAAGGTAATGGCCAAGTTGAGGCATCTAACAAAAGTATTATCAATATTCTCAAAAAGATTGTCAATGATACCAATCATGATTGGCACTTGTAAATATTCTCTTCCCTTTGGGCATATCATACCAATCATCATACTCCCATCAGAGCCACTCCATACTCACTTATTTATGGTACTAAAACCATCCTTCCCATTGAGGTCAAATTTCCTTCACTATACATCTCTTTCAAGCATGTCTTGGATGATCATGACTATCGAGTAGCCCACCTACAAGAGCTAGATATACTTGATGAGAAATACATAACCATGCTCAACAATCTTCAAGCATATCATAAATAACTCAAAGGTCACTATAATCAACATGTTAAGTATATAACATTTGAACTTGGTGATCTTGTTCTTAAATAAAACCAAAATAATACCACAACTAAGAAGAAGCATAAAGGAAAATTCAAACCAAACTAGATAGGGCCTTTCATCATTATTACAGATTATGGATCAGGAGCATATAGGCTTGCCACACTAGATGGAGATGAACTTCCTAATTTGATGAATATTATTCATCTCAAGCAATACTATGCTTGATAGCTAAGGTGTATTATCTGTAAGAATTGTTTCAGTTATGCCATTCTATCACTATTATTCTTTATACAAATACCATCCTTATCCATCCTCTTTACCATATCCACTTTTTAATTTTGACCTATCAACCCAATGTGTTCTAAAGCCTATCCCATTTGACCTTGGTTTTTGTCATTCATTACATAGTTTCAGCATCGAGGTATCTAATCAGTTTCATCAATTGGTTCAAGTATTTCAGATAAAAATTATATTTTGGGATAGTGTGACATAAATTTTGATAGTTGCATCCTTTATTACCACTGATCTTGCTACTAATTATAACCACCTTTAGGAAAATTAGTACCATCGATCTATGTCATTATGTCCTAGTTATAACCACCTATGGGAAAACTAGGGGTAACATTAAGCCTTAACATACTAACTTACCACTTCTCATGTCATAATGTGCCTTTTTACCAGTTGTGCCTATTTTGTTTAAATTAATTGCTACACTAGTCAAATTATTCCACTATTGAGGGTGAAACTATAGTGACTTGAGGTCCTAATTTTGGACTATGTAGGTAGTGCTCAATACTTATTGAGGCTAGCTCAGTCAATCCAAGCCATGCTCTCACCATTTTATGAGTAACCTAAGCCACGCTCTCACTATTTTATGAGTAACTTAAGTTTAAATTCTCTCACTATTTTTTGAGTAACCTTCATTTAAATGATCTCACCATTTTGTGAGATTGAACCATTTAGTGTCTCATCATTTTTGACTGAGTTGAAATACTTCAAAAAATTCTAAAAACATTTGAAAAACCATTAGAAAAGAACAAAAACTTTGACCACTTCTTTGCCTTAAGGATTCTGGGAACCCTTACTAATTTATAACAAAATTACTTGTCACTTAGTTTCCCCATTCTTTTTGGCCTTTTCTATCACGCACTTTCCATTTTGCAATACCATTCATATTCTTCTATCGCATCCATTCTATTTATTTTCATCAGTTATCACATTCTTCCCATTCCCTGGGAGAACTACATTTGGCCTAAAGTTTTTTTATTGGATATTGCATCCATGGAACTATATAGGCAGTATCCACTTACCTAGTGCATATGGAGACAACTCAGTCACCCCCTTCTTTTTCTTTTATTCCCCTATTTTTGTTTATTTGTTAAGTTGTCACCTATTTTTTAGGGGCAATGTTCATAGGGTTTCTATTGCATTATTTATTTTTTATTTCTACTTATTTTTGTTTGTGTGTCTACTTGTGTGCTTGCTTTTAGCTCTGTTATCTTGATTTGGTTTATGTGTGTTCATTGGGTGATTCCTTTCCCACACTTACACTTGAATCCAACCATATTCATATGTTTATATTGTCATCATGGTTTCTATCATTGGTGCATTATTTTCTATTGAGTATTGGATTATGGGAATCAGTCCTCATCCATATTTCACCCAACTCCTCAAGATGTTATACCATGATGCCTATCAACATGTGCTAAAACAAAAATAAACTTCAAGAAGTATATTTATCAATGATAGCATCTCTTCAGCACCAACATCTTTATTCCATCCCAATCATATCCCCAAATAGAGTAATTAACCATGAAATAATTTTAACCTTTATTAGTTCAGACGAGCACCCCCTACTAGTAGGTTGTTCCAACTCATCATTACCCTCTATGTTAAGTTATCATCATCCTCATCCAATTTTATCATGTTTTCCATAATTGGGGTCTAATGATTATAATCTCCTATGGGTAAATCATTGCACACTATCCTACCTGCATTTCTTAAGGATTATAACTGTCTTTGGGCAAATCATTACGTTGTCACCACTTTAGTTTTTCTACCTATACATGGGCATGTGTTTATCTTGTTTGTCTTTCCTAATTGGGGTAGTTCCATCTTATCAATGATTATAACCACCTTTGGGAAAATCATTATGTTATCATACCACATTTCCAATATCAGAGTACAATGTTTATAACCACCTTTGGGAAAACCATTGTACACCATCCCACTTGCATTCTCAATGATTTTGACTACTTTTTAGTATCATTATGTTTTCACCCCATCATCTATTTTTTCTTTGGTCCCCTCATTTTTTTTCTTTTGAGGGACCATTTACCAACCTACTTGTGCCAACCATTCCCTTGAGGGGGAATCATACAGTTAGTTTATCATCATTGCAGTTGTAGGCATATAGGACCTTTTCATTCTTTGAGAAGATGTTACTATGCTTATAACTTACAATGCCTTCCCAAATAGGGGAAAACTGTAAACACTTAAAATTGGCCACTGATTACCTCCAATCAGGATTTTGACCAATTTCTACCTAAAATGCACAATTTGGCTTAAAAACACTAAAACATGATAAATAATGTGAAACTGACATGTTCAAGTGCTAATTTTGGCTAGGCTATCCCTAAATGGGGTAATGCAATTTATGGGCCAGCTAACTTTGATTAGATCATTTCAAGTCAAAATGCCAAATTTGCACCTGGGTGCTCTGGATTACTCTTTCCTATCAAATCTCTTAGATGAGACGTGCATTTGTTATTTGTTTTTGATAATATCATAAATGGGATAATGGTTCCAATGCATCTAACATTGCCTTCCAATTCCAATCCAGTCAAGTTTAGGACCACTAATAAGACATTCTAATCAATTTGAGTAATTTGTACATAAAGTGCTTAAACATGCTTAAAGGTCTAATTAACCCAAATCAAGGCCTAATTAATAATTCCATAAAAACTTGTTGAATAATTTGTTTTGGAAATGAATATTGAATATCTGCATCATCAGGTGACCTCATTTCTTGGGAATACATCCTTAGGCCATAAATGCCATAAATATCATTACCCCTTCTTTTAATGTCATGATGAGAATAATTACAAACTTAATTCCAAAAATTAAATTAATTTTCAACCACACATCTCAATCTCAGGATGGATGGTTCAAGTTGATTATGATCAATCTCAAAAATCTATAAATATAGAGGCCATGAACATCATTTCTAAGACTTGATTATGTAAAGTTATAATGCATAAATGGTTTTGAAAGCTTCAAGAAACTAGTGTTACCATTCCAAATTTATTCCAATCTAATCCAATCCATAAGCCAAAGGTGCCAAGGAGGGATGGAGGTAGCCAAGCTTCCATTTCCAAGGACTTCATGAGCACAAGGTGAGCAAACCACCACTACAAAGTCATTTGGAGCATCCAAGGAAGGTGAAGGAATTATTATGTTTTATTTCTTACTTTTTAGTTATGTTTGTCATTTTTTTTTGTTAACTAAGCTCTCCCTAGTGTCTAGGCCTAGAGATGTTATGTTATTAGTGTGTTTCTTTCATTTTGGAACTAACACCATACTAACCATCCTCTCTTGAGTCAAATTCCTAGATCACAATAATAACTCAGATAGAGGATATATTTAGTAACACATGGCAATAATAAATTTAAGCTACAGTGGATAAAACCCAAAGGTGTCTCATATTCAATTTTAACATGAAAATATTTTGTATTATCCATGATGGCTTTGATGACAATCATAAATTTTAGAATGAGAAAATAAAATCTGACTTGATATATCATAGAATAACACTTGAGTCCACTTACACAATCAATAAACATGTTATTTATATGTACATGATTTAGAGTAATGCCAAAGGCAAATCTATATTTATATGGCATGAGTGGTATGCTGACCACAATGATGATGAATTATTTAAGTTTGGCTAGATCCAATAATTGACACTTGATCATCTACCACTAGATATTCCTTTTGATTACCAACATCCCTTGGATGTGTTATTTTATTTCTATATCATCATACCATATTTACATTCATATATATGCAAAAAAATACAAAAATAGTAAAATATCATAGAAAATACCAAAATCAAGACTTATACATGCTTATATATACTTTGTCAGACATCAATTTAATTATGTGTAGTATTTTATACTTGTTTTAGGTATTTTTATATCATACATGTTTCACAAATGTAAATGAGTGATTATAAATTACACATAATACCAGTCCTAGACTCAATTTTAGGTACTTTCACTATTACACACTCAAAAATTATATCTAGACGAGCATGGTGAAGGACAAGAGTACATTGTTCTAGTGTCCCTCACCCCACTATTATCCTAGTGATCTCATATTGTTATCACTCTATTTTAGATTACACACAAGCTTCATATAGCATGTACACTCATCAGATAGCCCACTGGGGCCATGGTAAACACATGTTTTATCCTTATTTTCCCACCTTATCTTACTCACATGCTTAGTAATTTACATTATTTTACATATTATAATATTTATCACTCACTAACATTGTGATATATTATTTCATATTTCAATAAATAAATATTTATTAGATTATAAATTATCTCTTGTTGATCAAAATACATAATCATGCATGCTTTTTATATTTGTTTTCCTAGATTCATACCTTATATGCACTTCCATGTTTGCTTTGAGGAAATTTTAATATGTCATTATCAAGTGGATCTAAGATTTTATATCTCTAATTTTATGTGTTTGAGGACATTTTAACATGTCCTTGTGTGCATTTTGTATTTGTGCATGTGGACATTTGAAAATGTCCTTCTATGTGGCTCTAAGCCTCCATTGTTTCCTTGTATGCATGTGATGGTATTTGAACATGCCTTCATATGATTCTCTTATTTGAGTGAGTGACATTTGAACATGTCTCATGTTTGTGGCCCCTTGGCCTTATATTATGTGTTTGGTGTGTTGTGTGTGTACTCTTTGATTGTGTGCAACATGACCATGACACTTTAATTGCTTATTTTCTTAGATTTGTATTCCATAATGGACATCATACTATTTTTCTAAGTTTTTCACTAATTACATTCAGAAGAAAGAAGAAACTAAGGTTAAAGGTTAGGGGTTTGACGTTACCCAGATTAAGTTGTGCACCGTATCCAAGCGTTGTGGGAGCTCCTATTTGGCTATGGAGGAAACACCTGCAATAAGAATAAAACTCAAACAAAGAGAATGTTAGAGGAGGATATGGTGGACTGCCAAGCTATGCGCTTAGTCCTGGAAGCATAAAGCTCTGTAAGGGATGACAGTCCACTATTTAAAGCAAAGAGTGTTGTATAAAAAGAAATGATAAAAGACTTAAAGAAATGGAAAGGTAGAATATCATGTACCTATTCCCTATAGTTCGTGTGTCTCGGTAGGTCAGTCAAATGTTTTTTTTGGTCTATGGGTTGTTTGGATAAGTTTTTTGGTTTGCACAGTCACTAACGTCAATTTATCTGCTGAGGTTAGTCTTGAATTCTACCGACGTCAGTCTGGTTGCCAATGTCGAAAGGGGTAGTGGGCCTTAGATGGGTTTTGGAATATTTCTGTGATGGACAAAAGAGTTTCTAGAAATTAGGAGGTTTGTGCAGGGTTGTGAGAAAGTGAATAGGGTCTAAGGAAGGGCAAAGGTAGAGGGTAGGTGTGAGAAGAGGGTAAAAATAAGAGGAAGGCTTTTCAACATCTCCACAGAAGAAGTCAGGTCTCTCAATAGTACTTAGAAATATCAAATGGAAATTAATTACCAATGTATTCTAAAACTTTGAAATGGAGACCAGAGTACTTAGCTTTATGGTGAAGACCCAAGGGTGTCAGAATACTTATTCCTATTATGGCTGAAGTCGATGTCCTCATACAATGTTTCAATCCAATCTAGAGTGACTTGTGTAGAGTTTCTATAGCCAAGAGAGTGATAGTCAAATTCTGATGCTTGGTCTCAGAGTGTGCACATCGATGTGCAAAGAGGTGAGGGGAAGCTCAAGGTTAGAGCCTGGCTTATGTAACCGACATCGGTGATCCCGTTGGCATCAGCCGTGGGTTGATCACCGTCGATGGAGGAAGAATAGGTAAAAAGGCTATTTTTATCTTTTTACCCATTTCTCCATCTGCCAAGTCCCTTTTCCATTGGAGACTGGTCAAAACATGGGCTTATGAGGCATGAGAGTTGGTTAGGGAGTTAGAATGGAGTGAGAATAAGTCTTAGGTAGTTAATATTTGGAGGACTTAGTCATAGGCTGAGTCATAGGCTAAGAATCGGTCTTAGGGTGAGGTGTCTAGGTGAGGTGTCATGGTGAAGTGATTAATCTAAAATAAGTAATTTATTTTAAATTTATAAAGTGTGTAAGTGTGGGTTAGAAGTTTTAAAGTTAGAAGGGGACCAGGGGGGTTGACACAATATTGGTGTCTACATTTGCCCCTTTTTGTCTTGTTATTTGCTCTGACGAGCTGCAAGACAAAAATAGATGTAAGTTGCCCAAAGTATGGGATGAGGTATTCCCTCTCAAAGTAGGAATCGATAGAAGGGAACCCAAAATCAGGTGCCAATTTGATAGGCAGTGGATGGGTAAGGTGAGGTTTGAGTGTAAACACTGTAATAGTTGAGATTGTGCGTATACCACTTCACTTGATAGGCAAGTCAAATTGTCTTAGGCAAGGTCGAGGAAGACTAAAATCAAAGTAACTAGTCCCCAACTTATTAGTGGTAGCTAATTGGGTTAGACGATCAAAGCTGTAGCTCTAATGGTCATTGTGTTCCAAGTATCTGGGCTTGAAAGTGCTCCTAGAAAACATGAAAATGTCACAGATATCAGGGATCAACTTGGTTGCAATCTGACAATAGGTGTGAAGGGCGCATATAATTTGCTAACTAGTCGTGAGGTAGCATATGCAATAAAAACAACCAAGGCAAAGTTGTCTCAAAAGTGGTTATGGTCTGAGGAGATAGTCACAATCTCCAAGGTTGTTTATCAAGTCAGGTTGAGATATAAGTGATCTCGAGTGTTGTTTGTTATGGTTGGGGAGATGTATATGATCTCCAATGTGCCCCATGAGAAGTCTAAGGTGACTTCTATAGTGTCAACGCTGGTTATTTGGTCATGATTTTAGGCAAGTTTAGAATAGACATATGTTTTGATGTCACTGATGATGGTTTTATAACTAATGTCGGTACTTTTCAAGGCATATTTTGCCATCATTGGTAATAATCAGCCAATATCGATAGCCTAGGGCACAATCTTGCCAACATTGGTGGCCTACAAAACCCGACAAAAGTAAATTAGTGGCCCACCAAAAGTCATTTATGACTTTTGAAGTGTTGAAAAAGAGAGCTCTAAGGTGTTGAGTGATAGAGACCATTGATTTGTCCATGGCAATAGTGTTAGGTGTCAGGTTGTGAATGGTGAGGTGTATTGGTGAGTGTTAGAGTGTTGGAGAGTTATTGGAGGCATTGTGGGCCACCGGCGATTAGATTGAGGAGATAGGGTAGACATAGATGGTAGATGTTGGAGGAGGCCCTACAGGGGGACCACCACCACTGACACCTATTATACCACCTCAGTGGTGATGATGAGATGAGGTAGGGGGTTTTATTTAATTTTTTGATTATTTTTGGAGTTGATTTTTTTTTGTAATTTTTTGAGTTTTGAGCAATAAATCAGGAGGAAGGGTATTAGAAGGGTGGGTAGGTTAGGTAGGTTAGTTTAGGTAGTTTTAGGAATATTTTGGGGTGAAATGGGGGTAAAATAGGGAATCCCTAATTTTTAGGGCTCACCCTGTTTAACCCTGGGGCTGAACCAGTCACTGACGTTGGCAATTCCATCGACGTCAACTAACAAGGTGACTGACGTCAGTCAGTTAGGCGCTGATGTTGGTTAGGTTAGAGCCATCATCAACACACTAACTAATGTCGATTGCTTTTTGAAGGTTAAAAGGCTTGAAAGTGATAATTTGAAGGGGCTAAAATCATGTCGATGCACTCTCAAGTGTAGTGATGGGCGTATAAGCTTGGATAGTTGGTCCATTAGGTAGATGAATGGGCAAATGGCTGAGCTAACCTCAAAAGACCCCATGTCAACTGAGTGCTACCTACATAGCCCCTATTTTAAGGGCCTCAAGTCAATGTAATTCTCCTAGAAAGGGAAGAAGAGTCAAAAAGGTTGTTATTTGTTTGCATAATAGTTGCTAACGTTGTTACATGTGTGTTGATTGGATGCAGGCTAAGCAGACATTGACGCTATGAGATCATCTCCTGACATTGCTAATGTGGATGCATTGAGATATCATAGGAGAGGAGTGGACACACATGGCCATTGTAGGGCTCAGCTGGTTGCGGTGATATTGTTGTGTAGCTAGGGATGTCAGCTTGATGGTGGCATTGATCAAGCAGTGGGATTATACCACTAACACCTTTCACCTACCAACTAGAGAGTTGATCATGATAGTAGAGGACGTGTACTAGATTTTGTGGTTACTGATACATGGGGTATATTTATATGCATGCTCAAGAGAGGAGCATGACATACATATGGTTACATTGTTTGGGGAGCACGCTACTAAGGTGACCTACCATTTAGTGAGTTTTGCATATGAGCCGATTTATGTTGCAGATGAGGATGAGCATCGATTAGCCATCCTGATGATGACCACCATCAATATTTATGCCCTTCCTGATGTAGAGGGAGGGAGATTCCTGATCTTGATCATTAGGGTTTTGACATACATGGTAGAGGAGTAGAGAGTTTTTGCATGGGCTCTACTATTTTTAGCTCAGCTATATAGAGAGTTGTGGGGGATTAGTCAGCAAAGGTGTTACAGGTTGTGTGTGGGCCACCTCTTACATTCTTGGATGTACAATCACATAGTGGTTACATGACCTCTTGGCCTCCTAGTAGCGATCTAGGCTGGCTTTAGAGTTGGTTTCAAGCGATGGCAAGAGGTCATGTCTCAGACATGTGTGGATGCCATCATCCAAGATATTTATTATTATAGGGGGTACTAGATGCCTTGATCCCAGTAGATATTATTTAGAGGCCCTAATTAGTATATCCACCATTCAGAGATCAGGCAGAGCAGCTGGTGGGGGTCCAAAGCCTACGATGGGTGAGGGGTAGGTGAGCTGGTGAGCTTGAGAGAGTTCTTGCTGAGAGAGTACAGTGCTAGTATGCACTATTATAAGATGTGCCACTTGCTTTAAAATAGTATAGGTGGGATGATATTGAGGTGCCCCTCCCACTACCAGAGGAGACATAGTAGCCAAATTTTGAGGATATACTCGCAGGTGTAGGTGTGGTAGATTCAAGGTGTACGGTGGCCTACTCAGCTTGGTGGGTAGGTCACTATGTAGGGATTCAGAGGGGACCACCTCTTAATTTATAGATAGTTAGCAGAGAGAGGGATGTTACCATCTAGGAGAGAGATGTAGCATGAGCATAGGTGGCAGTGCTTTAGGGTCAGATGATAGTCTTGATAGCATAAGTGGTTGCCCTGATAGGGCAAATTTCTACATTGTAGGGGTAGTTGGTCACAGCCCAGGCATAGGTATTGGCAGGGTAGGGTTTTGGAGGGCAGGGCCCTATTCAGCTGCCACTATAGTAACTGGTGTAGGAGCCAATTCAGTCACCTCAGCCACAGCCATAGAGTTCACTATAGGGCATGGCATCGGGATCGATGGGTCCACCGTAGACTGTACCTATATCTAGGTATAATATTACATTAGATGAGATCACGTATTATGAGGGTGCCATCAGGTAGTATCCATAGATCTAGTGGTATTCTAAGATGCTAGCTCAGTAGCGATCTATGTCACGTGCTACTACCTTAAGTTCTCAAAGATGGCGATGGTCAGAGAGCAGAGATGATTCAGTGTCTTCACGACCATGACCACCACCACAGTTGTGAGGTGTTAGTTGTTAGCTGAGATGTATATATATACCAGCCTGTGTGCTGTAGATGTGAGATGTACATACATTTTGAGAGAGATATGTATATATTGTATTGTGTCAGATATTTTTAATGTATACTTGTACTTGACGGTTATATATATATATATATATATATATATATGAGATGAGATTCTTGAGATATTGTCATGTTATGGATGTAACTTTGTGTTAGTTATTTTAGTTATGTTAGAGTTGTTAGCATTTTTCATATGTTTAATGGTACATGCTTGAAATGATGAATGTGTGATGATGTTATAGCCTTTTCCATATTGTGTGATGGTGTATGTTGTAATATAGGTTATGTGGTTTTACATCCTTAGCAATTTTCCATATTGGTGATGGTGTATGCTAAAAATGAAATGAGTTTATTTATGCTTCAATAGGTTTCCATATTGGTGATGGTATATGCTTGACATAAATTGTGTTTGGTTGATAGTTTCCATGTGTATTGTTTTCCATAGAAACTAGTGTGAATGGGCTATAATAATTCATATAACACAAATTGGTATTTGCATTAAACAAATCATGATGTTATGTTAATGGTTTGAAAATTTGTTTTGGTTGCATGTGACAGTGTGTAAGAAGTGAAAGGTGCATTGCTATTTCATTGACAAGGACCATAATGATTGCATAGATAGGGTTTTTGTAAACAAAATCCCCATTCATGCATTACACCGTTGACCATTGGTTTTTGTTAGAGAAGTACTCTAATCACTTGACATTAAGTGAGCTCAAAATCCCTTGGGTATGTTGGGGTAATAGGTGTGATTATGTGATATGTGAGGGTAGTGAACCCTTTCTAGCAAGGATAACTTTGCCCCTTTTTATAGGTGACCCTGAGAACGACTATAAGCAAGTCCATGACTTAATAGTTTGTCAGTCAAAAATTTTTTTTGGTAGACTGATCAATGCAGGAAGTCTTCTTGGGGATGTTATTTTATTTTGTGGTCATGTTGAAGCTGATCAGTGTGAGAAGCTTCTGAGAGGGTGTTGTTTTTATAGAAAAATTTGAGTATATCCATCCTTCGAGGGAATGGTCTATATTTTACTTTGTATGTTTTGAGTTCATTGAATAAATGTCCTTCAAGAGAGCAATCTAGTAATTATAGCAATAATGCAGTTGTCTTTCAAGGGAGCAGTCTACATTTATAGTTTATGACCTTGGAATATTTTGTTAGGCATCCCAATTTTATATTTATTTTGTTTTTGTTGACTGAACTTTTAGTCATGGACTAGACCATAGAGGTTTAGGGTTTTCCCTTTTATTAGGAGAAAACATTAATGCTTAAAAAAGGGTTAACTAATGTTTGTAGGGAAAAAGGGTTGAAAGGAATAGGAATGAGGATGACAGTGGTTGCTTAAGGGATGAGCTTAAGTTAAACATCAAGTAAATGATTACTTGGTTAACAGTAGAATGGTCACAGATGCAAGGCATTAAGGGGCTCAGATTCTGGCCGGCCTTCGAGAGAAGACAGATGATAAGTGCCTGATCCATATTTATATGTTATTATGTAAGGTCTGAGCCAATTAGGATCAAACTTACCTCGCTTGCTTCTTTCCATATTGGTCATGTGTTGGTTTTCTTTAAGGATGAGATCTCTGATTTTGAAATCTCACTCTTTCAAATTTTTGTTGTAGGCATGTTGAACATAGTTATTGCAGTCTTGGTTAAGAGTGGGCCAATAATAGCCCAGGCAAAGGATGTGCTTTGCAACTAATTTACCACTGAAATGTCCTCCACAAATCCCATCATGGACTTGTTTGATGGCATGAGATGTCTCAATGGTGGTTAGGCATCAGAGAAGGAGGCCGTTGAGACCTCATTTGTAGAGAAGACCCCCTAACATGGTGTATTGAGTAGTACTCTTAATAAAAGTTTGTCGTCCATTGCTAGAGAGGTTAGGAGGAATGATAGAATAAGTCAAGTAGTCAATGAGTTGTTTATACCAAACATCACATGGACTAGAGAGGTCAGGAGGAATTTCTCTCGAAGATGTTGGTTGAGATGTGCCTAAGATATAAATCTTAGGCTTTGGTGGTGGAGAGGGCTTGGCAACTGGATATGTCCAAGGGATAGAAACCTCCTCTTTTCCTTTATCCTTCAGGGTTTAGGACTTGGTGGCCACATTAATAGTGTTGATTTTGAATAAATGGGGAGAAGGTGGTAGCAGGACCAGAATATTGCATTGGGATCCCGATTCAAGTGAGGAGGTTTGAGAGGCATGGGATGGTGTCGGTAGTTTGTCACAAAGGTGGTCAAGAGAATCTGTAATGGGAAGGGTATCTTTTTCTAGGTGTTGGTGAATGACAACCTTAAGAGTGTAGCAATGCTTAGTATCATGCCCAGGTGTGTGATGATACCAGTATATTTGAGTGTCATCGAACCAAGATGGTTTTGATTTGAGAGGTTGGTATGGCTTAATGGGTGGGAGAACGATGCTAGAAATTTGTAACAATCAACATAATAGTGAGGCATAGGAACCTATAATGGGTCTATGCTTGTTATTGCAATAGGGGTTGACAACTTCTATTTAGGAGTTATAGGAGGATTTTTTTGTACCACCTTTTTAGTTGGTGGTGTGGCCACACGTGTAGATGGCACTTTCTTGATGAGAGGTGTCAAAATTTTTGGAGGAAGTATGTTTTTGATGGGTAGAGGGAGTAATGGAGTCATTTTATTTTTGTGAGGTGTTGGAATAGGGAGCAATCCTGTTAAAGTGGAGGGATGTGGACCCAAGATAGAGGGTAATGGTGAAGGTGGGGGAGTTTTTCATAGAACCTTTTTGGTTGGGGGAGGAGTAGACTGACGTGGTTTAGCATCCTTCTTTGGTATGGTGTGAGGACCACTACTGTGTGGGGTGAGGTTCAAATCTACCTTCACTTGTAGGTGAGTGAGGTTTGATACAGGGCAAACACTGAGATATTTAATCTGTTTTAGCATGTTGGATGCCTGTGAGGGTTTAGGTTCAGACGTGGAAGGCTGAGCTTCTAAAGATTTAGAAGTGAAGACCTGCTCCTCATCAGAGATTTTGGGGTAAGTTGTTGTAAAAAGATTGGTAGTATAAGGTGAAATGGAATTCATAAGATAAAGATCCTTAAGTCACTCCCATAGCACCTCATGTTCTAGGTTCCTAGAATGGAGAAATCTTAAGTTTTCTACCAATCATGAGAAGGGTTTAGATGATGTTGTGTGAGGCTTTACAGTCAGTCCTTCAAAGGATTTGGGTGATTATGAGAGTGGAAACATGTTATATGCAATGATCTCAAGCCAAAGGTGAGAGAAAATTGTCACTGGATCTTCCTCGACTGAAATGGGTGAGGTGGCAAGTTCCTCTCTCGGCAGAGAAGGGATTGGAGAATTTGGATCTTCAAGAGGATAAAGCGTAGGGATGATCATGCCTTCCACATGTGGTCTAGGAGTGGTGAAAGTATGATCCCCCATTGGTAATAAGAAGGATGAGGGTGGGGCAGCCGGCATTGGTGTCATTAAAGCATCCTCCAATATGGGAGAGGTCAAAGTAGACTCTCCTACATGTGAAAGGGGGGTGGATGGAGGACTATCTTCCATCGGTGGAGGCAAAATAGGAGAGGAAGGCTCCTCTAAAGGGTGAAGTAAAGGGATGATGGCCCCTTCTACATGAAGGCATGGGGTATGAATGGTAACTTCTTCCAATGGTAGAAGAAGAGGGAAGGTAGGGGCAGGAGGAATAGGTAATACAGGTCCTCATGAGGTAGAAGAATAGGTAGAGAAGGTGTTTGATATTGTGGGGGTGATATGGGAAAAATAGGCTCTTCCACCCATGGTGGAGAAATGGGTTGACTAGCCTCTTTAGACTATGGGAGAGGTTGGTTAGGAATAAAAGGAGAAACCATGTCGATCGTACGTATGTTGCATTCTTGAAGGTCATCGGCCATGGTCTGAACATTATTCTGACTTGGGGGATGGTTAGGAAATGATTACCTAAAGATATCCATGTTTTGGTTGGCTGAAGCATTAGGGTTATCTAAAACAAGGTCCCCTTTGTCTAACATGTCTTGATCAATGTTTTTGAAGGTTTTGCAATTGTCTGTGTCATGACCCTTGACATGATGATAGTTACAAAAGTCATTTTCCCTATATCATGCAGGGATGGCTCGTGAGGGGTCAAATTGGGGTGGTCAGATTTGAGGGAGGTTGAAGACCCCCTATTTCACTAATTTATCCAATACGGAAGCATACAATTCTCCTATTAGAATGTATCATCGCTGTTCATACCATTGTTGGAATTGTCTAGTGATGCTTTGTGATGTGGAAGGCTCAGAATGGTTGGTTGTAGTAGAAGATGATGACCTAAGGACCACAACATTTGTTGATCCCTTAGACTTGGAGTGGGAAGAAGAAGGTTTAGAAGAATAAGAAGGGTCATTGGATTTTGCGTTGTTATTTTGCTATGCAATTTGACCTTGTCTTCTTCAACTGTGTAGAGTTCAAGCTTTCAAGCCATAGTGAAAGCTTCATCGAATGTGCAAAAAGTTTGAACCCACAAAGTGGATGAGATGTGCTTGGCACATGCTCTTGAAAAGATCTCAATGAGCTCAGATTGAGGTAGTGAGAAGGAGAGTTGGTTGATCAAACCTCTCCAACAGGCAACAAAGTCTGCTATTGACTCATCCTCGAATTGTCGAATAAAATAAAGGTCTGTGATGGAGACCTTCTTGGTGATGTTGATTGTGAAATGGTCAAGGAGTAGCTAAGTGAGTTGAGTGAAGGTGAAGAGAGAATGACTGGTGATGGAGCTGTACCAGTCAAGGGTGGCACCAGAAAGTGACATGGGGAATGTGCAAAGTTATAACGCATCATCATGTGCTATGAGGTAGCAAGTGTGTCTAAACACTCTCAGATGTTGTTGTGGGTCCTCTTTACTCTGAAAGTGAGTAAATTTTGGGAGTTCCCACTCGATAGGGTATGGTCTAATAGGAACCAAAGGGTGGATAGGTTTGTTACAAATTTGTTTGTATGAAAAAACACTCCTTGAACATGAAATAAATGTCTCAAGGTTGGACATCTTATTCATCAACATCTTAATTAGATCAGAAAATGGATTGACATAAGGGTTACCTCCTAAGTTATAGGGTACCTAGAAGGTGTTGGAAGGGGCGTATGGCGTACTTGGTTGCATTTGTGTAGGTGTAACATACTGATAGTTTGTCATAGGGGCCAATGTCAAGGCCAAGGGGGTTGTGCCATGAAGTTGGAGGGCACAACTTGACTAGATGTTGCCAAGGGTGGTTGAATGGTGGTGACACTAGTTAAAGGGTAGGTGGTCACTCTCATGTTTATAAGTGCAAGAGTGGGTGGGATAGAGACAATCAAGTTCTTGAAAGGTGTCAAACTTGGTTAAATTGTTTGTGGTTGAGGGGGTACGGAAACCCCAATGGATGTAGGGCCAAAAAGGATAGAAGGGAAGGCCAAATCTTGAACATTGGCCATAGTTGGGTTACTGGTCGAGGCAATGGCTTGAGTGACCATAGGTTGGGTAGTAGAGGCTGTTGATATCATTGCCACTTCAACCAAAGAAGTTGGAATCCCATAAATGGGGTTACCTAAAGAGTCTTGCATTTGGCTTCTAGCGAGATAATGTTGGAGAGCCTTGACATTGTGGTCAAGGAATATCTCAAAAGCTTGATCCCCTTCGAGAGTATTTGGAGGTTGATTGGGGGTAGGTTGGATAGGAGTACACTCAGTGTCTGAAATATGCTCCATTAGATGACTTGGTATGAAGGGCAAAGGTGGGAGTGGTTGTTGACTCATGTGGTCAACAAGGGATTTGGCTTGACTACATGTCAAAACCATCCAAGGTGAAAGGGATTCAGGTTCCAAAAACTATGTTTTTTAGTTTCAAAAAAATAGAATTTGTGTTAAATAGCAAGAAATTTGGGTTTTAAGCTTGTTATTTGGAATTTTTTTTAATTTATTGACAGTGATTGATGTCGGTTGTCTAACCGATGTCGATGAAGGTTTTGTTGCCGATGTCAGTGGAGAAACCAATGTCAATTTCTGTGTAATTCCAAAAACACAGAAAATTGATATTTTTTGGAAGAAAAAGAAATTCTAAGTTGTTTTTGGACTTCATAATGATGAGACCTTACCAGCTCAAACAATCAGATAAAAATAGTAGAATAGATGATTAGGCAAGCAACCTCTAAAATGTTAGATTCTTAGGAATAAATTTTAGAGTCGTGGTGGCTTATGCCTTAAAAGAATATGTTGGAATTTGGGCTTGTAGAACAGGGCCTAGAGAGGAAGTCTATGGCTAGTTTTAGGTTGTGTTTTGGTGCTCAAAAATATTTGTGTTAGGTTCAGTATGTGGCTTGGTGTTGGGGTTTGCTCCCTTCACTTCATGAACCCAAAGCTGAGCTAGGTTGCTTAGCCAAAATATACCTTGCCTATAGTTTATACTCTGCTAGAGAAGAGAGTGGGTCTTCCTCTTGGTAGTGAAGTCCAAGTAGGATCACCAGGTGGGGTAAGGTATCCGCTAGGTGATGAAATCCTAGATGGGCCTTGTCTCAAGTAAGTTAATGTGTTTGATTTGAAGTGATTTTGGTTTGGTTGTGTAACATTTTTGCACTATAATTTATTCATAATGCTTTAATTACTAAGTGGGCTAAGTGTGCATCCAAGCAAGAATGAAATGCAATAGTTTTTAACCCAAATCAAAATATGTTATTCAAATGCAAACAATTGGAGAAAAGGTAAAGAGTATGAGTTTTTCACTAATCTATGATGTAGGCAAGAAGTGACAAGAAAAAAGAGATGTTCTTTTTAACCTCTGCTAATGGTTTTATTTTTGAAATAAAAATATATAAAGAGGGGATGCAAGAAGTGAATCTAATGCATCTATATGAAAATTTTATCTTTAAGAGAAGAAGAATGAACCCAAGGAAAACTCCAGGGGTCCCATCGGGCGTGCCAGAATGTTTCTCTAAGTTTTTCGCTAATTACATTTAGAAGAAAGAAGAAACTAAGGTTAAAGGTTAGGGGTTTCACGTTACCTGGATTAAGTTGTGCACCGTATCCAAGCATTATGGGAGCTCCTCTTTGGCTATGGAGGAAACAACTACAATAAGAATAAAACTCAAACAAAGAGAATGTTAGAGGAGGATATGGTAGACTACCAAGCTACGCACTTGGTCCCAAAAGCATAAAGCTTCATAAGGGATGATAGTCCACTATTTAAAGAAAAGAATGTTCTATAAAAAGAAATGATAAAAGACTTAAAGAAATGGAAAGGTAGAATATTTCATACCTATTCCCTATAGTCCGTGTGTCTCAGCAGGCTAGTCAAAGGTTTTGTTTGGTCTATGGGTTGTTTGGATAAGTTTCATGGTTTGCACAGTCACCGATGTCAGTTTATCTACTGAGGTTAGTCTTGAATTCTGTCGATGTCAGTCTAGTTTCCGATGTCGAAAGGGGTAGTGGGCCTTGGATGGGTTTTGGAATATTTTTGTGATGGACAAAAGAGTTTCTAGAAATTAGGAAGTTTGTGTAGGGTTGTGGGAAAGTGAATAGGGTCTGAGGAAGGGAAAAGGTAGAGGGTAGGTGTGAGAAGAGGGTAAGAATAAGAGGAAGGCTTTTTAGCCTCTCCATGGAAGAAGTCAGGTCTCTCAACAGTACTTAGAAATATCAAATGGAAACTAATTACTAATGTATTCTAAAACTTTGAAATGGAGACCAGAGTACTTAGATTTATGGTGAAGACCCAAGGGTGTCAGAATGCTTATTCCTATTGTGGCTGATGTCGAGGTCCTCATACAATGTTTCAATCCAATCTGGAGTGACTTGTGCAAAGTTTTTGTAGCCAAGAGAGTGATAGTCAAATTTTGATGCTTGGTCTTAGAGTGTGCACATCGATGTGCAAAGAGGTAGGGGGAAGCTCAAGGTTAGAGCCTGGCTTATGTAATCGACATCGGTGATCCCACTGGCGTCGGCCAAGGGTTGACTGACGTCGGTAGAGGAAAAATAGGTAAAAAGTCTATTTTTAGCTTTTTGCCCATTTCTCCATCTACCAAGTCCCTTTTCCATTGGAGACTGGTCAAAACATGGGCTTATGAGGCATGAGAGTTGGTTAGGGAGTTGGAATGGAGTGAGAATAAGTCTTAGGTAGTTAATATTTGGAGGACTTAGTCTTAGGCTGAGTCATAGGCTAAGAATCGGTCTTAGGGCGAGGTGTCTAGGTGAGGTGTCTAGGTGAGGTGTCATGGTGAGGTGATTAATTTAAAATAAGTAATTTATTTTAAATTAATAAAGTGTGCAAGTGTGGGTTAGGAGTGTTAAAGTTAGAAGGGGACCAAAGTGGGTTTGAAACAGTATTGGTGTCTACACATACACCCAACCCCTTCCAATGACATGATTAACATCAAGAATTTATCCCTAAGTAGTTGTATTTAGATTTATATACTTAGTTTCTTATTTATTTTTGCACTTCATTTTCACATCTATCTATACACACTTCTTATTAATGCTTATTTTCACATGCATCTTACATTATTACTATGCACAATTTACATACATAATAATTCCATACTTTTCCATGATGTCAATAGTACTCATATTTACATTTTTAACATCATAACAACCTATTGCATAACCTTTTATTTTGAGTTAAGTTATTATGCAAGCTCAACAACTCACCTCAAAAGAGGGGACATTCACAGAGGATTATCTTAGATACTTGAGTTTCCTATATCAGTATAGGATAGGATTAAATAGTTGTTAGACATTTGATATAGTTTCAAACTTAAAAAACACATATAAAGTCAATTTGGATAGGAGTGACACATTGGGTAGGAGAACAGTGCTCTAGTGTCCTTCCCAACACTTTTGTCCAAATTCTTAAAAAATAGGAATATTTATAATTTATTATAACCTTAGTTTATTCATATCAATATTCAGTAGTTTCACAGTCTCAGTTTATAGATCTACTTATAATTACATCATTGTCTCAGATTTGCTTAGTTTAGGGAAATCATAAATGTCATGTTGTTCTAGGTTGGCACTCATTTTTTACTCAAAATCATAGTTTTTTACTTATTCTTATAATCTTATGCATCATATACTAGTTGGGGGCATGTGCACGGCACATTGCTTCCTCATTACACTAATTTTTGGACTATTTTTACATATGGAATGAAAATTCATGTCATTATCCATGTTGCATACATTAGATCCATATTGTAATCAATATTTACACAAATTTTATGTCATTTTTTCACCAATATTGAACCTTATTCCATATGTAGTGGTTGGTTTGTTATTTACACCAATATCTACACTAGTTTTTTCACTAATATCTACACCAGTTTTTACACCAGTCATATATATTTGGATTCATATAGGGATTTCAAGTTACTCCAATACTTTAGGATGATGATTATGGATTCAAACACAATTTATTTCTTAATCACAACCACTTATTTATGAGTATTGGGGCATGCACATTCTAATATAAGCTATTCAATGTTAATACAAATGCACAACATGCCACAGTCACTATTTTTTGCACCAGAAAAGGCATAATGATTTGTGCACTCAATTATTTATATTTTTTCATTGTCACTCTATATATTTTTATAGTTTACTTATTTATATTCATATTAATTAAAAATTGATAATACATATGTTTCATTATAGGTTTTGCATGGAGCACAGCTTAATGTTGTTGCCTACATCCAATAATCCTTCCCATAAGTAAATTCTACTATGCATTATTTTCCATTTTACTCTATTACTTTCAATTTGTTTCATTACTAGAATAAAATGGGGGAAATATAGACACATAAAATTAAAATTTAAGATTAAATCATGCACTTGTGATTACTCATTTACACACTCAGCTCTAGACCTATCTTAGGGCCCCTTTTGATCACTTTCAACCACCTTACACGCTCTTATAAGTTGGTATATGATCCTAAAATAAAATTATCCCTATCCTTATCAACCTTAGACACATTTCAATCCTTTTCTAACACTCAATATGATGAAATCACCTATTAGACAAGAGTGTCTTAGAGGACTATAGCCCACTGCTCTAGTGTCCTTCCCCCCTCTCATGTCTTCCTGCCAATTAATGATTAATTTTCTAATTTCAAATATATAGGAAGGTTGGCCCATGTCCTTACTTAGCCCCATTAAAATTATTTTCAATGATATGAGTATATAAACACTTTTAAAACCATTTTTAACAAAAGTGGCTTCCACATCAAAAATCACACTTGCACACTAAGAGTATAATATCTATTTGTCTCAATTATAATTACATATATCCCTAGTATCCTAGAGCTAAAGTTTGAAAACATTATATAGGTCACAATTCATAGTTAAGGCATCTAATCATAGTAATATTGCACTAACATCTAGCATATTTCACCAATTCTTCACACACCACCATAGCATGGGATAACTACATGAAGTTTTATCCCTCTTTAGAGTATTAGTATGTAGGTATTGCTTAACACATGGGGTGTTGAGGTCTCACCCAAATTAAATCTCTACCCCTTTTTCCCATTGGTTTGTGTAAATCTTCACATGTTAAGGAACTAGGGTTTTTAAAGGAAAATCAGTTATACAAAGGTCTCTATCAGTGATTATAATCTCCCACACTAGTTACAAGCTTAATAAATGAAGGTATAGAGAACCTAAAAACCCATATTTACTCACTACAAGTGGGAAGGATCACCCTATTTAGATATAAGCTCCACCCCTCTAGTGTCCTCTTCCCAATGTTGTTGTCTAAGTAAGATATAGTTCTAGATTCATGATTTTATCCACTAGACCTCCCTACACAACAAGTTTAAAATCCTCATTCCTCATAGAGGCATAATTTCTAGCTTAGTCTTTATTTTATTCTTACATTTTGCTATTTTTAGTAATTTTACAAAATGCATTAGTTCTAAATCAGTGAATTTTATCATTTTTATATTATTATCTTGATTTTGCATAGTAGTGGTGTCCAATCCTATTCTAGGGTCCAAATTCAAAATGACAGTCAATCAATCAGATCTAACAATGGGATAGTCATTATATAGGTCAAATGCAATAAAATATAGATTCTAGGCTCTAGAAAAGATAAGTTTCTCATCTTTTTACATGTTTTGATCTCAAAACCCTAATTACTCAATATCATTATATATGCAATTGAAACGCATGGTTGGATGTTAATTTAGTTAGCCATTTCACTCTACTCAATTGTTTGTTTAGTTAGGGTTAATTAAATTTAATCACAAACTAAATAAAATAACGTTTACTTTATTTCATAGCTCATATATGATAGTTATTAATATATTAAAGTATTATTTAGTTTAGTCAATTTTGTAATACGATATTAGCTCATGTATGGTTTTTATGTTATTTTTTCCATGTAGATCTAATCCTTGTGTGCTCATTCGAGTCCAAAATTGGTTTTTTGGTGCTTAATTCTATTCTTATTTAGATAAAGTGACTTAGTGAAAGCAATACCACATAATAATAAAAATCAAAACATCATCCTAAAAGATTAACATAGTTACTGTAGAGTAATTTCTTACTCTACACCATAATTTATTTATTTTTGATTCAAGCATTGAAATTTTGGTTCCTGCACATCTTCGATGAGCCGCAAAGTTTTGAATCAGAGTCTTTTCATTTTTGCTTAAGTATCAAAGTGCAATGGAAGCTGCCAAGTGTCATCTTCAGAGCACAGTTCCCCCTTTTCCCTTTTCATTCTTTTTACTTCAATTTTGGCCTAAGTATTGGATTCAAGCGTAAGTGGCCAGGTGTCACTTTTCAAGAGATGAAGATGGATAGCTAGTGACTTTTGAGGACCCTTTTGTAGCTTTCTAGAAAACCACAGATCGTGCCACGTGCCCAGTAGTAGTTAAGAGAAATGCACCGCATGTCAGCATCTGCGTATCAAAAGAGGCACTCGTGTTTTCTATTTTGACAAAGACTTCCAATGAGCTAAGCAACAGGGAGAACGGAAAGTGCCAGGGGGCAGTTATGGAAGCCCTGAATTACCTTTTAAAGAAGCAGTAAAAGCCACCACGTGTCAGCATCTAGGAGATTTTGGCCCAATGCTTTCTTTCAAAGCGCATAAAGGCATATTTTCATTTTGCTTAAGTACTAAAAGTGTAGTGGAGGTTGCCAAGTGCCACCTTTCAAGTCTCTCTCTACTATATCCCTAAAGAAAGTAGAAAGCACCATATACCCCCAGAAGGAGAAGTAGAAGATGCCACATATCTTCCCAGGAGCAACAGAGGTCACCACATGTCAACTTCTGAGAGACCACCTTCGAACCTAGTTGCTGAATGAAGATCAAGGTGGGTCTTAGATGATATTTCAAAAGACTAAGGAAGTGCCAAGTGTCAACAAGTGAATACTGCCACGTGCATCCATCCTTTCTTAAGGGTCACCAAGGTAAAGAACACACTAAGTTTTGTTTCAGTAAAGTTGTAAAGTATGGCAAAAGCAAGCTGCGACAGGTGTTGAAAGTGGAGCATTCCTCAAAGAAATATAAAGGAAGTGCAAGTGGCCAAGTGTCACCCTCTGGTGCCTCTTATATCAATAGAAGAGAAATTGACTAAGTGTCCTTGTGTTCGTCTATTTTCTATAGTGAAATGGAGGGAAATTTGGTGAAAGTTATTCTTGGTAGATAGAAAAGTGTATCGAGTAGATTTTGGGGGGCTTACAAGCATTGAAGATGCCATCTGTTTGTCCCCTAATAGTAGAGATAGAGTAGATAGTTGAGCAGCCAAAGAGGTGATGGAGTGAGGAATTTTAGGCATGAAGAAAGGAACTAGACATGGACCACCATGTCGCAATCTAGGGTAGTTATTGATGAGACCAAGATGCATCCAAGGCATTGAATGCACCATCTAATTTATCCCTTGTGAGTGAAGGACAGAGTAAGAATTATATGGGAAAGGAAATGATTGAAGAATGCATCCAAGGCTATATAAGCAGGATTGTAAAATAGAAAAGAGAGGGGGAATTTCTCATAGTTTTAGACTTCCTATAATTTTGACCAATAATATCATTTACTCTTGTCTTGATTTCCTAAAGTTGTAAGGTTGATATAATTGTGCATGTTTCTATGCCCTTTATGTGGCTGGATGAATTAAGGAAATTTAAGCTCCATGCTTTGGTTGGTGTTATCTATGTCATTTACATAGCAGTCTATGCTGTAGATTTTCTAGTGTTGTGATTGGAAATGTTATTTGTGTTTGTCTCATTTTTTGGGATCTGAAGCTCTACATAACTGTGTGTGACTTCTGCGCCTCTTATGTAAGTAAAGGATTTTATTAATAAGATTGAACACTATGCCTTTATTGACAATTCTTGCATATCAACAAAAGACTCCCCAATTTTGAGCCTCTATTTCCATTATCCCAATATTTTACATTGATCATGCACTTGTCTGCTCTTAAATGTAATAGAATCACATAATAGTCTCACTGTGCTCAGGTTAGGATTAGGATTACTCTCAGGCGCATCGCCTTGGTTAGGTTTTAATTCCTACATTTTGCATTTTTGTTTAGTCTCCTATCCCTTTTCCCAGCACCCCATAAAATAGAAGAGACCAGCTTCTTTAAAACCTAGAGGTTGTTTCAATCCACATTGTCCCATAGCTTGAAACTTCCCATTGTTGATTGGCTAAGACCTAGCACAATTTTACACCATCAACAGTTTTTGGCATGCTCGATGGGACCCATCTTTCAAAGAAGTTGGAGAATTCTAGGTGTATTCTTCAGCCAATCAGTCTTTGGAGGGATTTTTTGACACCAACAATGATTCTAAGTCATCAGCTGATCAAGCGATATCATCAAGAAGTCACCTTTCGGTATGTATGACTCTGTTACTCATAGCTATGATTCTTCTTATCCTTCAAATATGTTTAATCAAGGGCAAACTTCTCCCAGAGTTATGTCAAGTAATGAAGATGCACATGATCACGAGTTATACCTATTTTATGCTCAACCTGACCTCATTTTCACTTTCAAAAAAGCATTGCTGGGATTCAAAAAATATGTGTTAGAACTTGACAGCAAAATGGAATATGGCCAAGAAATCCCTTATCATGTCATCTATCAAGTGAGGGAAGCAGTAGACCTAATCAAAAGTGAGTGGGATCCCATTGAAAGGGCAAATTGGCAAGAGCTTAACTATGAAATGTTGGATGTGTGTGGATTGATTGTATTTCTAGAAGAAAGGTTAAGCATTCATGAGAACCAGCCTTACCAAGTCTGCCAAACTTCATATCCACCACCACAAATCCCATATCAAACATATGTCACCCCTATTCATGAACAAGGTCAGACTTGTCAAAATCATTTCCCCAATAATGTAGAGTTTATGATAGCAGCAAGGGAAGAGGTCCCCAAACTCTCACTTTCCCCTCAAGACTCTTCTACCCTTCCTCAAGAGGCTTCTCATTTTCCATCACAGCCTTCTTCTTCATCCCTTTTCAAAGAAGAGTATATTTTGGAAGAAGCAGATGAATACATAGAGAAATATGGTCAATTCATGGCTAGTCAAGAGGATTTCATAAGAACAGATAAGGAAGAAATCAGCATAGATTTCCCTTTTGATGGGCAAGAGAATAAGCCACAAGCTTTTTCCTTCACCTCAGATGAGGAGGAGATCATTTCTGACTGTTTCCTTACTTTGCAAGAAGATATGGAGGAGTACAGATACTCCCTTGATCAAGTCATTGAGATAGGTGACACTATCCTTCAGGAAGGCTATGAATTGGCCAGATATGAAGAAGACAACAGTGACACTCATCTGAGTATGCAAAAATCATGCCAACTTTTAGATTCATCCTTTCAAGAGGATGCAGTCATCACAGAGCATGATGATGAAATAAAGCTAGAATTTGAAGGAGATGAGCCAAGAGATAATGGATATCAAAAGGAACAGAGTGAAGAATCAATAGCCAATAATTTCTTGATGACACCTAACAGCGTGAAGGACCAACATTTGATGGGCATTCAAAGACAAAAAGAGTTCATAGATGTCGAATACATGATCTGCTCAGACTCATTTGAGTGCAAGTAGACCTGTGTGGTTGGTGTAATGAACATTCCATCAACGACATATCTGTTGCAATTACCAGTATGGCAACACAAGTTGACATGTCATAAAGAGGATGTGGGAAGCTTCATTTTTGATCCTAGAGGGAAGTAAGGATTTGTCATAAATGTAGTTAGGTAGTTTCCATCCCTACATCACTTTATTTTTGTTTTTACTTTCTCACTTTCTTTTAAAATAAGCATTTTAAATGTAGAGTCGGTGTCTTAGGAATTCTTTAATTCTTTTAATCTTGCCACAATAAATGCTTACCCAAATCTAGTGAGATTTCCAAGGTACCTTATGCTGCATAACATGTCTGCCTCAAAGATTGAGTAGGATTTGCTAACAGTCGATTGAAATTAATGCCATTTGGGACTTGATCAGCCCATAAATACCCCCCTTAGCAGATTTTAAAGTTTACAACTCTCAAGCATTCTTACGAAAAATATCTTGCTCATTACAATCGTTAGCGCCTAGTGAAATTGTTTCAGCGAGCGTGTTTTTATCTTGAGAAAAGTTCATACCATAGCATCATACAAGAAACATAGAGATGGCAGGAGCATCATCATCACAACAAGGAACAAGAGCACTGGGATATCTAGACAGGTTACTGGTAAGTAGATCATATGTTATGGCTCCTACACAACCACCAAGAAGCTACCCAAGAACCAAAACTCTGGGAGTCGGTCAGACCAGTGACCCATCCAAAGTCAGAGACTAAATAGACAGAATCATGGACTCGATTCTACAAAGAGATAGTGCCATGAACCTCAGAGAAGGGGCACACTAGAGGTGCTTACAAAGAGCCCAGGCGAGGCAATATGAAATATTTGAGATGAGGATCTGTACCTCACAACTGGCTCAGTTTGTTGTCTTAGCCATGCACCCATGCCTAAACATAATTAAACTGTGTGCAAACTTGCTCCATCCACAATCATGCTCTATCCAACAAGGCCCCTTCATGCTGCAGGTCACCCCTCAAGCTATCAGGGACATGTTCACCTTGCGATACGATGACACCACCACCTTCCCCACTATTGAAAGGGCACAGCAGACATGGGCAAATGTCAACACTCAGACTAGGTTCTTGAGGTCTGAGTTGCAAATAGCTGATGGAGACACAATGGTGCCTATGCTCCTGGCTTTAAGGACTCAATTCACACTCGCCAGCCAAGATGCACTATCGATGATGGCTCTCATCTTTGGCATGAAGGATGACACGATGGTATACATAGAGCAAATGGCCATTCTCTTCAGGCTAAAAATAGTTGACAAGATGCAGGAGTACCATCTTGACTTCTCTAAGCACCTTGTCTTCTCAATGGTTAAGCAGCTGACCCAATTCAGGGCACAAGGAATATTCAAGTATTCCTCCTTTCTGTTCCACCTCATTTTGCACCAAAACCCCAACCTTTTCCCCTAATTTATGAGCCTGAACCTATATGACCCAGCCTTCGATCCCCAAAGAACCATCCCTGTGTCTGCATGGACACCTATTTTATTAAAAACTAGTGACACATATGACTTCTAGGAATTATTTGTCACCCTTGTCCTCCATTGCCTTAGCTTTGAGCCTATTATAAATATGTTATTCCCAAGCATCACTAACCTCCTAGTTAGCTATCCCATCCCATGTGATTACTATTTTGGGGCCCATCACATGACCTTAAGGGTCCATGGATTTTGTGGGGAGTCAGTACTGCTACCAAAAGTTTTGACTCTTCAGTTAGCATTCTTAGAAATCACCAGGCAAGTGTCAATGGTTGACAATTATTATGGCTCTAGGAAGAAGAAGAGGAGATTGTACAATCTCCCCTAGATGGCAGGCAATGTAAGCCTAAAAGCCAAAGAAGTTGAGACCATGCTACTAAGGAAGCTGACCTCCCTAGGCTTCCTATTGATAGAAGATAAGTGGGTTTATGACCCAGTGGATTACATAGCTGACGTAGTAAGGGAAAATAGAATTAGATCTAGGATCATGCATAAAAGTTGCCCCTATTGGGAAACTAGGAAAAATCCTATGTAAGACACCCCTGGTTTCTATGATGAGTTGACGGACTTGCCTCTCCCACTGAATAGGCCATGGGAGACCTTTTATGATAAATAGGAGTATGATCCTAAGGCTAGGATGACCTCTAGTTTGAGAAGGATGCTAAGAAACAAAGGCTGGGATGTAGAGAAAATTGAAGCCTACTAGAGATACAGGCAAGAGATCTCCCAGACCACCCAGACCTCTGGAGGCATGGACTCAAATGAAATGTGGGAGGAACTTTGGGATGAATGGCATCCATCCCCTATTTCTAGCCCAAAAACAAGCCCAGCACTGGCACTTGGAGCAGAGCATCAGGCTAAAGTGGGACCAAGCCAACATCTGTAGACTTCAGAGCAAGCTAAAGTTACCATAGAACAATAAAGAAGTGTGCCATCCCTACCACCATAGGCCACTCCATAGGTGGGAGTAATTGAAGTCCCCAATTCCCCGCAAGCACCACCAATGACAATAGAAGTAGAGGGGAGACAAATGCAGTTGGAGGTAGAGACACCCAAAAAAAGAAGGGTGCAGTTCCAATTAGACCCAAAGGAGGAGGAACCTTCAATGTAGACCACAAAAACTCCTTCTTAGGTAAGTATTACTCCCCCTCCTCCCTCTCAACCTATTCCCCACCCTACTAGCATAATGCCTACACCCAGTCAAGTGACACCTCTCGCCACTGTTGCCATCCCAATTTCCCATGCCACCCCCTCATCAGTGCCTCTATCCCTCACATTACCCCATTTTTACCCTTCCATTCCCAGGAAGATGCCCCTACAACTCACCCCTACACAACCAATGGCTCTCCAATATGGCCTGCCAAAAGGATATCCTTTTGCAGGGGGACATATTGCATCCCCTATCACATTCTAGATGCAGGTTGATGCTGCTAGGAAGGCAAGAGAAGCTTGAATAGAGAAGAAGAGGAGTAAAGATAATAAAGCACTGGTAGTTCCACACTTGAGATCATAATTCGACCCCATTCAATAGCAGCTAATGGTGACCCATTTGTCGCCCAACATTACTAGGTCGAGTGAGCAAATGTAGCTAGAGGACTACACCATGAACGCAATGGCCATAGACATGTCCCTATTTAGGCCTCAAGATTGAGTCGAGCTGCTGACTAAATCTACTTCTGCAGTCATAAAAGATTACTTGAAGAAACCCATGTGACTGTAAAAGATGGAGGCCGATTTGGCCCAGGAAAAGGCAAACTATAATAGTTTGGCTGAACAAATAAACCAAAAGGACAATGAGATAGCTACAGCTCTGAGAAGGGAAAACACAACATTGCAAGGAAGAGTCGAAGGACTCTAGCTGTAGGTTACCTAATCATAGCAAGGGCTGTTAGATGAACTGAATAAGGCTATGGCTTTTCAAGCTCAGTTCTAAGTAGAGTAGCAGAGAATGGTGCAACTAGTGATTGAGCTGGCCAATAGGCCCAGAGGTGTCAGAGTCAAGCAGATGGTAAGGAGCTCTACAAGTTAGTTTGGGTGAGAATCACTTTAGAGATCCTCCAACTCAGGCCACTTTTCACCTTCCTACGTAATGCATAGTAGCTATGTGAAACGGTAGAGAATTTAGTACAGAGCATTCTAGCCATGATCTCTCAGAGAGTCATAGACTCTAATTCATTACTAGAGAAACTCTACACCTCAAGGGATGGGGTATTGGTAGCCGTGAGGATCCTTGACAAAATGGCTACTACAAAATGGATCAATGAAGAGCTCAGTCAAAATGCCATAGCCAACAGTTGTAGAAGTTGTCTCGATGTCATAAAGGAAGGCATTGGTGAGATGAGACAACACATTGAAGATTTGGTGCAACTAGGCTTGCCTTCCCCATTTCTAGATGTAAGGATGGTGTTGATGGAGGGTTAACTTCACACATTACTGCTACCTAAACAACTAGATCAGATAAATTTCTAGAGCTTGTAGGATGATTCCTCAGCCTCAGAGGTCGAGGCTATTCTGATTCTTATTTTCTAGCTAGAATCCAAGCTAAAAGCCACTATCTAGGTCTTGCAAACCTTCTCGCACAAGGATCTCATTAGCTTGGACCTAGATTTTGATGAGTTGTAGAGCAAGCAAGGATTATCTAACCACAAATGGTCTATCTTCCAGATAGCTCTCTTGAAGCTGTAAATTTTGAAATTTTGATCAAGCAGGAGTCAGATTCTTTTTGAGCAAGCTCAAAAGACCTGGTGGTTGCCAATAAATGTAGAGTAATTTCTTACTCTACACCATAATTTATTTATTTTTTATTCAAGCACTACAATTTTGGTTCCTGCACATCTTCGATGAGCCACAAAGTTTTGAAGCAGAGTCTTTTCATTTTTGCTTAAGTATCGAAGTGCAGCAGAAGCTACCAAGTGTCATCTTCAGAGCACAGTTCCCCTTTTTCCCTTTTTTTTTTTTTACTTCAATTTTGGCCTAAGTATTAGATTCAAGCATAAGCGGCCAGGTGTCAATTTTTGAGAGATGAAGATGGACAGCTAGCGACTTTTGAGGACCCTTTTGTAGCTTTCCAGAAAACCATAGATCATGTCACATGCCCAGTAGCAATTAAGTAGAATGCACCACGTGTTAGCATCTACGTATCATAAGAGGTGCCCATGTTTTCTATTTTGACAAAGACTTCCAATGAGCTAATCAACAGGGAGAATGGAAAGTGCCAAGTGGCAATTATAGAAGCCTTGAATTACCTTTTGAAGAAGCAGTGAAAGCCACCACATGTCAGCATCTAGGAGATTTTGGCCCAACGCTTTCTTTCAAAGCGCATAAAGGCATCTTTTCATTTTGCTTAAGTACTAAAAGTGTAGTGGAGGCTTCCAAGTGACACCTTTTAGGTCTCTCTCTACTCTATCCCTAAAGAAAGTAGAAAGCACCATATACCCCTAGAAGGAGAAGTAAAAGATGCCACGTATCTTCCTAGGAGCAACAGAGGTCACCACGTGTCAACTTTTGAGAGACCACCTTCAAACCTGGTTGTCGAATGAAGATCAAGGTGGGTCTTAGATGATATTTCAAAAGACTAAGGAAGTGCCAAGTGTCAACAAGTGAATATTGCCACGTGCATCCATCCTTTCTTAAGGGTCACCAAGGTAAAGAACACACTAAGTTTTGTTTCAGTAAAGTTGTAAAGTATGGCAAAAGAAAGCTGTGACAGGTGTTGAAAGTGGAGCATTCCTCAAAGAAATATAAAGGAAGCACAAGTGGCCAAGTGTCACCCTCTAGTGCCTCTTATATCAATAGAAGAGAAATCGACTAAGTGTCCTCATGTCTGTCTATCTGTTATAGCAAAATGAAGAGAAATTCAGTGAAAGTTATTCCTGGTAGATAGAACAGTGCGCCAGGTAGATTTTTGGGGGCTTATAAGAATTGAAGATGTCATCTATTTATCCCCTAATAGTAGAGATAGAGTAGATAGTTGAGTGGCCAAAGAGGTGATGGAACGAGGAATTTCAGGTGTGAAGAAAGGAACTAGACATGGATCGCCATGCCACAGTCTGGGGCAGTTCTTGTTAAGACCAAGATGCATCCAAGGCATTAAATGCACCATCTAATTTGTCCCTTGTGAGTGAAGGATGGAGTAGGAATTACGTGGGAAATGAAATAATCAAAGAATGCATCTAAGGCTATATAAGTAGGATTGTAAAATAGAAAAGAGAGGGGGAATTTCTCATAGTTTTAGACTTCTTATAATTTTAACCAGTAATATCATTTGATCTTGTCTTGATTTCCTAAAGTTGTAAGGTTTATATAATCATGCATGTTTCTATGCCCTTTATGTGGCTGGATGAATTAAATAAATTTAAGCTCCATGCCTTGGTTGTTGTTATCTGTGTCATTTACATAGCAGTCTATGTTGTAGATTTTCTAGTGTTGTGATTTGAAATGTTATTTGCTTTTGTCTCATTTTTTGGGATCTGAAGCTCTACATAACTGTGTGTGACTTTTGTGCCTCTTATTTAAGTAAAGGATTCTATTAAGAAGATTGAACACTATGCCTTTGTTGACAATTCCTGCATCTCAACAAAAGACTCCCTAGTTTTGAGCCTCTATTTTTGTTATCCCAATCTTTTACATTGATCATGCACTTGTCTGCTCTTAAATGTAATAGAATCACATAATAGTCTCACTATGCTCAGGTTAGGATTAGGATTACTCTCAGGTGCATCACCATAGTTAGGTTTTAATTCTTGCATTTTACATTTCTGTTTAGTCTCCTATCCCTTTTCCCAGCACCCCATAAAATAGAAGAGACTAGCTTCTTTAAAACCTGGAGGTTGTTTCAAGCCGCATTGTCCCACAGCTTGAAACTTCCCATTATTGATTGGCTAAGACCTAGCGCAATTTTATGCCATCAACAGTTACTACACTGGAATCAATTAGATTTTAAGAATCCTTCAAAAGCACATCTACAAATTAAAACATTATGAGCAATGACCAAATGAACGTGGAATAGATTCCATTGATCAATATTGCCTACATATTTTGATCTTTTGTTTTTCAAATGACTCACTTTGCATTGTAAATTTGGTGTCAAAATCTCTTTTAGAACACTTTCATCCCTAGATTGCCAAATAAACCTATGTAAATTTTGGATGACATTGATTTGACTCAGTCGATCCATAGGTGCGTCTCAATTCTGACTCACGACAACTCCTTATTTGGTCACTCTACTTGTGCCTCAATGAAACCAAAGTCTAAAAAAAACTTTGCATTATCATTCCAATGGATCCTTTCATAGGTTTTTTAAAAACCTAAATGGTTGGAAGATGGAGAGGCATGTAATTTGAATAGAAGTGTTTGTCTTAGTGTTGATTGTGGTGCCAATACCAAACATACTTTATACCTTAGATAGTGACCATCCCAAGAATAATTTGGTTGAGAGATATGGTTAGTGGTCATTTCCTTAATGATTTTATGAATCTGGGTGTCATATGACCATTTTTATTGTCTCTAATGTACCCAATACAACATGGGGAATAATAGATCACACAAGGTTGTTTTTTCTTCATACTTGTGAGACAACACATTTTCAAAAACATTATATTTATCCTTATTTAAGGTAATATCATAGTCATAGCCTATTAATTTGGTAACCCACTTTTATTTCTTAGGTGAAGATATTCTTTTCTCCAAGAATTAATTGAGGATATAGTGATATTTTTTGATTTATAAGTGCCTCAAGAATATATATGGGCACCACTTGTTGATGACATGAAGTATAGCTAGCATATCTTTCTCACATGTGGAATGATCAAAGTTTTTTTCCCATAAGTTCCTTTTTGGTGAATGTAAGGGGTTGATTCTCATGCATTATAATAGATCTAATGCCATTTTTATAAGCATCACTTTTGATGAAAAATGGTTTAGAGAAGTTAGGTATAGATAAAATAGGTGTAGGACACATTACATGCTTGAGCAATCAAATGCATTTTTGGATACCTCATACCACTGAAAGGAACATTTTTTTAACATGGTCATAAATGGAGTGAATATTTTTTCCATATTCTTGGACAAAATTTATATAATACCCAATAAATCCCAAAAATGCGTGAAGTCTCTCGTGTGATTTAGGTTTAGGCCAAATTTTCATAGCCTCATTTTTTTAGGATCCACTTTGATGCCTTCCTCAAAGATGATGTGTCTAAGATAATTAATTTCATTTTGGACAAAATCAAGATTAGATTTTTTGGCACATAAGTGTTTATCAATAAGGAGTTGGAAGGTATGGTTGAAATGTATTAGATGCTCCTCCTAGATATGACTATAGATAAGAATGTCATCAAAAAACACTAATATGAATATGAGTATAAATGGTCGAAATATCTCATTCATTAATCCATGTGTTTTACTTTATTTTTGATTTTAAAAATCATAATTTAAGAAGTGTTATATGTGTATATATGAGTGAAATTATAAATATTAACATTCTAAATATATACAATATTAAAAAAAAATGATTTTTAAAAGATGCTAAATATAAAAAAATAATATTTTGGTAAAGTATTAAGGATATATATACTTAGCTTACACATGAATATCATTTAAATTTTTTAACTATTTGATTGTAAAAATTATAAGAATATGTGACTTTATAGGATTTGTATCAGGGACATAAATAAAAACATAATATAGACATGTCCACTTTAAGTAGATGGTGGTGTAGTATGCCTAAGTTTGTTAATTATAGACTTATGCTAGTAAATTGTGACAAACTATAGATAAATATCGATAGAGAAAGAAGAGATCTATAGGTGACAGGTTAGAATCATAATTATTAAATATATGTGGATATGTTTGTTTTAAGTCGATTATCATGCAATGTTCCAGAGTCTATTGATCATGGACTTATCCCCAATTGATTACAAATCCAAAATGATTTATTCACTCTCTATATATGCATTAATTAGAGTCATGGATGCACCTTCATATCTAAAATAGCACACCATATACATTCAATGATCAAACCTTAGTTTCTTACACACAAACAAATTTGGAATCAAATGAGGGGTGTGGCAAATCGAGTGAAAGGGCTTGAGTTAGACTGACCTTGGTAAATCCCCACTGAAATACCAAACACTACACTAAATTGACAATTATTTGAAGGTGGATCAAAATTAAATTTAGTTATCCCGCTTACATTTGTATGTGGAATGATGAATGCAAAGCTATATGCTCTATAAATTAGGACATTGCTACATAAAAAAATCACATAATGCATTTCATTCTTGATACCATACAAATATATAGTTTCACACACTCCTAAATGTCAAAATTCAAATCTAATTTTAAAAATCCTCAAATCACTTTGAATCTTCTCAAACCTATCAACTACATTCATGTTTAAAAAATTTTAAAAATACATACAATTATGATGTGATATGAAAAATATATGAGAGCACAAATACAATATTTTTTACTACATTACCCCTATTAGTGAGAACATGGGAAAGAATTATTTTTTTATAATATTTTATCTAAACAAATTCTTAGAATAGGTACAAATCCATCAAATTAGTTCTTGAGTTGAATTCCTTGGTTCATGAACCACCTTCTCGAACATAATTTTTGAATTACTAAGATTCAGAAACCCTAGAATAATCCACATTGAGTTTAGCTTTAATTTTATACCCTCAATAAATAATATTATTTTACAATATGATTTTTTGTATGTTAACATAATATTGAATTATTTAGCACACCACACAGTGTAAGTAAAAGCAACAACCAAAGATGTCATCAATACGGCTCCATTGCTAGTAGTTGATAAGAAGACACTAAATGTCCTGCAACATCCATTACCTCCATCCTCCAATAAATTTGGCTCACTTATCCAATTATTTGACGAATCTTAATTGCATGTCAAAAGAAAATATTTATTAGAATTTGGGTTCTCCCAAAAATTCATCCATTACAAGGAATTATCATTTTTATGTTTTATTCTTTTAAAATATGTTTCTTGATAGACTCTTATGACATTAAAAAAATTAATAATTACTTAGAATTTTAATAATAATATTGCACTATATCCCACTTTAGGACTTAACTATGAACCCTAAATATGACTCAGACTCAAAATCGCATAAACTAAATATGACTCAAATCATTAAACTCTCTCAACTCAATAATAAAATATTTGTAAATGATGGACATTACCAAAAAATACTTATATATCCTAATGACAACTATGTGAAATTTGAAACTCATTAAAAATTGACTAAAACTATATAATAAAAATACCTATATAAATTTAAAATAAATCACTCATTTAATCAATACAACATCTATGACAGGAAATATTTAGCACGTAATTTATTTTAATGTGATTCAAGTTATGTTGAATGTTTAAAACATGAGCTACATGAAAAATTATTGGTGGGGCATTATATAAGACATTCAATAATTTATGGTAGAAAGTGAAACACGTCAATGAAACAAAGGGGAAACTATTGCCACCCTAGGAATTCTCCAACCCTTACCAATCCCTAACCAATATGGTTAGATATTTCTATGGAATTTTTTGAGGGACTACCTAAGCTAGGCAAGAAATTAGTGATTCTCATGGTGGTGAATCATCTCTCAAAGTATGACCATTTTTTCACCCTTGGCCATCCTTTTACAATCTCTAGTGTTGTTCAAACCTTTCATGATCAAATTGATCACCTTCAAGTGATGCCTACTTCAATTGTGTTTGACTATGACTCCAATTTTACTAGTCATTGTGGAAGGAAATTTTGGACCATTATGGCACCCAACTTCAAATGAGTTATGCTTACCATCTAAAAACTAATGGTCAATCATAAATTGTCAAAAAATTCTTAAGGACCTATCTATATTTTTTCCCTCTAATCAATAAACTTATTAAGTCAAATGGTTATTTAATGGTGGTAAAACTATAAGGTTACCCTATATAAGGCCTTTAGGGTTAACCACCACCTTCTCTTTAGAAATATTTTTGAGGTAGCTCTAAGGTATAGGAAATTAATATCACACTTCACATGTGTAATTATCCTTTAAAATCTCAAAAATAACTTCTATTTGGGACATAACCACATGAATAAATAGGAAATTGGAGACTATTCATAATGGCAGTTCATTGTTGCTAACATGATTTTTCTCTAAATCCAACCTTATAAGAAATCATCTTTGAAGTTGAAGGATCATTAAAAACTTGGACCAAATTTTTATGGTCCTTACAAAGTGTTTTCCAAGACTGGTATTGTAACTTACAAGTTGGAGCTTCCCTCATCTTCCAAGATCCATCTAGTTTTCCATGTATCATGTTTAAATAAGGTTAGTGTTTAGCATGTTCAAACCAAAATGACACTCTCTAAGCTTGACATTAAGGGCTAATCCTCTTGTAACTTGAGTCAATACTCAACAAAAACTCCTATTAACTCTAGAATTATACTATCAATGATATTTTGGTATAGTGGTGTGGTATACAAATGAAATATGTGACATGGGAATCCATACTCTAATTATATAAATAATTTATTCATCTCAAGATTTGAGGACAAATATTTTTTAAGCACGATGGCATGTTAGGACCCCTTCATCCTAATTATTCTAGTTTGTATTAATTATTATTAATAATTATTTGGGTGTATATGATTTTTAATTCATTCCATTTTCTATTTTTAAGTATCTCACATGTTTAGAAGGTAGTATTTGTCTTGATTATAATATATTAAGTATAGGCTACCCTATCAATGATATCCTAGTGGTGAGTGAGTTGAGTGTTAGACATGGGAGGCCTTAGGGTCCATTCCCTAGGTTGACCACTCTATAGTAATGTTCCCACACTAAGCTATGATGGGTTTATTTTTGAAAAGTATCCAATGCACTGGACTATCATCTTGATGTTTAATGTGATGGGGGTTGGCATATGGCTTGAAACCTATGTTTAAATGTAGTGAGGTAAGTTTAAATCCCATGGATAGGAATACTATTCATCACTAGTTTGGTAATTATAGTTATAAAAATGTTTATACCCAAAAAATTTAACTTAATGATGATGATATCCTAGCAGTGAAGAGCTAAGTGTTAGAAGTGAGAGGTTTCAAGGTCTATTCCTTAGGATGACCACTCTCTAGCATCATTCCCACACTAAGCTAGGATACGTTATTTGTGAAAATTATCTAATGAAATGGACTAATGGCTTGGTGTTAAATGAAATGGTGATTGGAATGTATCTTGAAACCTATGTTAAATGCAACAAGGAAAATCCATAGCCCATGGCTAGGAATATTATTCACCATTGGTTTGGGCATTCTAGTTATAAAAATATATATACCCAAAGTTTTAAGGATTGAAATAAATTATTTTGGTGCTCTATGGATCTTACTCATAATTTAGGGCATGTCCCTTAGTATTTCTTGTGCTCCTTTGTTCCACCACTGGGAGTCTTTGTGGTCTTTATTGGTAATGACATTGCCTGGGCAACGGCCATTTCTCCTCAAGGTCATTTCCCTTCCATGTTGGGTGTAGCTTCAAGATAGTTATTATCTTTAAAGAGGATATTTCCCTATTTTCTCCTTTTTATTTTAGTATTTTTTAGCATCTCAAATGGGTATAGGTATTTTAGATGCTGCATAGAGGGATTTGGTGGCTACTCCTAGCTCAACTATGCCCTCCTCTTTATTGAGGGTTTTAACATAGTTTGTAATTATAATCATCCTCCTAATTAGAGTAATATAGGGATTATTATGCTTATTTATCCTTTGGTTAAAATTTAAAGTTAAATTCTAAGGGAGGAATCTTCGTTTTCTTTTATTGTAGTTATCTATAAATTTTAAAAAAATTGGCTAAGTGTTGTCGATTTCCATACCTAGGTTTTCAAATATTGAGAACCTCTTTTGTTTGAGACTTTCATTATTCATCATTGTCTAATCTTCCTTTAATGATAGAGACCTATTGTTTAATTTATTCCCTTAGAATTAGGACAAAACCTTACTTTACATGAAACTATGGTTCCCAGCTTTCAACCATGTTATATAAACCTTTGTTACAGATCTTGTTTGGGTTAGGTCACCTCATTTTCCTTTGTAATTTTGGTAGGCTTATTCTCTTCAAGACATTGGTATTTCTCTTAGGTATTTCATTTCTCTCACACCTGAGATTGAATCTCACATGTGAAATACCTTTGCTCAAATGTGCATTGTCTTGGATCTCTCCAAAAATTTACCAAAAGTTATTAAGATCAAATTTGGTAATAGAATATAGAATCAACCTTTGGATTATGAAAAAATAAATTTTATATTTAGGAGATGTTTTACTTATAGTCATATGGATATTAATTACCCTAAGTATTATGGTGGTCAACTTGAAAGAAAGAGTACATTTGGTAAATCTAGAACTTGGTGGAAAGATGTTGATGTGGAGCATTTGATTGTCTATGGTAAGGATAGGGATACAAATTTTGGAGGTAGGGGTAAGGATTTTATTTTTGTTAAGGATAATGGTTCTCCCATAGAAAATATTAAATCTTCTCCTTCTCCTATGGTTTTTTCTTTTGAAATGATATTTTCTTCATCCTTTATCAAAAAGGATGTACCCTTAAGGTCTCTAGATTGGAATTTTCTATTTCAAGGTCTCTTTCGAGTTCGTTAAATCATTCTTTGTAATATTTGAGTCCACCTCCTTTGGGAGATTATTCTTTGGAGGCCTTGAAATCAAATTTGGTCTCTTCTTAGGGGGTCAGTTTGGTTGATGATGTTAAAGGATGGATAAAGGTCTCTAATAGGTAAAATTATGCTTTTAAAATGAACTTGTGTAATATATAACTCCACTCTCATAAGAAACCAACATTTCCTTAAGTGAGGTGTGTGGTACTAATTTTTTGTTCTTTATATTTGTTTTTCATATGGATTATTATCCCTGTAAGTTTGATGATTTTATTTTTATTTAGACTAGTTGATTTGGCTCACCTATATTTAAGGCTAAGCTATTATTTTGGTGGCTTTGGTATTGTCGATTGCATAAATACACCAGGTCATGTTGGTATTCTTTCTTGATTTTTATAATGGATAAGTGAACCATTAAATCTTGGTACCTGTCTAAAAAATATATCTTAAGTAGAGGTAATGTGTAAGATGAAACTTTATCTATTGAATATTTTTGTATTTTAATGTGCTCAAAGGAGGTTTCCTCCTCTACAAGGCCTGCAATACTTTGTAATGAGATTATATTTTTCAATAGAGTATTTGTATTCTCTTTCCATTCAGTGTATATTGGTAATATATTTTTTATATTAACTTGTTCATAAGTATGTTCCTAACACCAATGTATTCATGAAAATATCTAGCCATATTATAAATTAGGTGTGGAAACATGGATGTATAAATTTTGTAGTGTATGTAAAGAGGTGTTATGTGTATTTGATGACCAAGATAAAGTAAATATTTTTTGTATTTTTATATTTTTATTATTATTATTATTTTTTATGATGTAACCATTAGGAGGAAAGAACATGTGAGGCACAACATATAGAAGAATAAAAAACATGTACAAGACTATGGTATATAAATATGTTAAAATATTTAATGATGATGATCATGATAGGGATCAAACAATATTTTTTTATCTTTTATCTATGTTTTTGTATTTTTTAATTTAATTTAAAAATATATATAAAGCATGTAGTGAATTAAGCAAGCATGATGTATAGTATGAAAGGGGTTAACAAGATTTATATGTGGAATCCATAAATTCCCTATAATGAATTAACCTATGATTAAGTTCATATAGACACCCTAAACATGTTTCATCGAATGGTCAATGATCATCACAAAAGTACTAGTATTGATTGTTAGTGATAGATTATGTTGGTTTGAAAACATTAGGATGTGATTACGAAATACTAACTTAAGATGAACTTATCTTTAGAGATAGGTTTTGTATTTTAATTTTAATTATATTTATGGAACACACTATATTTCTTAGGTCATGTGTATATATTATATTACTCTCAATAGGTTTGATCAAAGGTTAGGTCTCATCATTTTTAATGAAGATATATTCACTATTTTGCATAGGCATATGATGTAAAACATGTCTTGTAAATTATAATAAATTCATAAGTACAAACCCTAGGAGATTCAATGTGAGAATTTTTTGTATTTAAAATCATTTTTACTTTGTATATCATGTCATAAATGTATTTAGGGTTTGTAAGAAATTATTTTGAAATGGTCAACAATGCAATTAATAATTATGTTTCGATCCATTTTTTTAATGTACACTATAATGACACATGATAAATTCACACATAAGGGTATAAAACCTTTATGGATGAAATGGATGATAAAAAAAACTAGAGTGAACACTTCGAAATCATATTTGAAAATGGTTTCCCTAAGCCCTAAGAGGGTGCAGGTTTTTAAAACCCTAGGTTACACACAAGAAATGATCAAACCTTTGGTGAGTTTGGCATGAAGTATGTACCAAAATAAATTAGTGTTTGGGAGAGAATCCACAAATATAATTCATATATGAAATTAGCCATGAAAGTGTATGAAAAGAGTGTTTTACAAACCCTAGTTGAGTGTTGTAAATAGTTTAGGTTCACCTTTATGTTTACCCTATGTTTGGTTTCTACACAAAATAATGAATAAACATATTGTAATAAATAGATTTAAGCAAGGATAACTAAAATAAAGAAATCAAATCTATCTAAGATGCTATATAAATGAAATAAACCAAAGTATTATAAATGAAAGATTAAGCAAAGTAATGAATTAATAAAGAGGTTAAAAATGATAACACCTTGATTATTATGTAAGTCTAAGAATGAATTCTAACTATGTTGATTGTGTTTAACCTACTCCTTAGTTTTGGACCTATAGAGGTCGACATACCCCCATTCCTACAAAATGGGGACCCTTATTTCAAATTGTGCATAATTTTACCTTAATATTAAAAGTTCACTTGATCGAAGTACCACTAACATGTTTTCACATTATATTTATTTTAAGATCATCCACAGCTGGTTCTCATTTGTATTAATTGACATGTTTTCACATGATCATGGTTTTCCCCCCACTAATTTTGCTAATGATTGTTAACTATGTTTTTGTATGGTAGGCTCAATAGAATCTCATTTGGGGATGAACATGCTTAGGGATTTATGATTCAATGTTAAATTTATCATTTACTAGCCTTTCATCTATCAAAGATTAATTGAATCTATTTTCAAAAACCTAGTCTAATATTTTAACCTATGTCCCTTTTGAATCAAATTCAAATTTACGTGGGAGTAATTTACATGGAAATAATTATTTAAACCATAGACTTAGTTTATTTTTTATCATAAGGCTTAGTCATGTTTTTCAACATGACCAAACCTTAGTCTAAAAATTTAATGTTTGGTCTCTTTATTTTCTCAAGCCCCCTTGGTCCCTTTTATTTCCACATGATCTAATTAAATGAAGGGTCCCTTTTAATATAAAATTAGCCTAAAAATCCTTAATCTAAAGTTTTTTGCATTTATTAATACAACAAACCTTAGGCTAAAATTATATGTTGTCTTTGATTGTTTGTGAGGTCCCCTTTATCATGTTTAAATCTAAGCTTTAAAAGTTTGTCCTAAGGTCTTACCTATGTTTATTAACATGAAATAAAACCATAGTCCAAAAACTTTATGCTAAGTTATTTATTTCCTTTATAATTTACTTAATTATAGTTTTCTTCCATAATATCAATGGTCCATGTTTTCTTGGGTGATCAAGATCCAATGTGTGAGATTATAGACAAAGCCCCAACCCTATGCTAAAGTTTGATCATCTTTCAAGGATAAATGGTCTACATTTTCTTATTTAATATTGATCTAATGGCACTTATAAATTAAAAACTTTAATGGATCCCCAAAATAAGGGATAAAGTGACAAGTGTCACACTCGTAGACAAAGAATACTCAGTGACCAATGGTGTTTGACCTTGTGGATCAAGATATGATGGAGTGCATTTGCTTGAGTGAGGATGAAAAAAATGGTGCATAGTGAACATTAAAAAGTCAAGGATAAACATGGAGATGACATGTGGCATATCCACAAGCCATAAATTAAATATCAAGCATCTTTCAAAGATCAAGGGTACATAGAAAAGCATACACATTCAGATCAATAGTATGTGGAGTAGGAGGCACAATTAAGAAGATCAAGATTGATGGAGCATGATTGATCCATGAAAATTAGATCAATGGTATGAGATCAACATTGAAATTTCAACAAATATTATGGTGAATATGGAAGAGACAAGTGTAATAACTATAAGGAACATATCAAGCAACTAATAACATTCAAGTTCTCAGATCGAGATCGATGATTCACATTGATCTATGTAAGGATGGTCCAATAGTGCGAGATCAAGGTAGAATTTTCAAAAGACAATGGTCACTTTTTAAATTTTAGTGAGTAAAGTGCCATAAAAATACCACAAGGATGCCATATCAAAGCCACATCAAGTTACAAATTTTATGAACCCAAGAAATGCAATGGTATAAGTATGCAATCTAATTGGGATCTAAGTCATGAAGCTCATGAAAATTCAAATAGATACCAATATTAGAGCACTATAAAAACTTTTATAAAAAACCCTACCAAACATGATAACCCTAATTAAACCTTGTAGGCATTATAATTGAGCCAAGGAAGATTGAATTATCATTTGTGCAAGAGAATTCGACCCAAATCTGAATTATAGTCCACTAATGAGCAATATAATAGAATTTTTAGTAATGATAGCTTGGAAAAGTGTTCCAAGGGAAGATGTGAGCAATTGGGAATAGGAAATGGGAGATCTTTCAAAAAACCTCAAATAATTAGAGGATAGATCAGTACATGCATTAGGATGTTTAGTCAAGGATCCCACCACAACTAGTGGTATAATTATAAATGATGAATTCAAGAAAAGAGCATCCTAGTTTATGCAAGGGGTAAGAAACCAAAGCATAGGTAAGATAAGGGATGATAATAATAGGATCATGGATATGATTCTAACTACAAAGGAAAATATTGGTGAAGCTAGAAACATCAAAAAGGCATTAAGAAGGGTAGATAAAGACCCCAAGATCTTAGTAGGGCAAATGAAGGAGCTCCTAATTATACCTATTATTGATCTCTAGTTGATTAATGAACAATGTTATAGAATGAAGATCTTGCATGGAAGGTAGAAACAATAGGGGACTTCAATGGCCTAAGGGTCCCAAAGCTAGTTAGATTGGGAATATTATTTGTAACTAGCATTATATATTTTGAAAAGGAATATTATTTTTTATAAAGGCATGTGTAGCTTGTAAAGTACATTGCCTATAAATCAGTATATTAGAAAAGGTCATTTGTTCTAAAATGTAATATAAAAGATAGTTGTCTTATACACATGTACAAATGTGATTTGTCATTATTGACTGGCATACCTCATAAATTGTCGATATAAAGAGGTATTACCATTTGTAAAAGGGGAGAGAGTTTTTAGAGCCAAAACACTATTTTTAACTTTTGAACAAATTAATAAAAGTAAGGAATTCTACAAAGTTTGTCCACATTTGCTTGTGTGAATTTCTATCATGGTTTCTCTCTCATTTGTTTGATCTTATCTTTAGATTTGAATGGTTCTTTTGAATTCTAGATGTGCATCTTTAAATGCAGAGTTGCTATTTTTTTATAATACAACATTAGTTGAAAGTTCTTAGGCTTACTTCACTTTCCTTGCTCTTCTTACATCTGGGCTAATGTTATTTGCTTATAGGGGTAAAATTCTAAAAGTAAATCTTATTCTTATTTGCACCTTTTCATACCTTTCTTATATTCTTACCTAATGTGTGATAGGATTTGAGCTTATGCTATTTCATGTTGTACATTGGTTAAATGCATGTTCATATGAAATTATAACTTTATCATAATGTTTGAAGTAGAGATCAACAACATCTCTCTTTTTTACCCTACCCTCCCTTTTGTTCCTTTCTTTAATGAATTCACTCTAGTTTAATTATCATTGTAAATATCCATCTTAGATTAGTTCTTAGACTAGATTTTGATCATAATTCATTGTTCTTAGCACATAATACTTCATATTTTGCATAGATTAGTTATTTGGCCATGATGGCTCCTAACCATCAAATTAATATAAATTTGTGAAATAGATCACTTATTCTACCTTTATTTTATCTATAAATAACATGATTATCACAACATGTAACTCATGCATTGAATTCTTAGGAATTCAGAAATGAGAAGTGTTTCTTAAATACTCTGGGCACCTATGATACATATTTAGGCATCAATATAAGAGGATTCACTCATGCTATAAGGAAGGCCTTAGTTATATATTTGTATATTTGAAGTATCTTTGTACATTCTTTTGAATTATGTTCAAATATTGATGTATTCTTTGCATAGGTGTGTCCCTTTTAGAATATTTGTGTAAAGATCATTGATTTTAATGATTTTAGACTAGTCTTTGTGTTTATTTAAACAAACATAGATGTCCTTTGAAGTTTTATTTTTAATTATGGTAAAGATAGTTTAAGGTATATTAATTCAAAGTATTTGAGGTTAATAATAGCTATTTTATTCAAATATTGATAGACCCTTTTCAAATTTAATTTTATATGAACTCAAACATGTAAAAATCATTCATATTTATGTATTTGGACATATCTTTGAGATAATTTAGTTAAATATTGATGCACTTTACTATCCTTTATACATATTTGTATAAAATTTTCTTAATGTGTAACCTTGATCATCATTATTTGTAAATATAAGACTTATACATCATATTTTAAATAGAGTTCAAATCTCTCAAGCAGGAATTGTCAAGGATAAGGACCAGGTCACATTTAGAGACAAGGGTTCCTCTTCTATCCTTAGAAGTTCATAAGATATCTAGGAGAGACAAAGGTAAACTTAGACTTTCAAAGTCTCAACCAAATTCACCTATTCAAGGTGATCCTATGTTTAATCCCTATCAAGGTATGGCTTGGCTAGGAGGTTTTTCAATAAATGTACTAGGTGTGGTACATGACCTTCCTTGTAATCCTAAAAAGTATTTTCCCATTTTTAGTCCTAATAGTTTTATAACCACTAAAGAACACATTAAAAATTTCAAAGTTTCTTTAAGACTTTTGATTGTAATTCATGAAGATGTAGCATGTAGATTATTTCCATTTACATTCAAAGTTGCTTCATATGAATGGTTTATTAACCTTCTAGAGAATTACATAGCTATTTGGAATGATTTTAACAAAATATCCATTGATCAATTTGGTAAAATTATTAGTCCTTGCATTTTGTATCAACAGTTTACCATAGTTAAAAGAGACTCAAATGAGCCCATAAGATCCTTTAATGCTAGATTTCAAAAATATCCAGTAGAACCATAGCTCCTTACAGATCTGATAAAGCTTTAGCCTTAGATATTTATAAGGGTTATTTATATCCCATGACTTCTATGTTTCTCAAAATATCTACTCTCAAGTTATTAATATATTTTCCCTAGCTTATGTTAAGGTTATGATCGTTAATGACTAAATGCAACCATAAGGTTGAATGGCATACATTATTCCCAACATTAATCCAAATTTGATTATTATGGATGTCATTCCAAATACTAACCAAATATGTCTGCCTTAGATTGGCTTCTAGTTTTGAGCCAATTGCCTTTGAGCCATGCACATCCTAGTCAAAACCTAGGATTCTTGAACAACTCTACCAATGGATCTCATCCCCTAGACTAGAGAGATTTGATGCCTACAACTAGCAGTAATACTCAAGTGAATAATTCTAAGGCACCTAAGAATGAGAATGATTCCATATTGAATATGGTTCAAAATCTAAGCACTAATTTCATTCAGCTACAAAAGCAAGTTAAAAATATTGGAGAAAGCCCTAATAGGAACTTCTCTTTCCAAAGGTTCAATAGGCCTTCAAACAAATTCTAAAATAACAATAATAATAATAATCACAATAATGAGTCATCTTATAATAATAATTTACCTAATATAAATATTTGTGATGGAGCTTCGCCTAATTATTTTAGAGTTCATTATACTTCAAAACAGGGTGAATTAGATTATCTAGAATTTTACAATGTTTTTGAAGCTTTTCAAGAAGAATTAGATACTTCTAAATTAGTACCTAATAAATATAGTGTTTATGGTACCTCAATTTCTTCAAGGTCATCCAAATATAATGATTTAACTCTCATGGTGGAAACATTTGAGTTCCCATTCCAAGAAGATAATGAGCCTTAAGATATTCCTGAAGAGATCCATGCTTTTTAGTAATATCTGAAGAAGAACTACCCTCTGAAAAATAGGGAGTAGAGACAACCTTTGACTACCTCAACTCTACCAAATAATTATGACACTCCTCCTGATACTACATCAAATAATAATCCAAATCCTCTTAAAGGAAGCACCTCTAAATATAATGTTGATACATCTAATTCTTTCAATAAGACTAGATATAATATATTATATGACATGAAAAGGATCAAATCTAACATTACTTTGCATAAATTAACTTAGATTATATAATAAAGTGATTTGTTGTTATAATCTTTGTCTAAGAAGCTAGCAAACCATAAAATTGTGCACATGCTAATGTTTAAATACACAAAATTAAGGTAGACATTCCACCTTTCCTAATTATAGTGAGGATCTTTGGTAAGAATTTACATAATGTTTTGTTAGACTCTAGTGCATCTACAAATATTATGCCTAAAATTATTTGTGAATAATTAGGATTGACTCCCATTAAATATGATAGAGTTGTGAATCAATTAGATAAATCAAGATTCAAAGTGATTGGTGAATTCTCAAATGTTCACTTGTAGATTGCTTCTGAACCAAGGATCCAACAATTTATTGATATCCAAGTGGTAGACATCCCTGACACATGGAATGTTTCAAAGTAGAGATTAGACTAGATCATTAAATGTTTATATGCCAATTGAATGTTCACACAAGTGACTACTTTGGAAAGGAGATCCAAATCATATTAGGATATAAATAGAACCATAAATGAAACATATGATCACTGAGTATAATGCAACCAATAAGAGGGTCAACATGGTTAACTTAGATCTAGGTGTTTACACTATTGACACCACAAAGGTATGTAACTCTAAAAATTCAAATGATATGCTTGGATTATGAAATTTATATTTTCATGGTGCTAGATGCAAACTAAGTTATAGAGTAGGGATGGTGTTAATCAATCCCATTGGGAAAGAATACAATACCTCGTACAAACTCCTATTCCCATGCACCAATAATTTGGTTTAGTATGAAGCACTTATTCTTGGATTATAATTTTCAATAAAACATGAGATCAAGGAACTATTAGTTTTTGGTGATTCATATTTATGAATCACTTATCTCCCTCAGTACCAGATAATTAGGTTAAAAGTTAGTATCAATGCAAGTTGTCATATCTCAAGAAGTATAATTTTAGAGTATGGGACTTAATTAAATGTTTAAATGATTTCAATATTGTGTCAATTCCTAGGTAAGAAAACAAGGTTATTGATGAACTTAATTTAGATGTAACTAACCTTATGCCCAATCAAAGTTATAAGATACAAAGCCTTACTATTGAATTAGTACCATGTCCCTCAGTACCAAATAATATCAACCACTTGCAAGTATTTAGTGATGATCAACATATCATAGACTTCATGACAAGCTCAAGAGTATTTGAGGATCACATCATTGATAAAACCAGTGAAAATATCCTTGATGATGACAAAGTTGAAGGTAATATTGATGACAAAATCATTCAGTTGAATGACAATAAGATTCCTAAGGGCATGATCTCCCTAGAAATATTATTTGACATAGATAAACTAGATAGAAATATCAAGGATCCCAAAGTAAATGGAAAATATTACAATGTTGTTGACCTAGGTTCCCAAAGTCAACCCCAGCTAGTCAACATTGGTATAGCCACCACTAGTGAAGAGTTAAGAAGATATAAATATTTTTTGACGAAGTATAAAGATGTTGTAGCATGGTCATATGAGGACTTATATATCTTTGATCCCAAGTTCATAACTCATATCAAACTACTAAAAGAAACTTTCAAGCCTTTTAGGAAAAAATAAATACCTGTCAACCCTATCTTATAACCTCTAATATATAAAGAAGTCAATAAATTACTAGATGCAAGGATAGTGTTTCCCATTAGGCACTCCATTTGGGTAGCTAACCTAGTTTCTGTCAGGAATAAAAATGGGGAAATCAGACTATGTGTAGACTTTAGAAATCTAAATAGAGCATCTGAGAAATATAACTATCCTTTGCCTTCTCTTTATCAAGTTATTTAGATTGTTAGTGTTTCTAAAATTATGTCCTTATTTGATGGTTTTTTAGGATATAACTACGTATTTGTGAACAAGGAAGATAGACTAAAAACTATATTCACTACTAAGTGGGGCACCTTTGCATATAAGAGGATGCCCTTTGGAATAATAAATACATGTGAAACTTTCCAAAGAGCAATGGATCATGTATTCTAAGGCCTCCTAAGTAAGTGAATTATTATTTACATGGATGACTTAACTGTCTTCCAAAAAATAGGTAAGATCACGTCATGCACTTGCAGTAGGTATTTGAAAGGTGTAGGAGGTATGGAATTTCTCTCAATCCAAAGAACAGTATTTTCTATGTTATCAAGGGAAAATTATTAGGACATGTTATAACTAAGGAGGGGATCTCTATATACCCAGATAGAGTAAATCCAATATCAAAGATAACACCCCTTTATAATAGGAAAGAGCTAAAATCTTTGGTAAAATCAACTTTGTGAGGAAGTTTATTTTTGGTTTTACATAAATAGTGAGACCTTAGAATGAAGATCACTCTAAGATCACTTAGAATGAAGAGACCAAGAATGATTTCAAGGAAATAAAAAAAGCAATTAAATAATCCCCTATGTTGATAACTCCAGACTTTACTAAAGACTTCTATCTTTACTCGTTTACTTTTGACCATATAATTATAGTTGTCTTAACTCATAAGATATATCCATGTGATCATCCTATTTATTTTATGAGTACTAATTTTAAAAATGTTGAATTTAATTATTCTCTTATTGAAAAATAAGCATGTGCTCTGATAAAGGTAGTGAATAAATTTAGAAATTATATCCTTAGAAATATGGTACATGCAATACTACCAGACCCTACCACTAAGCTCATGCTTAGTCAATGTGAACTTGGATAAAGGAGAGGTAAGTAGATGTCTATTCTCCAATAATATGATCTAGAGATGAATACTACAAAGTTGGTAAGATGTCAAGGTTTAATTCAGTTGATTACCAATATTAATCCCAAACTGAGTGTCATGTAAGTAGAACAACAAAAAATTAGCCCAGTGATTGGTATGATCCTATTGTTCATTTTTTGATCAATGGATATTATCTCGTAGGATTATGTAGAGAGAAAAAAAGAGCTTTAAGGATAAAATCATCTCATTTTTTGATCAAATATGGAGTTTTGTATAGGAAGAAATTTTAAGGCATTTATCTAAGGTGTGTTTCTAAGGAAGAGGTGGCTAAGATCTTGAGCACATTACATGAAAAAATGGGAAGTGGACACCCATCTATAAATAATACAACCCACTATATCATTAGATTTGGATAATAATGTCCTACTATCTTTAAGGATGCTCACACGCATGTGACAGAATGTCATTAATGTCAAGTGTTCAAAACTAAAGACCCCAAGGTAGCCATGCCACTAAAGCTAGTAATGATTGATAAACCCTTTGCCCAATGGGGACTAGATTTTGTGGGGGTCATTAACCTCAATTCCTTAGATGGTCATAAGTATGTTTTGAATACTACTAACTATTTCACTAGATGGACTAAAGTAGTGGCAACTAAACAATGCATGACTAAAAAAGTGATCAAAATTTTAAAAGAAAACATATGCACAAATTTTGGGACATTTGTATCTCTAGTATTTGATAATGGATCTACCTTAGTATCTATTGAGATGACTGAGTGGGAATATGACCAAAACATTTTCCTCAAGTTCTCATCAAACCATTATCCTCAAGGTAATGGAGTGTTTGAATCAATCAATAAAAACTTGATGAAAACCCTAAATAAGTTTGTAGATGATAAACCAAGAACATGGTATAAGCTACTCAAGTATGCCCATTGAGCAGATATAACAAGAGTCAAGCAAACTCTCAAGTCATCACCATTCTTGCTGGTATATGGTCAAAAACCTATATTTCCCATAACACTCAATCTTCTAACCTATAAGTTTCTGCAAGAGTACATGGAGGAGGATCAAGAATTTATGAGTTTAAGGTTGATGGACATCATATAGATTGAGGATGAAAGAGAAGAGGCTTTTTCCAACTTTAGTAGACACCAAACCACAATCAAGAGGTGGTTTGATCAATGTTTAAAGATAAAGGTGTTTAGACAAAAAGATTTAGTTCTTCTCTAGGATAAAGCATCAAAACCAAAGGGAAAACATTGGAAGTTTACACCTCTGTGGATTGGTCCATATCAAATTGTTGAGACCCTACGAGATAACACCTTCAAACTAAAAGACTTACAAGGAGTAGAGTTTACATTTCCAACCAATGGGAAATACCTCAAGCACTATTTTTTTATTGTCCCACCTAAAGTCTTCATGGAATGACTATAAGACTAGTTAGAGTTAGTTTAGGTAGGGCTTAGTTTAGTTTCTTTCCTACTTCTTTCCTTCTTATCCCTTGTTTGTGCATAGTGTCTATATATATTTGTTTGTTTGTTTGATTTGTGTTTGGTGTGTTTTATTTATGTTCTTTGTTTATTGCTTTCAATAAGTCCTTTTAGATAATCCTTAGATCAAAATACATTTAGATGCTAAAAAGTAACTCCATAATTTAGGAATGTAGGTATGTTTTCTCAGTATTATTTGATTATGGATTATCAGAACATGAGCTTAATGTTATATTTTATAGGAACTAGTAAATGTTAATGAATAGGTTAGTTATTTTTGGAGATTCTAAACCTTTTTCTAATCTAAGTTTGGTTATAATAAGGATTGCACATGTAGGGTGAAAGCTTGAATCATTAGGATAAAGTCATGCTTGCACTTAAAAAACATTAATTGCTTAGGATAAAGTTTATAGCCAATGATAATTGTTTGAAGATCAAACATTCAACCAAATCTCAAAACCTAGCTAACTTGGTTCCCAACCTTTGCTAGAAATTCAAAATGACCTAAAAGTACAAAAATAAAATATTATTGTAAAAATTTAAAAGCTTTCCAAGCAAAGGTGATTCTTGTAATCTCCACCAAGGCTATGGATGCCTCACTGATAGTGGAACAAGGCCTTGAGTGTATCCAAAGGTAAATTTGTGAAGGCTATGGATGTCTAGGTGGTAGTAGAGCAATGTTTAAGCCTTCCTTGAGCTAAATCATGATTCTTAATGAACATCCAAATATGTTGTAAGTCAATATTAATGGTTAAGGTCATGAATCTAGAAGTTGTTATTTAAATCCTATGGTGATCAATAAGTGGAATTAGATCACACACACAACATGGTTATGTATTGATTTTTTATCATAATTCTACATGTGCAAGATTTTTTATAACCATGAACTGATCTTAATAATGGTGTCTGATCAAGTAGAATAAGTAAACTAGTTATTAGTCTAAATCAAATTCTTTTAATTCTAACATATTGTTATGTTTCACCTAGAAGTCACCATTTTTTGAGGTCAACATAACCCCATTCCTAAAAAATGGGGACCCTTATTTTAAATTGTATAGATTTTTACCTTAAAATTGAAAAATCACTTGATCAAAGTACCACTAGCATGTTTGCACATTGTATTTATTTGAAGATAATCCACACCTAGTTCTCAATTGCATTAATTGACATGTTTTCAAGTGATCATGGATTTCCCCCTCTAATTTTGCTAATGATTATTGATTATGTTTCTATATTTTAGGTTTAATGGAATCTCATTGGGGAATGAACATGATTAGGGTTTTGTGTTTCAATGTTAAATTGATATTTTACTAGCCTTTCATCTGTCAAAGATGAATTGAATCTATTTTCAAAACCCTAGTCTAATATTTTAACCTAGGTCCCTTTTGAATCAAATTCAAATTTTCATGAGAAAAATTAATTGAACCATAGACTTAGATAAATTTTTATCCTAAGGCTTAGTCATGTTTTTAACAATGATCAAACCTTAGTCTAAAAATTTAATGTTTGATCTCTTTATTTTCCCAAGCCCCCTTGGTCCCTTTTATTTCCACATGATCTAACTAAATGAAGGGTCCCTTTTACTATAGACTTAGCCTACACAGCCTTACCCAAAAGTTCATTATATATATTAATATAACAAACCTTAGGTTAAAACTATATGCTATGTTTTTTATTATATGTGAGGTCCCCTTTATCATGTTTAAAACTTAGCTTACAAATTTTGTCCTAAGGTCTTACCCATGTTTATTAACATGAAATAAAACCATAGTCCAAAACTTTTATGCTAATTTCTTTATTTCCTTGAGCACTAAATTAAATATTGTTTTCATCTACAAGATCAATTATCCACATTTTCTCAAGTGATCAAAATCCAATAGTGCAAGATTAAAAATAAAGCCCCATCCCTAAGCTAAAGTTCAAGCATATTTCAAGGATCAATGGTTCACATTTGCTTGGATGGGATTGATCTAATGATGCTTATCAAGTCAAAACTTCAATAGAGACCTAGGACAAGTGAGAAAGTGATAAGTGCCACACTCATAACTAAAGAAAACTCAACAACTAATGGCAGTCAACCTTGTGGATCAAGACCCGATGGAGTGTGTTTGCTCGAGTGAGGATTATCATATGGTGTGCAATGAATGTTAAAAAGTTAAGGATGAAAAAAGAGACAACATGTGGCATAGTCATGAGCTATAAATTAAAGCTTGAGCATCTTTAAAATATCGATGGTACGTAGAGAAGTATACATATTTTGATCAATGGTCCATGGAGTAGGAGGCACAATTAAGTAGATCAAGATCAATAGAGTGTGATTGATCTGTGTAAATGAGATCAATGGTGCAAGATCAATGTTTACATTTCAACAAATCATAGGGAGAATGTGAAAGTGACAAGTTTTATAACTATGGGGAATGTAGCAAGTAACTAATAGCATTCAAGTTCTCACACAAAGGTCGATGGTCCATATTGATCTATACAAGGATGTTCTAATGGTGTGAGATCAAGGTAGAATTTTAAAAAGGTAATAGTCACTTTTTAAATTTTAATGATAAAATTATCATTAAAATTCCATAGGGATGCCACATCAAGTTGAATATTTTATAGACCTAGGAACTACAAGGGTATAAGTATGCAATCCAATTGGGATCTAAGTCATGAATTTCATGAGAATATTTTCCATCATTCGATCACTATAAAAACATTCAAAAGTGCCTTAGAAAGAATGATAACCCTAATTAGACCTTGTGAGTATTATAATTGAGCCAAGAAACGTTGAATTATCATCTGTGTAAGAGAATTTGACCTAGAAGTTGAATTATAGTACACTAGTGAAAAATTTAATAGAATTTCTAGTAATGACAGCATAGAAAAGTGTTCCAAGGGAAGATGTGAGCAAGTGGACCTAGGAGATGGGAGATGTTTCAAACAACTTCAAACAATTGGAAGATAGAGTAGTGCACACATTGGGAAGCTTAGTCAAGGATCCCACCACAAGTAGTCTAATTGGTTTAATGATTACTATTTTTTGAAAAAATGGCACTTTAACCTCCCTCTTTTCCCCTCATTACCATGTACCCACCTAGTGGCTAGACTCCATTAATTTTGTTTTTTAGAGTGTAAAAATTAATTTAACGTGAATTTTATTTCATATAATATATTATGACCTACAAACTCACACACACACACACACACACACACACACACACACACACACACACACACACACATATACATATACATACATATATATACATATACATACATATATATACATATATATATATATATGTATATGTATATATGTATATATATATATATATGTATGTATATATATATATATATGTATATGTATGTATATATATGTGTGTGTGTGTGTGTATTCCAATACCTATGTGATAAAAGTATGGAAATTGATGCATTTTTTACTTTGAAATAACATACATGAATAAAGAAAATGTCAAATATTATTAATAATATTTTTATTAATTTTTTAATTAATATACAATTTTTAATTAATTTTATAATTGTTTAACCCTAATTTTGGGATAAGGATCCCATGAGGATAGATAGGTTAATAATATATAAATGAATAAAGACAAGGGTGATAAACAGATCTATACCAGGCCAATTAATTGTAAAATTTAGATAAATATATACTAAATTTATTATGATGAGATATATTAAAAATTAAAAGTATAGGTATGGTAGATATTGAAATAATAATGAAAACCAAATACTTGGATGATTTTGATACGAATACAAATCTAGATAAAGAATAGGTAGGAATTAGAGTAGAAAAAGATTTTGGAATAGCCTCTAAATTCAGCATTAAATGTCTTTGTAGCTATGGACACTTGCATCAACCTTGGATGGTTACACTGATGCTATTATTCAGATTAGACATAGGTGTCTAGTACATAATACCTATTGAAATTGGATGTAACTACTTAGACACTTTTGGATTCTACATCACCTTCACGCTAGTGCATTGAGATATGTGGCATGGATTATCACTCCTTATCAAATGATAAAACCATAGTTCTTCATATTCATAGTGGTCATAAGAGAAATGGGTTAGTGAGAACATTATGTTATGTTGACCCAAAGATACCTTTGTCAATAAGCACTACGTACATAGAAAATACTCTAAATATGGCCTTAGATTTATATAGTTATCCCATATATGTTGGCTTATGTGTGAATCATGAAATATGTGATAAGCAAGTACAATAGTGACCAAGCTTGTCACTTGAAAAATATATCACTTGGGTACCCCTTCAATACTTCAGACTTGTAGATGTGTTGTCCCTATATATAATATGGAAATAAGGGAAAATAGGGAATTTTTTCTCACTTGATTGATATTTTGAATGTTCTTTGATTTCAATGGTAGGTCTTACTAAGTTTCTGTTAGGTGAGTTTATGAATGAGGGTTGATCTTATATGTATATCAATCCCTTAGGAGAATATCTCACATTAAATCACTTATGTCAACTATGGGCACATGTTTCATTTACAAATTAAATGATTTAAGGGCACTAGACACTTATGCCAGGGTTGGACACTTGTGTTGATGCAGGCATCTGGATGGGATGAAAGTGTTCAGAGAGTAGGAAAATAGTTATAATTTCAAAACATATAGAGATGAATAATGTTAGGTTGTGGAGCTAAAAGCTTCATCTGGATGCAAACATGGAGGTTACTGAGTGTCACAGTCACCGACTTCGATTAGGTCTGCTGACGTCAGTCAGTGGTAGACAGGTAGCAACCAACATCAGTCAGGATTTGGTCAATGTCGGTCACCTCCAAATAGATAGGGACTAACGTCAGTCGCCTGTGCATTCTAGAACTATTAGTTACATGAATAGTTAGTTGTTGAGTGATTGTTTGCATGTAAATACTAATTTTAGTCTTGGAGCTACGATTCTAATTATTGTAATTGGAAGTCTAATTATTGTTTGTATGGGAGCTATTTAATATACCCATGGGCTATATTGTAAGATTGTAGAACTGGAAGGATTCTATAGAAACAGAAGGGTTTTATCCAAGGGAGAATCATAAGGACTTGGTGAGGTAAGGACAAGGGTTCTTCTGGGTGTGTATGATCTAGGTCGATAGGTGTGCAAGACCAGGTTGATCTACAGGTGTGCAAGATCATGCTAGATCTACATGGTAAGTAATATTGATTGATTTTCAGGTGTGTGTGTGTGTGTGTGTGCAAGGTCTAGGTTCGTAGGTGTGCAGAACCAAGTTGATATATAGGTGGTAGCAAGATCATGGTGATCAACAACACAACAGGTAGCAAGATCAAGTGAGATCTACTTGGAGTACCTGGTGTACTCAGACTTCAAGTATGTGGAGTACTTGTGACTGGCAGTAGTGATATTGGTTGGTTGGAGGTGAAAAACAACTCTGTGTTTGAGTTGTTTGTTGTGACCGTAATTGAGAGAGTGAACTCTTGAAGGTGAATTACTATACACTGGATGTGGCAAGCCTAAGAGGTGTTGAAGAAGAGTGTGGCATCTTCTTTATTGTATTTTCTTCTAGAAGAGTATTAATACAATTGGGTATTGTCTCTCATATTCTGTGTTATTTCTTATTTCTAGTTACTTGTTCATTTTGGTTAAATTTCATGTTTAGTTGCTTATACAAAGGTAATCATGTGTGCTCTTTAGTGGAGCTGGTAGATCCTGACAATTGGTATCAGAGCTAGGTTGGAGGCTCTCCATGTGATACCAATTTGACAACGGGTATCAAAGCTTGGTTAGAGGCTCTCCATGTGATACCAATTTGACAACTGGTATCAGAGCTAGGATCATTGACAAGCAATAGAGCTTGGTTTACTAACACCTTGGTTTCAGAGTGTGTTAAGTGGTTTTTGATTACAGGTCACTCACAGGGGTTTCTGTTGGAGTGGGAGTATAGCAATGGCAGAAGAAAGTAAGCTGAGAATGAAAGAGAATAACAAGAATAATCAATTACAGAGTTATGGAAAGAAAGGGTAGGTAAAATATTGTTGGTTGGTAGGAGATCAACATGAAGGAAATGAAGAGGTAGATGTTGTAGGTATTGTTGCACATGATGCTCTTGTATGTTCCTTGGATAAAGTGGAATCTTTTTTTTTAGATTCTGTTGCCACTTTCCATGCAACCCCAGATTGGGTTGGTGAGCCTTGTCAAATTGTTGGCAAAGGTGAAGTGCAGCTAAAATTGTAGACATGCAACATATGGGTGTTGAATGGTGTCATGCAGGTCCCAGTCTTGAAGAGGAGTCTAATTTCAAGAAAGTTGGGTGATGAGAGATGCACAGTAACTCTCACAGTGGATGCACTTAAATTAGCAGGTGGTAAGAAAGTAGGTACTCTTTATCTATCTACTTATATTACTAATTCTCTTTCTGTTGCAAAGACATGGCTTTGTAGGCTTGGTCACATGAGTAAGAAGGAGATGCATGTTCTTAAGAGGAAGACTGATGTCTTTGACAAACTTAAGAACTGGAAAGCCTTGGTGTTTATGGAGGGGATGACAAATAGAGATCAGCTCAAGGAGCTAGACATTTTTGGGTTGGGCAAGGTTGATTTGGATAGGGTTTTGATCCAAAGGGTGCTCGTGAGGAAAGTCATCACTCACAGGAGAACACAGTTACAGACGTCAGTCAGGTGAGAACCAATGTCAATCAGACAAGCACCGATGTCGATCATGTGCAGACCAAAGTTGGTGATGTTGGGTAGGTGGACACTAATGTTGGTTGGGTGGACACTAGCGTCAGTTAGGGAACTAACATTGATAGTCAGGTCAGTCACAGGGAACCAATGTTGGTTGGGTGTAGACTGGGAGGTGACTGACGACGGTCACTGGAATGGATTTTGGGTGGACAGCAAGCTATCAAGGAGTCTCAAATGCCCATGTGGAGGATTGAAAGGGTAAGTAAGCCTCAAATTCATTATTCCTCTTCTTTGATGTAGGTAGAGTCTAGGAAATAGTGGGAGCATGGAATGACTCAGGAATTTGATTCCTTGGAGAATCAAATGGTAGTTTTGGTAGGGTTACTAGCTAGGAAAGCACTAAAAGGTGAATGGATTCCCAGGTTAAAGAATAGAGTGAATGGACAGGTGAGATGGAAGGCTAGGTCATATGGTCTTGAAGAAGCTCCAAGACAGTGGTACAAGTTTTACAGGGGTATGAAAAAGCATGGCTTTAGTCAATGTCATTGTAACCATTGTGTTTACTTTACCAGGTTGGGTGATGATTGCAACATCATCCTGTTACTGTATGTAGTGTGTTTGCTTGATGCAGGGTTACACATATAGGGTTTTTCTAAGCTAAAGGTAAAGGTAGCTCAGATGTGTGCCAGGAAGGATTCAGGAGTAGAAATCCTTGGCATGAGTATTCCTAGAGACAGGGTGTTGTCTCAGGATGATTGTGTGAATAAGGTTGTGGCATGGTTCGAGATGCAGGATGCAGAACTGGTATACACACCTATGGATGGATCGTTCATAGAATAGTGTCCCTAATCACATGATGAGGTTAAGTACATGTGTACTGAACCTAAGTTTGCCCATGTAGTGGGAGCTATCAGCAAGTTTGGAGCCAATCTAGGAAAGAAGCACTGGAGTGCAGTTCAGTAGATTCTCAGGTATCTGAGAGGGACTAGCAACATGTGCACATGCTATGCAGGGTCAAGTTCTTTTCTACATGGGTTTATAGATGTGGATGAAGCAGGTTACCTGAATGATAGGAGGTGCACCATAAGATTTGTGGTGGTTGGTCTTCAAGATTCAACCTGAAGAGGGATACAGGCCATGAAATAAAATTAGATGATGTACAAGTATAGGTATAGGTGCAGCTATTTATCTCCAAGTGGGAGATTGTTAGGTTATGGAGCTAAAAGCTTTACCTAGATGCAAACATGAAGGTTGTTGAGTGTCGCAATCATTGACGTTGGTTAGGCTAACCGGCGTCAATTAGGCCAACTAACATTGGTCAGTGGTGGATTGGTAGCAACTGACATCGGTCAGGAGTCAGCTGACATCGGTCACCTCCAAATAGATAGGGACCGACATCAGTCATCTCCTGACCGATGTCGGTTACTACCTGTCCACCACTGACTAACATCGATTAGCCTAACTGACATCGGTGACTGTGACACTTAGCAACCTCCATGTTTGCATTCGGGTGAAGCTTTTAGCTCCACAACCTAACAATATCCCACTTGGAGATAAATAGATGCACCTGTACCTATACTTGTACATCATCTAATTTTGTTTCTTGGCTTGTATCCCTCTTCAAGCTAAATCTTGAAGACCAACCACCAAAAATCATGTGGTGCACCTCCTGTCATCCAAGTAACCTGCTGCATCTGCATCTACAAACCCATGTAGAAAAGAACTTGACCCTGCATAGCATGTGCACCTGTTGTTGGTCCCTCTCAGATACCTGAGAATCCACTGAACTGCACTCTAGTGCTTCTTTCCTAGATTGGCTCCAAACTTGCTGACAGCTTCCACTGCATGGGCAAACTTAGGTCTAGTACACATGTACTTAACCTCATCATGTAATTGGGGACACTGTTCTACGAACTATCCATCCATAGGTGTGCATACTGGTTCTGCATCCTGCATCTCAAACCATGCCACAACCTTTACCCCTTCAATACTTCAAACTTGTAGATGTGTTGTCCCTATATATAATATGGAAATAAGGGAAAATAGGGAATTTTTTTCTCACTTGATTGATATTTTGAATGTTCTTTGATTTCAATGGTAGGTCTTACTAAGTTTCTGTTAGGTGAGTTTATGAATGAGGGTTGATCCTATATGTATATCAATCCCTTAGGAGAATATCTCACATTAAATCACTTATGTCAACTATGGGCATATGTTTCATTTACAAATTAAATGATTTAAGGGCACTAGACACTTATGCTAGGGTTGGGCACTTGTGTTGATGCAGGCATCTGGATGGGATGCAAGTGTTTAAAGAGTAGGAAAATAGGTATAATTTCAAAACATATAGAGATGAATAATAAGAAATTTTATAAAATTATAGGAAATATATAAATTTCAATCATCAGAATAACATTGGTTAGACTAAGAGATAAGCAGTTAGGCAAGAGAGATAGTGTATACAATCCTTTTGGTAGTGATAAAGGTCTAGAAATGATAGAATCAACCAAGGTATGTATTTTCCAAGTGTAAAAGACTAATATGATATATAATTCATAAATATCATCTATAATAATTTAAGAAAGTTATAAAATTGAACTGCAAGTGTATGGACACAACTTTTTAACCTTAACATCATAAAATCAAGTTTTTTAAAACATATCCAATTATGTGTATATTTTTGAGATATAAGTTTTATGAAAAATCAATTAAAAGTCAATAAGTTATGAATCTATTTGTAATGATATATCTATAAACCATTATGAGGTATGTTGTGTAGAAATTAAGTAATAATTAAATATAATTATTTATCATTAAAAATATATATCTTTAGAAGCTATGTTCTCCCCTCTATAAAATCATACATTTTTTTAATAAATAAATTTACCTATTTAAACATGTCCATGATGGTAGAAAATTTATAAATTTACATAAATTCATGTGTGTTAGTCTAGTGTAGGTCTGAGCGTTAGGTTTGGATCCTACAAGCCTAAAACCATGGCTCTTTTGGATGGAAATGCACAAAATTTAAACTAAAAATAAAAATAAAGGGTGTGCACCCTATGCATTGAAAAGGGTGCACTTTATTTTTAGTTCAAAGGGCATATGCCTTATGTAGTGCAAAGGGTGCACACCTTTTTAGTGAATATTATAGTTTTTGTAAAGTATGTATATTGTATTTTTTTTAATATTTTTAGTAAAATAAACATCTATGTATATTCTTATACTTTAAATTTATTTTACTAGATATAAAAAATTAGGTCACTTTGGGTCTTCTAAAATTGATTATAGTTGTAGACACTTAAATGTTACCATTTAGTGTTCACTTTGACACACTAACGTGTCACTTTCCCCAATTCAAATTCAAATTAACATCATTTCCTTCCATTTTCATAATATTTATTAATTATTAAATAATTAATTATAATCATGCACACCTATTTTCTTCTAAATCTAATTAATAATTCTTATTTTACACCTTACCCAAACATTCTCCATATTTATCTCAACCATGTATTGACTCATCTAACCAATCCATCAACTTCCTCAACCACCTTATGAGTCACCTTAGAACATTTCAACCTCCTAGATGACAGAACTAACCAATATGACTCATCCTTGGTGAGTCACTCAACCACATCCCATTTTTTTCTCAACACATGGAGTTAGTCATAATCCTCATGGATGAGAACTCAAATCTATACATCAAATATTTAGATAATTTGAAATTTTCAAATAATCTTCAACCGTTCATCTCATCTCTCGTAAGCCTATAAATTGAATTCCAATCCATCACTTTCAATCATCTACCTTCAAGCTAATGAAGTGCTATCAAATTATCAAGTGAATCCAAGTAAATCAAATCCATAAAAATAATCTTGCATACCAAAATAGTACCCAATTCTCTTTTCTTTAGAAAGGATTTGAGCATCGACATTAGAACCCAAGAGAAAATCCACCCTTAATCACATAATATAGAAGGTGATGTAAATGCATCTCATTTTGTAAGTATTTCTTTTACTTTTCTCATATTATTATTTCCCTATGTTTAAAGTTTATTTTATTTTAGTTTAGATTATAAATCATTTGTAAGTTATTTCTTAGCTAGCTTGCACTCTATATTTTAAGCTTGTACATTTTGGCACACCCGGTGGGATTTATCCCTCATATTTTACATAATAAGTGTGTTTAGGGAGTCATTTTAGTTATTTTTATTGATATTATTGTGCATATACATTTAAAACTTGTCTTAGAGTTTTTTGTATGTTGTTTCAGGTTAATTTTCTAAGTTTTTGAGCTTATTATCCAAAACCTCTAGAATAATAAATTCATTTTGCATACTAGTGAATTCATTGCAGAAAATATGAATTTGTTTATGTGATGTTTTTGCTTTCTTTTTTAAAGTTTTTCATTTTTATAATGATTTTTGCATGTATTTGGATTGTTTAACCCCTTTCTATTTTAGTCCTACTTTTTATTTTGTCTTCTATTTATGTTTAACCCTTTCTTTTAGAACAACTAAATCATCATGAAATTCAATGAAATCATCATGAATGGTGGTGAAATCATTCTAAAAATTAGTGCATTCATTTAAATTAGCAACAAATTGAAAATTTTAGTGAAATCATTAGAAACTTCAGTGAATTGATTAGAAATAATGAAATTGTTCTGTAAGTCTTCATATTTAATTTTCTATTTTCTTTTTTTGAGTTTTTTAACTACTAACAAATTCTTTATTTTCTATAACTGTGTAACAACAAAATTGTTCTAGAACATTAGTTTTCTTTGTTGTTTTTTTCTAAATTTTTTTAGGTTGTCTTGATCTTCTACCCATACAAAAGACTTTTAACATTTTTATTGTAGGTCACTATTCAAAGGCCAACCAACCAAAGATAGCCAAATCAAACTTTAATTTTCTTGCTTTATTATAACTTTTATAACAATTTATATTTTCAACATTTTACTTTTACTAGTAATTATCTAATATTTTCATTTTTGGATTTAATTAACCTTTTAATTTCAAATCATTTGTGTGGAACTTTTTTCATATTCTCTTCTATGTGGAATTACATTGATGGTGATACTCAAAACATCAAAAACAATATTTACAAATGCTTTGTTTCCCAACACTAATTTGCATGTATGTTCTTCTCTTGGCATCACATTGGTGAAAATACCTAAGAATCAGAGGTAAGTATAATTCTTCTTTTATTTTTATTTTTATTAGGAACTCTATCTACCATAGATTTCATCACCATGTGGTAGACCAACCCCGTATATAGATGGGGTATAAAAAATGAGATAGTGTTATCATTCTTGGATAAATAGTGTTATGTTTTAAGCATGCCTTAAATTGATATGGTTTCATCTTCCAATACCCAAGCCATAGAAAACATGACTAAAAGCTTTATTTTTTATTCATCAACACACTAAAATCTTATGGTTGTGCTAGGCACATTGGGACTAGACCCATTTTTGTATGTCTGTTAAATTAGCTTCTTCCATAATTTTGGGCCTACAAATACCAAAAATTATATATAGGACTCCCATATATAATCATGTTTAAATCTTAAGCCTAATAAATCCATTCTTACCATCTAACTTATATTTCATCAATTAAATATTAGCATCAAGAAGATACTTTCCATGCACCCTTGAAATCAAGCTTAATGGGTCATAGGAATGGTAGAATCCCCCATGGTTAGTGCCTTGAAATATTAGGGTATAAATAATTCAATTTACAATCAAGTGACATGGAAATACCATGAATTATTCAAGTCCATTTGCCTAGTTTTTATCATTTTTTTATGCGAAGCATGTTTGTTTACTTTTTAAATACCACATGCTGAAATTTTTGATTGAAACCAAAAATCTTTTGAGAATTAAAATCAACAAATTAATTCATAATCCAAAATATTTAAAAATCATAAGTTTCAGTCTCAAATATCAAAACTCAAAAGTATCTTGATATCAATCAAATTTTATTCATTATGGTCTTTCACTTTATTAGATTAAAGTTTTTATATTTTTCATTTTATGAGTCAAACCTTTACCTTAGAAATGTCACCTATCACAAGGCACATGGCTATGTTTAACAATCCTAGGATTATGTATGAGCCTTTTGGTAATGACCCCTTTCAATTTGGTGGTAAAAAAATCTAAGGGCATCATGTTGAAATACATTAAATTAATGATAATAAAGAATAAAATGGAGCTTATAAAGATGAGGATATCCCTAAGGCCATTTCTCCACCTTCTCCATTTAAAAAACACATCATGTCTAATAATAATGAATTTTTACTCCAAGCCTTGAGCTTAGGGAGAAAATTCCATCCGATTTTGATGTTCAAAATCTACACCACTTAATTTCTATGAGAGAGCCTTCATCACCCATTCAAGACCAATATACATCACAAGGATTTCTAGAGGCCATAAAATTTGTCATTGGTTCCTCCAATTCCAATTCCCAAGTCTCCAAATACAAATGGAAAGTCATCCTTAATTAGGAATAATCCCAATAAATCCATGGGTTTTCTTTGGAGGCCCATACCCATTAAATCAATAAAGATATTTTAAACCTCTAAGTTAATAAGATAAATAATCCTTTGGTTGACCAAAGTCTTAATCCAAATTTAATCATGATTGTGAACCCAAATTCACCCTCATTTATCAATCCAAATCCAAATTTTAATACTCATTTAAGCTCACCTATCATCAACCCATCCAATCCAAATTTGAATACCTATTCAAGTTTACCAAACATAAACCAATCCAATCCAAAATTGAATACTCATCCAAGTTTATCAAAGATCAACCAATCCAATCCAAACTTGAATACTCATTCAATTTTACCAATCATCAACCAATCTAATCCAAACTTGAATACTCTTTCAATTTTACCAATCATCAACCAATCCAATCCAAAATTCAATACTTATTCAAGTTTACCCATCATCAATCAACCCAATCTAAAATTGAATAATTATTCAAGTTTACCAACCAATAATTAATCAAATCTAAAATTGAATAATTATTCAAGTTTTCCAATCAATTAATATCTTATCTTCCATAGTTCACTAAGAAATCATGCCAATCCAAGTCAAAATATAAACATGAATACTCATTCTAGTTCACTCATTAATCAATCAACTTCAAATCAAAACTTGAATAATTATTCAAGTTTACCCATCGACTAACATCAATGTTTTTCTTTAAGAAGTGCACTAAATCAATTTTAAAATCCAAGATCTTTTATAGGGTTAGTTACATCACATCCAAATCAAACACCCCTTAATCCAAAAACATTCATCTGAACTAATTCAAATTTTAATCAACATCAACCCTTTAATCCCAACATTCATTCAAATTAATTTTTTGGTTCACAACCTTTTCCAAATCCAAACTAGAACCAAAACACATTTATCAATCCATACCCAAATAAAATCAACCCAAATTCATTTACTTTAACAAATCAAACAAATCCTAATTTCTCCACTAATCTAATAAAATAAAACACCTTCACATAATCATAGCATGTCAATCCCTCTTTCAACACACTTCCCAATCAATATACCAATAATCCACCCCATAATCAATATTCATTTTCACAAGCCATTGCCAATTCAAACCCATTTATGGGTCAATTGTCCAACATGTTTACCTCTTCAGGCCAAAGTAATCAAATCTCACCACACTTCATTCAAAATTGGTAAAATATGAAGGATAAGATCCAAGGATTGTAATATGACACCTTTTCAAGACAAAAAAATACAAGTTTGAGGAAATTTGTCCCTATCCATACAATGTAGCCAATATGACAACACCCTTTATCAAACATTTTAAACTTCATAAATTTGACAAGTATAAAGGCAAGGGTGATCTTAGGGAACATATTAAAGACTTTTATATGGCATGTGTTGATGTTGCCTATAATAATGAATACATGTTGAGACTCTTTCCATGCATCTAGGGTGTCAAGCCCTAGAATGGTTCTCATGTTTACCCAAAGGATAAATCTCCACCTTTGAGGACATATCCAAACAAAAATTGGAATTTATCATATAATTTTGAAAATTAATTTACCATGCTTGATCTATATAACACAAACAACATAATGGTGAAACCTTTTCCTATTTATTACAAAGGTGGTAGTCATTGGCAAGCTATTTTCCATGTTCTTTTCCTAAAAAGGAACTCACTGGTATTTTCATGAACAACCTTAACTTTGAGTTTTATCATCACTTACAACTTCATTATAGAACATGCTTTGATGAAATCATTGAAAATGGGGTTCACATTGAACTAACTTTAATTACTAAGGGTGTTATCAAAATTTTCAAACATGACAACAATTCCCCAAACCAAATAGAAAAACCTAAGTTTTTCACCAGAAACAAAAACATTATAGGTGATGTTGTGATCAATTTCAAGAAATTTCAAAACCCATAACCCATAAATAATTTCACAATATCTGATGGTCAACAAAATTTAAAAAATTGCAAGCATAAGTTTACCTAATTGAGAGACTCTTATGAATTAGTTTTTTGAAAGTTAGCCTCAGAAAACATGATCATTTTTCCCAAAACCAAAACCTTAGAATAAAATGTTCCTAAACCTAATTGGTATCATGATGACAAATATTGTGAATACCATAGGTGACATTCAACCAACCAGTGTATGAGGCTAAAACATTATGTCCAAGGTCTTATAGAACATGGGGACATAGCCATTGAAATTCAGCCATACACATCAAGTTATAATCAAAATTTGGGCATATATAAAGATCCATTTCCCAAACATGAGAAAGGACATGGTAAATAAAAACAATATCAACCTCAATCAAGTAATTTCAATCAAACTAATCACCCTTTTGACTTTATAGTCAATTGTGTTGATTATACAAACCATCATATTTTTGTCATTACCATCAAAGCCCAATATTTCATTATTATAACAAGGCACACCAATATTAAAATCTTAAGAGTTTCCTCATCTACTATTAATATCAATTAAAATATCATATATCATTTTGAGAAGATAGTTGCTCATATATACATTTTAAATCTTATCAAAACCTTACATATAAATAAATATATCTTGTATAAAGTTTTTCAAGGGTTAAGAATCCCTTGAGACAAAAATCCATCAATGTTTAAAGCATTTGTTGGAAACTTATCAAATAACAATCAAGTAACATTTGATCATTCCAATGTCTCTCTTATGGGATCTGTACATAATTTATCTTTGTATATAGAATTCATAATCTTGAGACACAAAGTAAAAAGGATGTTTATAGATAATGGATTGACTTTGAACTTGTGTATATTAATATTAATTAAAAATTTAGGGTATCCTAAAATAGCACTAAAGTCAAATATTATTACCATTAAGGCCTATGATAATAATGAGCATGAGTCTATGGGTATCATATATCATCCTTTGATGGTGGGGCTTGTCATTCAAGAGACATTAGTTCATGTTCTTAACATATATTTACCTTACAATTTACTTCTTAGGCATCCATGGATCCACTCTATGAACATTATACCCTCCACTTTACACCAGTGTTTTTAAAATTTCTCATGATGGAATGGAAGTAACCATACTTGGTGATCCTCAACCCTTGTAATACTAAAATTTATTGGAAGGACACTACCAAAAATTTAATTATCTCCCTTTTACCAAAGACACATATGTTCCTATTGAGGAACCACCAAATATTAATAACTAAATTCATCCTAATAAATTATTTTGAACACCTCCACTTGGTGGTTGGTTGAATAAATCATCCAATTCCACTTCTATAGATAATCCATCTATAAGTCAAGCATCCAATTACCTTCCAATTCAAAAGTCACACCATATCCTCTATCCCAATTCAAAAATATTGATAAAGGCATGGGTAAGTATGAAATCCAAGATGATAATTACTTAGGTAAAATACATGTATCTTAGAATAATCATGGCAGACCCCATTATCAAAAGGAAAATAAAGTAGTTTACAGATTCAATAAAAAATCATTTGTGTAAGGTGGTCTTATTTCTTACAAGAAAATTGAAGATTTGAATTCCTCCTTGATTTATTCTAATGAACCAGTTACTTACTTTTTTAACAACTAATATCCCATAGCCAAATCCATCATGTGTAATATAATGAGATTATAAAGGCAAGGGATTTGGCCTCCCTAAATAATGAATAATAGAACTATCACACTTAAATCTAATGAAACTTTCCATGGTATATGATTTAACCCACTTAATTTGGGCATAACACTTTCCCAAAGTGACTCTTCTAGTGAGTCTAAGGCAAGCTCTTAGGACACTGAAATGGGTTCCATCTATAGCCAATTTGAAGATCTATCCATGACTAACCTATTCTATGAAATTTTTGTTTTAAAACTTGACCTAACATATCCAAACCTAATATAGTGGGACCAAAAATCAACACCTATGCTTGATCATTTTCAAAATGATGAATCAATATTTGAATTCTTAAGCACAAGAGACCATATTTTAGCAAGAAATCATAAGGGTTTTTCCATCTAATTAGATGAATTTACATATTTAGGGGAATTATTATCACATCATACAATCAATAAAATAACAACAACACAATAATAAGACCTTTAGGATGAACTTAATCTTCCTCAACCACACATAAAATATCAAGATGAATTAACTCACTTATTTGAAGACACCAAAGTAGTTAATATTGGGACAGAGGAAAATATAAAGATATTCAAGCTTACCACATCATTAACTCAAGAAGAATAGGAAAATTTCACACTTTTAATTAAATAATTATTTGATATGTTTTTATGTTCTTATGCATTCATGTCATGGCTTTATCCTTCACTTTTTATGCATCATCTTATGGTTCATCATGATGTAAAATCTATAAAGTAGAAACTTCGAAAAATACATCCCAAAATTTCACTCCTAATAAAGGAATAACTAAAAAACCCATTAGAGGTTGGCTTTGTATGACCCATAGATTACTCATATTGGATATTTAATGTTGTGTCGATATCAAATAAACCATCTAAAATCAAGGTATGTACAGACTTTAGGGATATAAACAAGGCATGTCCCAAACATGGATTTTTAGTGATAAACATAGATATGATTATGGACTACACCATTGGTCATGATATGTTGTCTTTAATAGATGGTTTATCAAGTTATAACCAAATCAAAATAGATATCAAGGACCAACACAAGACATCATTTATATTTCCTTGGGGCACTTTTTGCTATCAATTAATTACCTTTGCCCTCAAAAACATTTGATCCACATACTAGAGAGAAATGATAATTATCTTCCATGATATGCTTCATGACATCATAAAAGACTATATTGATGACATTATTTCTAAATCTAAATCTATATCAGAGCATCTTGATATATTATGCAAAAAAAATTATAGAATCAGAGAGTAAAAGATGTTTTTGAATCTAAACAAGTATGTCTTCAAGGTTATAGCATGCAAGTTATTGGGATTCATAGTTTCACGCCATAGAATAGAGGTTGATCCTTCCAAAGTTTTAGCTATAATTAATATGCCTCCACCTAAAAATATCAATCAACTTCATAATTTGCAAGGTAAAATTTAGGAAGTTCAAAAGTTCATATTACAGCTTACAAAAAATTTTCATTCATCACATTCTTGTGTAAGATTGACACTCTATTCACTTGGAATGAAGACTGTAATAATGAAATTGAGAATCTTAAACAATATCTTTCCAATCAACCAGTATTAATGCCACCTAATACAAGCATTTTTTCCTTTTGTATATATATGTTCCTTGGTATACATTGGGGGCATTGTTGGCACAAGATAATGACAATGGATAAGAACAAGCAGTCTATTACATAAGCATAAATTTTGTGTCATATGAGCTTAATTACTCTCCCATGTAAAAATCATGTCTCACAATTGTTTTTTATTCATAAAAACTTCACCACTACATGCTCAATAATCAAACAAAAATCATTTTCAAATTGACCCCCTTAAATATCTCTTATCCAAAATAGATTTGATAGGTATAATGGCTAAGTGGGTCATGCTTTTTAATGAGTTTGATTATGAATCTATAATTCAAAAATCAATCAAGGGACATGTACTAGTATATGTATTATCAAAGACTCCTTTAGAATATCATGTACCTCTTGTCATAAAGTTTCCTAATGCAGTAATTATGGCAATCAATAAATCTCTAGTCTGGCAGTTATATTTTGTTGGCTCTTTTATTGATCATGTTTTGGGGGAAAAAATATTATTGGCTACTCCTGATGGGGACTTTATTCTAAAATCACTCTGGATTAAATTTCCTTGTACAAATAAACTTAGATAATATGAAGCCATTATAGCTAGTCTTAAACTTGCAATACAAAGGGGTATCTAAAATCTTCTTGTCTTTGGTGATTTCAAACTCATAATAAATCAAATCTCTAATAAATTCCAATCACTTGATGACAAACGAATACCATACAAGAGGATGGTGGATAGCCTCAATTTTTGCTTTATGTCTATAAAATTTGAAAAATTGCATAGGGCTAATAATAAAGTAGTTGATGTCATGGAAATAATTGGTTCCTTAATTAATATTCAAACTAAACACAATCAATTTATTGTAGAATGTTTCACAATACCAACTTATGATACTCTAAATTTTGAGATGTTTTGTGAAGTGGTTGATCCAATTTATCCTTGGTATAATAGCATCTATTAATACCTCCATAACAACACCATACCATCTAACTTAACTCATAACAAATTTAAATCCTTTATCCAATGAACATCCCACTATACTATCCTTGGTCAAACCCTATATCTAATAAATTATGATGGAACCTTGTTAAGGTGTTTAAATTATGAATAGCTCATCTTAGCCATTAGATAATTTAATGAAGGAATTTGTGGTGCTCATTCTAATGCTATATTCCTTAATACAAAACTTTTGTGTGTGGGTTACTATTGGCATACAATGGAATATAACACTTGTGTATATGTTAAGAAATGTGTGCCTTGCCAAAAGTATGGTGATCTTATACATAGTCTTTCATAATATTTACAGCCCATCAGTACTCTTTTCCCATTTTTCACATGGGGGTTAGATCTCATTGGTAAAATTAATCCCAATTATTTATATGGTCACAAGCATATTATTACCACCACAAAATACTTTACTAAATGGGTTGAGGCTATGCCTTTAACATATGTCACTGGAAAAGATATTTCCAAGTTTATCTTAAACCATATTATCTAAAATTTTGGAATCCCATTCACTATCATCTCTGATAATGGAAAATCATTCCAAAATAAAGATGTCAAGGCCCTTTACACTATTACCATATCAAACACAAGTGGTCCACTCCTTACAACCCATAAGGTAATGGCCAAGTGGAGGGAACAAATAAAAACATCCTCAAAATTCTTAAAAGAGTTATCAATGTTTTTGGTCATTACTATCACATGCATCTTTATCCCACATAATGGGAATTCTGCATAAATATCTACACACCCATGGGGGAAGACCCATACTCCCTTATTTATGATAGTGAGTTAATCTTACGTGTTGAATTCAAGATCTTGTACTTATGCATATCTTCACAAAATATTATTGACGATGAATCTTACCACATTTCATGCCTAAGTGAACTCGACGTCCTTAATGATAAACATCTTAATGCCCTAAACCACTTAAAATTCTACCAAAGACACCTTTGTTTTACCTATAATAATAAGACTAAAGCTAAGGAAATTTGAAATTAGTGTTCTTGTTCTCAAATAAATTCAAAAAAATACCAATGCATAATAGGAAAAGAAATGAAAATTCAAACCAAATTGGTTGGGCCCATACATAATCATTAAAAAATATGAATTTGGAGATTACAAATTGACTATGGAAGATGGATAAGAGATTGATGAGCCCATAAACATCATGCAACTCAAATGGTTTTATGTCTAATTCATTCTAGTGTTTTTGTACATATCCTTAGTGTCAAAAAAAAATCAATAAAAAGAGAGAAAAATAGTGCGTCCAAAACTGAAAACCATTCTTATGGTACTTTGGGCAAGTACCATGGCAAAAACTAGTTTTTAGAACCATGTGTAATTCATTGTCTATATACACATTAATTACTTGGGGGCATCCCATATCATTCATCACTTATATATTTCCATCCATCCTTGACATGATAGTTTAGGGTTTGACCTTTGCACTCGTGTAACCATGTACTTGCTCATGCTTAAAGTAATATCTTGTATGTGACCATTGTTATCACTTATGTCTCCATATCTACACACACTCACTTATTTATACATCAAAATACACAACACTTTATCTATTCACATATATCATACATCTATCTTTCAATAATAACATCATTCAATCACTCATATTCTCTAGATGGAAATCACTCATCTATTTATCCAAAATTTACACTACATCGTCACTTTTTCATCTATTCCCATATTTGGAGAACTATTGTTGGCTTGATATCCCCACTTGTACTTTGTATATGGTGGATTATGTAGGTATAATTTAGAGACATGGTATTTTTAGGGTCAGCTCAACCACCACCACCCCCATCATCTCATCATATCAAACATTATTTCACTTTTCCATGTCATTATCCAAAATAATATGGTTTTCTTAGGATTTTCTCATCAAATGTTCAAATTTTGTCATAGATATTGATTACCAAAGTTTCAACCCTAGCCTAATATGTTCAATGTCATTTGATTAATTTAAGTGTCATTTACATCTTTTGCTTCATTTCTACTTTTTTTTTTTTTTTTAATAATTTACTTATTTTTACTTGCTTAAAAATTTACTTGTATTTTGTGTGAACATTTTTTTTGGGATACTTTCCTTATCTATCATGTTTTTTATTATTACAAACATTTTATTTTAATTTATTATTACTTTTCAAGTAAATATCATTATGTGTATTTCAAATAGTGTGATTATGATCTTCCATCATGATGTGCTAAGTCTTGAAAAAATGAATCTTTCAATCCTTACAGGTACAACACAATAGTCATCATGTTTATTTCATACCATTGATGCATTTTTTTATGCTATATTAAACAAAGGTTTCTCAATTCTTACTTGGTTATTAATGTTGGAATTATTATTGGAAATCTAAATTAAAGTAAATAAACAAAAGCATTTATCAAATCATCTCAATTCCTTAAACAAATTATTTATGTGTCATATTGGACAAAGTATTTATGGTTTACTCCTTGGAGGACCCATGACATACTGAGAAGACTAGCCCATAAAATTCTTGGAGGTTGTCTCCCATGTGATCTATCCCACACATTTCTAATGGATGCTATGTTAATCTTAAATGGCTACATATACATATCAAATGCACTTATTAACATTCATAATACCATAATAAATAACATAAATTTATACAACCTCATAATTTATATCTAACTAATCTTTTCAACATGGTTGCATTCCTATTTCTAATATCTTCACTTTGGCACAAACAAGAGCTCAAAAAGAGTCCTGAGTAAAAATTTATGCCCTCTAGAAGATGGCCACCATAAGTGCAAAACAAATCCACCACTATGTTGAATGAATTCACCATTTGGTAATGAATTTACCATTTGATAACAAATTTGACATTTTATTTGATGAATTCACCACAATCGATGCCAAATTCACCATTTTATAAATGATTAATTTGTTTTCCTCTCCTTTTCTAATTATTTCAATGCAAAAAAACATTTTTTTTTACCATACATCCCATAATACCCTCTATCTTCCATCCATATATCTAATCCATGATATCTAATTATGTGATCAATAATAATTAATCCACGTATTTAAATAAATTATTTATTTATGCTTGCATGTCAATCATCCATAATCAATTATTACTCTTTCCATTAAATATCCTACACCTATCGATTAGGATTGATAACATCATAATATTCATCCTTTATCCATAAATCAATCCATCACTCACTCACTTGACCAATCAATCAATCAATCCAATTTAATCTTGTAACTTTATCATCGGGATATATCATTCCCACATCCTCTCTTATGAACCCTAATTCATGGGTCACCTCAAAACATGCAACTTATCTTGGGATATATTAACAATAAATCCACTCCTTGCATATATCATTTCTTTGGAAAAATCCATCCATCATTACATCTGATCACAATTTGAAATCATTAGCTTAAGTGGGTTAATAATATCCATGGGTAAATCTTAAATTATATCATCACTTTACATATCTTCCCACAATGGGAGAACTACATTGGCTTGAGGTATATTCATAAAATGTAGGAAAGACTTAGAGACATGGGGTCTTTAGGGTCAATTCTACCACCATCATCCATCCAAGTCATTTCATCCATATTTTCTACCATCATTTAGTCAAAGTGCTAAAATCTTTATCATTGCTTTCAACTATCAATCTTGTAAACTTTATCCACATCAAAAACTATATATTTTTTATTATATGTCCCATAACTTACCATCATCAGGATATATCATTCCCACATCCACTCATGTGACCCCTGAGTCTTGAGAAACATCAAAGTGTGTAATATACAAATGAGAAATATTTATTTTTGATATATTTTCTAGTTTTTAACAACTAGGGGCAAATCATTTTACACACGTTTTAATATTTTAAGTCATGTATCAATTTTATTAATTATATTTATTTAAAATATTAATTATAACCACTTCACCATTTCCCATCAATCATTTCGAGAATTCATCCACTTTCATATATAAACACTCAAGGGGGTGTCATCACATTAATTTTTAATCACCTGAGACAAAATGCTTTCCATAATCATCAATGCTCTACTTTTTTTACTAGTATTTGAAATGGTCTTGCTTTGAAACACCATTTCAAAGAGGGGGAAATTATCACATTCATTTTAGTTTACATGGGGTAACTTTTTCCTCCAAAATTATCAATGCTTTAATTTGTCTACTATTCTTTGAAATAGAATTATTTTGCAACATCATTTCAAATAGGGAAAAATGTAGACACCTAAATTTTATCATTTATGTTGAAATTTAATTTGATGCATAACCTATCACCTTCCCTAATTCATAATCAAATTAGCATCATTTCCCTATACTTTCAGATAATTGATTAATTCTTAATTAATTCATTATAATCATGCACACATATTTTCCTCCAAAAATAATTAAAAAATCATATTTTACACCTCACTTAGACATCCTCCACATTTGTCTCATCCATAAATTAACTCATCAAACCAATCCCTCAACTACTTTAACCACCTTATGAGTCACATTAAAACATTTCAACCTCATGGATGACTTAACCAACTAGCTTGTCCCATCCTTCATAAGTCACTCAACCATCCCCCTTTTTCTCAATACATGGAATTAGTCATCATCCTCATGGATGAGGACTAAAATCTAGCCATCAAATATTTAGATAATTTGAAAAATTAAAAAAATCCTCAACCATTCATATCATCACTTATAAGCCTATAAATTGTATGTTGATCCATCACTTTCAATCATCCACCTTCAAGATAATGAAGTGTTGTTGAATAGTCAAGAGCATATAAGTGAATCAAATCCATCAAAATCATCTTACATACCAAAATGTTACCTGATTATCTTTGGTTTATAAAGGAGTTAAACATCCACATTATCACCTAAGAGAAAATTCACCCTTGATCACATAATGGAGAAGGTGATGAAAATGCATCACATTTTTTAAGAATTTTTTATCTTATTATTATTACTATATATTTGAAGTTAAGTTAAGTTTATTTTAGATTAGACTCATTTGTAATTGATTTATTAGCTAGCTTTCATTCTATATTTTACACTTATACACTTGTTTTAGGAATTACTATTAAGAATATAAAATTCAATCTAGTAAGTACTTAGTTTTCATAATTTTAGTATTGAACATAAGGTTATTTAAGTGTAACTTTTACACCTAGTGTCTATTTTTGAAAAATTACTGTCATTTTTTTTTTCTGCCTTCCAGATAGATTTTTGATGTTTTTAAGAGTTATAGGTGTGCCAAAAAAATAATTTAAAAAACCTAGTATCTCTCTAAAATGGTGAAATATGAAAATATATTTACATGTGCATTTTAAATAAACTACAAAATTTATACCATTTAAATTTACCATCTAAATTTTTTTTCAATGCAATGAAGTAGGAGTATTATCCTCTTTACCACATTAAATACAAATACATAGTGTTCCACCTATTTTATGATCATAAGAATTATTTAGTGAATACTACACCAAAAATGTACATTACTAAATCACATGCTTACTTCAGAGCTTGACTGAACAACATAAGGTGTTGAAGTATAGCAATAGACTTTCACCTTATATCCCTACAAAGATAAAGTTTCTAAATTTGGAAACTCTAGGGAAAGATTATCGTAACTCTAGTAAGATTGAATCCAATTAAAATATAAATCAATATCTCACCTATTCATAAAATCCATGTAAAAATGCAAACCCATGTACAACTCTTCATCTTAGCCTCCTACACAAAAGCATAACATTTTTCACAAAGGAAAAAAGGCTAAGAAAGATGCACAAAACTTGAAGGCTCATACAACTTCTAATTCAAATAAAGGCAAGATAAATTTTGGTGATAATTATTCCAATAAACATTTCTCACACACCCATGATGACTTCAAATGTTGTGTGCAACAATCCTTCCTTGTGTAGTTTACATTCGATCCCATGTAGAAATATGATATTGATCTAGATGCCACTTGTTTAAACAATATATTTTCACCAACATAAACAATTATAAATATTAATGGCACCTCTTCCATATTAATATTTTATTTAAAGATAGCCTCCATGTAATCATTGACATTAGAATTCAAAAGAACATAATCTTGCAAGGCACATCCAAATCCCTATGCATTTCCACTACTATGCATTCAATTCCATAGTCCTTCATGTGGATTTAGTATGGTAATGGTATGATGGGCTCAATATTTGACCCTAATTGATCCCTATTGATGTCTTAGAATCAATATATTCAAATATCTATGTTGTATTTTGAAGACCTTTTTGCCATATAGCACTTAATAAATATGTTGCAAATATATGTGGTACTTTGTATTATGACTATTTAATTAAAAATAAAATAGTGTCATCTATCATCATTTTTATTTTTGTTGTTATCACTAATCTATAAGTTATAATATTGAGTAAATCTAAGGTAAAGGACTACCTGAAGTAATTGGATAGAGTTACCCATAGGAACTGGGCAAACTAACCATATAAATTGGGTGAACTACCTATAGTAACTAGGTGAGTTACCTATATCAATTGGGTAAAAAATAAAAATAACAAAGAGTTGTAGCAGGTTGTACATCTCATAGAGGTAGAGGATGAGTTGTCAAAGAAAATAAATAAGGCAAATAACTAAAAATACAAGAGTATAATGAGGAGAAAGGAGTACGAAAGGAGTAACAATAGTAAAGTGAGCATGGAATATCCTCAAATAATGATTTATAAGGCAATAAAGAAGATGTTAGTACTAATTTTTTCTCCCTCCTAGGGAGTAAGATGTAGTAACATCTAGTAATCAAACATCATTTTTAGTTTTTAAGGACTCATATGATAGTTAGGAGTCATAAATGATCTATTTTGGGATGTAGGAGTGTGTGAAAGATCCTTTAGGGTCCATATATTGTCTTACAATCATCATGAGTCATAATGAGTGAGTTTTATATAAACTTAGAGTTTTCCCACCAAAAGTGATGATTTGAATATTTGAAATGGTAAAGGACATAAGGAGGGTTTTAAGTGGTGTTTTAAGTAGTGTAAAGGTGTCAAATGAGTAATTGAGTTCATAAGGGTCATATAAAGTCTAATGGGATGTCAAAGAGATAGGTAAGTTATGAGTTAGCCTAAGAATGTGATGTATGGTTACTACATGTAAAATATCATGTCATGATAAAAAGGTGGTGGAAGAGTCATGTTTTGTAACCACCCTAAAACCAATGTAAACATTTTATGAGAGTGGTATTTTTATAATAAGAGGAGAGTAAGAGGAGAGGAGAGAGAGAGCTCCAAAGGGGAGAGGAGAAAAAACAAAAAAATAACTATGTAACTCTCAAAGAAGATGACAAAGTTCATGAAAAGAATGCATATGTAATAGTTAATTGTTCATGATAATAAATAAGATATTTTCATATGTATTTATTCTCCCTTTTAATGGTATTGTATTGTTCTTGTTTGTATGTTGCATTGTAAATCCCTTAAGGCTATGTGCATGTCACTGTTTATGTTGGCTACAGGTCTGAGTAAGGGACTATAGGTTACAGTCAAGAAAGAGAAGAGTTTAATGGATTTGATTACTATGGATACTAAGTTTCATATTATTATTTTATGTATTCAAAGTTAAAAATAACCTTAAATAAAGGCTCTGTGAGATGAACCCTATCGGGGATTATGACAATCAAGAATGAAGGTGAATTGATGTTCCTTAAAGTATTTTTTATGAGAAAGATTATGGTGGTGATTTAAATGGTATAAAAAAATAATTTTCAATATGTAAATTTAAATATCTAGGTTTTAATTTAAAATAATTGCTAAATGTTCAATATACTATCAGTACCCTATTTGCATAATTAGTACCCTATTTTATACAGTGAAATGCCAAAGAAGAAGTGTGTGTGCTTGAGAAAGTGAATGGGTATGGATTTGGTTAAGTATTATTATGAGTGAAGATGATAATAATTCTTAATAATAACCCTTGTCAAGTCTTGGAACTTCTTTGAATGCAAATAGACCACTAAACCCTTACACAGTCCTTTAGGAAGACATAAAATTTTGTATTTTGCATTGTTATGAGTACACCAAGATTGATAAAGGATCCTAAGATATTTTTAAAGGTGGAAATTGTTAATATATACTTTTTTAATGTCTTAGGATTTTTTTAAATGATTTTAATCCAAAGATATGGCTTTTTACCCTCTCTCGACCTGTACAGCTTGTACATTTGCGTAACTAGGGTTTGGAAACAAAATCTCCTATAAATTTAGTTCTAACATGGGAATTTTACTAAATTTTTTAATAATACATATTTTTACATGAGGATAAGGATTAAATAGGTTTTGACTAGGTACCATACGGTCTGTATTTGGTGACTGAGCAAGTGTAAGGAGGGCTAGAAGGCCTAATTAGTAAGGAACTTACAAAGGAAGTAGTATCTACACAAAGATTTATATTTTGAAACTTCATGATAAGTAGTAAGGAGATATATAGTGCCAAAATATGTCTTATATATTATATAAAATTGATATAATGTTCTAACTGTGAGAGTTTGTGAAAAAAAGGCTACAAGTAACAAGGTTCACTATCGAGCTTGAGGTGTGTCAATGGATGATGGAGAGTGAGTGATAGGTTCACAAGTAGTGAAAAAGTGTGTTATGATCAAGAAGGTTCATACATGGTGGTAGGGTTACATTCATTATATCAAACATAATATTTGACATTAAATCCTTAAGTTGTGAACTTGTGAGGAGCTAGTGAGTGAGTGAATAGAAGGTGATAGGAATCAATGAATGGAATGAGTTAAGAGGATAAATGAGAGATTTATTAAAGGTATAATGATAGAGATAAATGACTCAAATGTTATTATTAAACATGTACAAATAAGTGGAGGCTATAAAACCTAGTGAGAAGTTGAAACACTCTTGTTGAAGATTGATGTTTGTGAACAAAGCAAAGCATATTGAGTTGATTCAAGCCAAGTTCAAAGTTAGGGATGGTGGAGTTTATTATTTTATCATAACCATCTATATCATATCCATTCCAATCCATACTCCTTCATGTGGATTTATTATGTGAATGGTATGATGAGCTCAATATTTGACCCTAATTGATCCCTATTAACCTTTTTGAATCAATATATTCAAATATCTATGTTGTTTTTGGAAGAATTTGTTTCCATATAACACTTAATAAATATGTTGCATATATATTTGGTGTTTTACAATATGAATATTTAATTAAGAATAAAATAGTATCATTCATCATTATTTTTATTTTTGGTGTTATCATTAATCCATAAATTATAGATCTTAAAGAAATATAAGGTAAGGGATTACTTGAAATAATTGGATAGAATTACCCATAAGAACAGGATAATCTACCTATATAAACTAAGTGAACTACCCATATCAACTAGGTCAATTACCTATAACAACAATTATGCATGCACTTCTGAAATCTTGATAGTTAGAAAATTGTTTTGAAAAATCAACTTCCATGGTTTGAGGATTATGACAATTCCTCATTATGAGTTAAAATGGAAGTCAAATCCAAACTATCCAGTCACCATTCCTCCTTCATTAGACTATCAATCTTAAGCAATTGCAATAAATGAATGTGTTTTTTTTCTTATTTCCTTATTTTTTCTATTGTGTAGTTAATTTAAAGTTTAGTATAACCATTAATATAAATAAATGTCTTACTTCTCTATTTAAGAGAGAAACAACAAAATTCAATTAGTAAGAAAAGAGATATAGAAATAACATAAATAATAGAAGGTTGAAATTTTTTTTCACTACTGTGATAACCTTATAGTTTCATCATAGCAACACTTTCATTTTTAAGGATTTATTGATGTAATAAATGTGATTTTAAGTAATCCATCTATAGTAGAGGAAGGGATCAAAACAAAAACCCAACCAAGGCAAGACCCACTTGAGAGGAATTGTGGTGAAAATCGCATCCATTAGTTTAGTTTCATTTTTCATTGTGTGTATGTATATTTCATTTTATATAAAGTATTTACAACATATGTTCTTTGAATTCATGTTTGATTTCTTGCATAATCATTTCTAAATTTTTAGTTTCAATTATATGTGGGAAGCTTCCAAACTATCTTAGTATTTCATTTATTTTTATTTCAATTCTTGCAAACCAATTTACAATATTTTTTTTTATGTAATTTATTTTCTAGTTATTTAATTCTTGTAAGTGCAATTGCTTTCCATGATGTATGTGTTAGATTTCCAATATTCTCCATAGTTTAGTGTTTCATATATATTATAGACTCCTTGTAAGGTTATACATCCCTAGGTTGATAACTAAAGTAAAAGATCATATAACCTATATGTTAGGCAGCTACCCCCTACGGTATATCCTTATAGGTTGTAGGAAAAATCCTCAAGCTAACATATAAAAATTGTTTAGATCTTGCCTATAGTATATACAAGTATTACAATAATGCACCTTCTAGTGCAAATTCAAGTCTATGGAAGACAATGTCACATTTGACATTACACCATTAGAGGTATGTGACATCTTTCAAGAGATATCATATTTATATGACTGAGATGATACATGTTAATAAAAACCATGGGGATGAAGCATACATGAAAAATATCACTTATTCATCCTCTTAGACTTAGATCCAATAAAAAAATTCATCCTTGGACTCTACCAAATAATGTCATAAACATGTCTCATACATGTAGGAGTTTTTTTAATTCATGTTCCATATTCAGACACATGCATTGAAAAGAAATCAAGCATTTATAGTGCACATAATTCAAATAGTGGTATAGTATTAGTATCTCGACAAGTTATTATGACACATTACGTAGTAAAACACCACATATAGTTATTTCCAAGATGCCCTCTAATAAATATCCCTTTATATTGAAGTGTATATTAAAAGAACAAATAATTCAGTGCCAAATACAAGATCTCTTAAATCATGGTAAGATTAGGTGTATCTAGTTTCCTTGTGGGAATCCGATAGTCTTCACACCTAAGAATTATGGGTCATAACATCTTTGTATAGACTATCACACACTCAAAAAAAATTGATACCCACTATCATGCATTTATGACCTATTGGACCAACTCTAACATGTAAAATGCCATGCCCCTAATCTCAGTCATAAAAATATGGTCTTGTTGAGAACCAATCAATATTTCTCTCATTAATGTTATGGTTTGTCACAAATGTATCAATTCATTCATATAAAATTATTACATTTATAGTGAATATATCTCCTACAAACAAGAATATCTTCCTCATCCTCTTATCTCTCACAATCTTTCATTCTATCCTATCATCTACAATCACTCTTAAATACTAATGAGGTGAGTTGTGACAATCACAACTCATGTATAATTATTGTTACAGAATTACATAAATTATTTATTTACTCACACATACACTCACATTAATAATATTTCTAACCTAACTCACATTAAATCTCATATGTGAGTACTAACTCACTTATTTTTATAACATTTTCCCTAGTTATCTTATGGGGATAAAAAGCACATGGACTAAAAAACATATATATTCTTCCCCCCTTCCCCATACAAGTTTGACTCAACAGATGTCAGATTCATCCGATAATGTATTTGGTTTTACAAAAGGATATGTACAATATTTATTTAAAATTATCTTTTACAATTGGCTTGTTTAATATGTGTTTACTTAATAAAATGACCCACATAAAGAAGATCCAATATTATCAACTTTAAAAAGACATAAGATAAATACGTAATAAAAATAATGACTCACTATAGACTAAATAATTATATATATATATATATATATATATATATATATATATATATATATATTTTAAAATAAAATATATACTAACCTAAGGATGACTTAACACTAATATAACCATAAAACACAAATTACAGATGCGTAAGTGATTATAGATAAATGAAAGACTAAAGACCATTATTCATTCTATATCCTAGAGACATCACTATAGACTTATGTTATTAAAAACTAATACAATGTCGTAAAGGTGAGGCTATGAAATGGAGCCTAAGTGATTTACCAACCTCCACCCAGGTTCAATATCCCCTAGGGCCCAGGGAACCAGTTACCCTTACATTTATACAGTCGACTAGGTGGTTATATGAAGGCTCACCTTATACAAATTAGATTTAAATAAATTATAAGACATTGGGCTAAACATTGATTCCCCTAATTATACCACCCAAAAAAATAAAAATAAACCTAATACAACCTTTAAAATTTAAATAAAAATATCTTTAAAAAATTGATGACTCAACAATTGAGTATTAAAAAAAATGACCCTAAAATCTATAACTATATTCTAACAATAAAATATGACTCTAAACAACTAAACCTATAAGCCAATTCAAAAACTACCTAAATGAGCTCTAAAGCACGCAATACATAATGATACTTAATAAAATGGATAAAATAGTGGGTGGTTTGGGAGGTAGCTTTGACCATAATTGAGATTGAAGAGCTTGAGTATAGGTCATTGAGATGAGTAACATATTGATGTTGTTGAGAGAATATATTAAGGATAAATCAATGTAGGAATATAAACACACCATAAAAATTATGAGGTGAGTAGTAGATCACATCGATAGGAAGATGTGTGTAGATCCTGAGGGCTGAGTTTAGGGTTCTAATGGCAGTGATGATAGGGATAAGTCATAGTTTTATTAGGATAAATTGAATTATGTAAGGTTGAGTAAATTTCATTGAGACAAATCAATGGCCAACTAAGATGCATAAGATAGTGGATAAAAAAATTTATGAAATGTTTATGATGAAGAAGGGAGAGATGGTGGATGGTGGCTGCTTGTTCCATCCATTGAAATAATTAATCCAACCAAAGGTTTATGTTGAGTTTCTAACCAAAGGGGATACAATGTAGTATGAGCCAAGGTTGAGCTTGATGTGATGTCGAGTCACAAAAATTTTATGGATCCATGCATCCAAGTCTGCAAAAGGAGACACTAACCAACTAGCAAATAGATAGGCCATGAAAACCAAATTTTGAGTAAACCCTTCAATGTAGATCTCCTTTCAATAAATTCAATGCAACATTTATCAAACCCTTAAAAAGAGATATAAAATGCAACATTTATCAAACCCTATAAAATAGATATCAAATGCAACATTTATCAAACCCTATAAAATAGATATCAAATGCAAAACTATAAGCAAATTTTCAAACATACTACCAAATCGACAAAAATACCCTATAATATATGTATGATCAAATAATTAACAATGGGTTGTAAGTGGTATGTACTTGATGACCTATTGACAAAGATAAAAAAGGTCTATCAAATGATAAGTGTTTGCATTTCAAATCTCTTATTACATAGAGTACCTAGATTGCAGAGAGGTTCCATAAGGTACATGTTCTGATACTAATGTTGAGAACCAATAGATATCTATCTCAATAAGATTTTGGTTTGTTGTAAATACATCAATTAATTCATATTAAATTATTACATTTATAGTGAATATATGTCCTACAAACAAGGATACCTCTCATCCTCTTATCTCTTACAATCTCTCATTCTATCTTATCCCTTGAAATCTCTCTTAAATACTAGTGAGGTGAGTTATGATAATCACAACTCACTTACAATTATTCTCACAAATTTACATAAATTATTTATTTATTCACACATACACTTACATTAACTCCTGCATGTGAGTATTAACTCACTTTTTTTATAACAGGTCTCCCAAACAAGATTTTTTAAACCTCTAAAGGTGCAATGTCACAAATGATTATATAATCCATAAGCTTGACTTCATATTAAAATGTGAATTGTCAATAGACATGTATATCCTTCCCTTATTTAATCCACATAAAAGAGTATGGATTGGAATTCACATCATTTGAAATTCTTAAGGCATTGCATTTTACTTTCAAGATGTTATTCTTCTCACTTCCATTGTCAATTATTACATGAATAAGATAACCCTCCACCAAAAACATGGTGTGGAAAAGGTGTTCTCACTCCTTAGAGGTGTCTATGGTAGTTTTTGTGTTTCTCATACAAATTTCATCTATAGTATTGTCATCCATCTACATGAGACTAGATGTAGACTACACAAGAAAGGATTTTAATGCATATCTTGAGAGTCACCATGGGTGTGAGAGAGATGTTTATGGTATCACTTTTCACTAGACTTATTTAACTTTTTAGAATTCAAAGGTATAGAATCTTTCTAATTTTGTGCAACCTTATTATCTTACTCTTAATTTTTAAAAGCATTATACTTCTACACACAAGACTTAGATGATTAGTTTTTCATAGGTTAGCTCTTGCACATGGCATTGGATGAAAAGGTGAGATGTTGCTTCAACATTTCCTTTCCTTCAATCTTAGTGACAGTATGATAAAATTTCCCCAAAGTGTTGGAAGTCAAAAAAAATATCTTCATGGGATATAATGTGAAATTACATTGATGTACTTCAACACCTTATGTTTTTCACTCAAGTTCCCTTATAGGTGTGGGGTGTAGTCATGAAACTCATTGATGTAGTCTTCTATTGTTTTCTCCTTGTGCTAGTGTAATTAGTGGAACTTGATTTATTCATATTTAAATTGGTAGAGAGGATAGTAATTTCTATTTAGTGTGTCAACAAAAGTCTTTCAATACTAGATATAAATGTGGTCTTATTCATGTTACATGTTCAAAGTATCCCACTAGTGAACCATAAGAATGGAAATATCCACCATGGCAAAGCTGATCTTATAAACATTAGTGAATTGATTTATTGAGAAGTATTCCTTGAGATATCAAATCCATGCATCCAATGATGCAGTATTATTTTTTTTATCAAAATTAAAAATTTTAGGATTGAATTGTATGTCCAAGGGAGTAAGCTAATGAAACTATTATTTAGCATACTATGAGAGATAGTTTGAATAAATTAGGTTGAGTTACATCATAAACTCATAAAATCAGCTTTTGTGTTTAATGCATTATTTTTCAAGGACATCCATAATGAGGATTTAGATTTATACTAATTTAATTAATATGGATATAAGGTGAAATTATATCAATTTACTTCAACACCTTATGTTATTCAGTTAAGTTCTCACATAGGCATGTGGTGTAGTCATGGAATTCATTGGCATAGTCTTCCACTGATTTCTCCTTATATTGGAATAAATGATTGAACTTGATGTATTATTCCTCAAAGTGGAAGAGAGGATAGTAATCCTCCTTCAACATGTCATTAAAATTCTTTAAAGGCCCTATCAAAACGTAACCTTGAGTATCATGTACAACCAATCACTTAATTCATTGTACAAGGTTATTAAATAGGGGATATATAGAGCCCAATAAACATAAATGTGGTAACCTAATGTAAATATGGACTTGATATGCCCTATTTGAGTTCCCCATGAAATAAATATCTTTATTTATTGCATGGGACACTCAAATATGGCATATCAAACCTCCCAAAGACAAATTTGACAAACTTTTTGTAAATTTAGACTCGATATGCTCTATTTTATTTCATCATGTAACTAGTGACTTAATTTTTTGCATGAGCCACTCAAATATTGAATATCGATCCCCCTAAACATAAATGTGAAAATTTAATGTAAATTTGGACTCGACATGCCCTATTTGAGTGCCCCGTGTAACCAATCACTCAATTTGTTAGCAGAGCACTCAAATAGGGAATATTACTACCCATAAAGATAAATCCAAAAACCTAATGTAAATTTAAACTTAATATACCAAAGTTGAGTGCCTTGTGCATCCAATCTCTTAATTCACTACATAAAACACTCAACTAGAGAAAATATAGCCCCCTAAACACAAATTCAACAACCTAATGTAAATTGGGAGAAATTTTCCCTATTTGAATTCCCCATGCAACCAATCACTTGATTAAATTGTCTATCAAGCCCCCTAAAAACAAATTGTCAACCTATTGTAAATTTAAACTCTATATGCCCTAGTTAAGTGTCCTATGTAACCAACCACCCAGTTTATTGCACTGGGATATAAAATTGGGCATACAAAGCCCCATAAACATAAATTTAATAAATTAATAAAAATCCATACTTGATATGACCTACTAGAGTGCTTCATGCAACCAATTGCTTATTTGGTTACATGGGGCACTCAAGTAATGCTTATCAATCCCACTAAACACAAATGTAAAAACTTAATATAAAATTGGTCTCAATATGCCTTATTTGAGTTCCATGTATAACTAATTAGTCAATGCTTTGCATAATGCATTGAAATAGGGCATATTGATACCCTTAAACTCAAATGAGATAACCTAATGTATATTCAAACTTGATGCATGCCCTATATGAGTACCTTATGTAACCAATCACTTGATTAGTTTCACAAAGCACTAAATTAAGGTATACCATGCTTGTAAACACAAATGTGACAACCTAATGTAAATTCAGACTTGATATGCCTTATTTGAGTTCCTTGTGCACCTAATCACTTGATTAGTTGCATGAGGAACTCAGATAGTGTATATCAAATCCCATTGATAAATATGTGATAGCCTAATGTAAATTCACACTTGATATTCCTTATTTGAGTCCCTCATAAAACTAATCACTCAATTTTTTGCATGTGTTACTCAAATATCACATATCAATTCCATTAAACATAAATAAAACAACATAATAAATATTTGGACTCGATATGCCCTATTTAAGTGCCCCATGCAATAAATTTATTGATTAATTAATGAGCATTCAATTAGGGTATATTGAGCCCCCTAAACACACAAATTTAACAACCTAATATAAATTCAAACTCGATAATATTATTAAAACTATTATTGAGTGTGTTATGAGAGAATTCAAATGTGTTGGTTTGAGATTCATCATCAATTGAAAAAATTGGCCAAACATTTTGGCATGCTATTCTTCTAGGGTATCTACAATGATATTTTGGATACATGGGGTTGCCTTAGATTGCTTCTAAGTGTCAACCATCTTGCTTTTACTATGGAGTTCTTCTGGGTAGGTTGAAATGGATATGATTAGTAATCATTCCTTATCTTGTTTCACTCAAATTTTTAAAAACCTAGAAAAGAGATGTGCTCTAATACAAATGATTTGCACCATTAGACCTAAGATCTACTACTTGGGGGATAACCTTTCACATAGATATAAAATTTGAGGATATGAAGAGTATGTATCATGGTATCTTCTATAAATTAAATGACCATAAATTTAAATAAGCATAATTTTGATACTTTAAAGAATTATAACTTTTATTTAATGAGAATGAATAGGGAAAAATTATAGAGATGGACAATGCTACAATAAATCTAGGAACACACATTCCTATAATCAAGAGGGTAAAAACTTCCTCTAATTTACCTAGACTAGAGGTGTGAATACAATGCATATGATAAATGTTAGATACACATGGCATGATATCTAAAATTATAATTGTACATATCATCAACCTCAAGATAAATGCATATGTTACATTTTATGTACAAAATATAAGAAGGCAGTTATAATTATTGAAACTTATAAATAACATAGTTATAAATAGTTAGCTTATTTATGCATGAAGGTTGAACCTCTTATAATTGTGTGGTAGTTGAATTTATCAAACAAAAATTTAATTTAATAGATTCCCTAAAATATCACAGAACTAGAAGTGCCATATTTCAATCCACATGGATGCAGTGTGACAACAAGCTCCATGTGGGGTGCATGAGTGTGGCATAAATTTTGCTAGATACAAGAGGCTCTATGTAAAATTGAAGTGTTGTATGGCAAGGTGGTGGTGCATGAGATTTTTTCTAAGTTCAATATTCTCTATGTATGATTTTTATGATACTTTTGTGTGCATGAAAGGAATCTAGTGCAAAAGGCTCCAAGTTAAATTTTGTATAATTTGTGTAGGTATATAAAGGAGAAGTGTATGTAGTTGCACATATATGTACACAATAATAATATCTACTTTAAAATTTCCTCAATCTTACCTACAAATAGATCCTAATGTTACCCCTTATGACACATAAACTTCATCTTCTAAAGATACCTCAGTGGTGTGTCGTAAGTTAGCCTAAAGTCACCTATAAAATCATCATAATGTCACATATTATAAAGACACCCTAATGTTGACCTCTAGATACACCTCCCTCATGTGACTTGAAATATGACTTAAGGGTTATAACTTTAGAAAAATGAAAGCCTATGTGAACTTAATATGAGTTAAAGTTGAATTTAGATGATGAATTTACATGGTATAAATGGTACAGTGTGTATGTGAATCCATGTGTCAATATCATCTTAGATATCACTATCTCTAAGAGATGTAATATTTTTAAATTATTATTTTGTACACCTAGAACTCATATAAATGTCAAAAATCAATTTGAAAGGTTCAGAAACCTAAAAATGAGTACTTTTAGGTCCAAAGCAGAAGTTGGGTTCAAAAGTTACACCTAGAGAACCTTATGTTTAATTTTAAAATTCTAAAAAAGGACCAAGTACATATTAGATTAGATTTTTTTAAAATTATATTCTAAATGGTAACTCCTATAGATATGAAACTAATTTCAGAATACCTAGAGTGGCCATAATTTCTTATATTTAGTAAAATAATCTTAAATTATAAGAATATATAATTTAATCTAAAGTAAATGTAAGTTTAAAATTATACAATCCAATTCAAACACAAGATTGTGTGCATGTTTATAAGTGCTTGTGTCCTTTTTAGAAAGGACTCACCCTTTATAAGTCATGGATGAATTTTTTAATAATGGCCCCTTTTTTGTCCCCCAAATTTATGTCCACCCAACTATCAAACCTGCATTGCAAACTACATATCTTGCATGCTCATAATTAAAAATCCACTCAGCTTTTTTGGTGTGTAAGTGTGACAACTAAATTAATATTTTTAATGTCCTCATCCATATAAGTGATCAGTACAATTACTATAGTTTAATTACCCTCCTTTATCATAAATAAATTTGTAGAGAAACTAACAAGAATAAGTGTTACACATATGTAAGATTTGATTCAATGAAGCACAACTTGAATGGAGAAACTTTGCTCTAGGCTTGAGCTTTGATGTAGTGAAGTGTTGAATGTTCTCTTCACTCTTGATTATTACTTATTTTTTATTTGTCAAATGGCTTGGAAAGACCTTACATTTTTAGGATTATGTAGGATGACTAAGACTCATCGACCAACTGTAGAAAATTAAAAAATGAGAAGGGTTATGACCCCTGACCATTGGTAGTAAAGATATGGACCAACAAAGCTAAAATATAAAAACTCATATGAGTATGAGTTTGTGTAAGATGGGCCTGTATAGCCAAAAGTTTATCTGTGAGATAATTCAAACTCTATTTTAGAGGTAGGATTGGATAATGGATAAGTTTTAGTTTAGATGTATAAAAAGACAAATTTTATATAAGTATTGAGATGATTTTATGCTCTATGGAAAAAATATAAACTTATGTGGGGTGGGGTCCATCCTATAAATGATTTAAAATGTACAAGTATTTCTAATAAGTTAAATTCTAAATAAAACATAAGAAAGAGGGTTTTATGCCAAATTTGGATGTATACACTCTCCCATGTGCATCTCATATAAAAAAATTATAAGTATTTATTCAAATGGGTAAACATTCAGTTCCCAAAGTGTATATGTTATGCCTATCCTCCATGTCATGCACTATGTATCTAAGGTCATATGAAAAAGATACACCTACTATGTTGACTGTCAAAAATGACCTTAGGATAAATGCATATACTTGCATAAGCATGGTACATCTCCCATCATAAGGGTGTTTAATAGAATCCATCATCCTCTATTAGGTCTCCTAGCACTCTGCATACATCACTCATTATCTAGTCATTTCTCACCCACTATGGGTTTCCCTATTAAAACATATTTCCCCTTAATAGGTAATCTCATTGTCCTTCAAAAATATTTTAGGATTGTTTTCATCTCCCTTTTCAAAATTTAGATGCTACAATTATTACTATTTCATTACTTTTCTAAATCAATAAATATTATGTGATCATAACTCATCATGGGAATAAACACATTGATTAATCTAATTGCATCTAGATCTTCCCACCAAGTCTCATTGATGTAATTAAACCTCTTTTAGGTCTATTTACTAGGTATTTTTTAATTTAAATTATTCACTTGAATACTTTTTGAACCTATAAAACTTATAAAAACCTTCATAATAATGATTTAAATCAAGACACTTATCCTTAGCTAATGTAAATAGGCTTACAAGTTCTTCTTACCTTCACTAGGATTGTCCTCTAATGTTCTTCTTCATTGAAACCTTCTTCAAAGAGTATATTCAATCCACCATGACTCTTAATACTTAAAAACTTTCTTGATAGACATCACTCATTTGTATACTGATCTAAGACCTTATTTTACCTTAACTTTTTTACAAAACACAAAACATTCTTGTTAGGCCTTTACAACTAGACCTAGGCTTTACAATCCTCTCTAATAGATGATAATATTCTTTTCATTTTATTTATATTGACCTCAAAAAATATATATGATTGAATTTTATAGAGTTATTAACTCTTCTCTTTGTCCTCCAACTCTAGACCAAACTTTTAATCCTTCCTTTCTATCATTCTTTAACAAGAAAACCAAAATTATGCCTTTTATGCCTTATGTATAGACTTGTAATTGATCAATATATTATAAATTGAAGTATATTAGTCATTATATCTTATAAACACCTTTAAAACCTCATACATAAACTATTATTCCTCCTTACAAAATTTTAGGAACTTTAATTCACTCGTTTATAAGATATTCAAGTTTTGGCTTTTTAAACCCTCATTTTAAGCCTATAGAAAAACATAGTAAAAAATGTTAGGAATAGCCTAAAGTTAGTGCTCACATTCATTTTTTTGGGTAAATTACTATTTACTAGGTGATATTCACCATGGTAAGTTAGTAGTTGGTTATTATTAGTTAGGTTGATATATTATTATTATAATAATATATCACATATTGTTTATAGAGCTTGCTAGTTAGTAAGTGAAATACTGTAAGGGTTGGTGAAATCCCATTTATAGGATATACATGTCCTATATAGCTATGTAATCATCCAATTATAAAATAATATAGTGAGATGGAATATTATTATTTGTGTGATCAAATTATTTTCTCAGTGTTCAACTTTTCTATACATACACTCTGATCATAATCAATATTAGTATCATAGTAGTATTAATTTTGTACCTATAATGTAGTTTTGAGAGTAGTCAGGGGCATCCTTATGTTTTATTGTCTTGACACATGAAATTTTAGTTTGTTTGAGATCATGTATTTTAGAAATATTATTTTTTTAGGTTGTTTTTCATATTTTTTAGTGTGTAATAAAAGTATAAGTCTTGTGCAGCATATGTAGTCTTTGTGCATTTTGCTTGTATACTAATATGGTCAATGCTTTTGCTCCCCAATCGATATGGATTTTTCATTGCCTATAATTTCCTCTTATTTCATATTTGCAATAGGCTCTCCATTCAGCCAAGTTTTGTGCTTCTCAATTCTTTCATTTCTAAATGTCAATTGAAGCGGACATGTTGGAGATTCACATCTAAGTCTATCAAGGAGGAGAGTGCCGTAAAAGGTAGTTAATAGTTTTCATTATAGCTTGATCATGCATTTATTATCAAAAAAAACTTTAAAAAATATTCCTAGTCTCTTCTAAAAAACATGTTGTCATCACCCTCCAAAATGGAATTAGTTTTCTACCTAGGAATAGATATAGATCATGTTGACTGCAAGAAAACTTATCAATATATATGGTTATGTACTCAAAATCCTACTTACGGTTTTACATCATGATAATGGTCTACATTATAATAGTTCCCATGTGGAAAAACTATGATATGTTTCTACCAATCACCATATATAAATTCACCAACACTTAGCCATATTTCTATTCACCATGAGTTCTCTACATCTGTGTTGTCTTAGCCTCGCCCATGTATCATAGATCTAAAATCCAAATAACTGATTTTAAGCTCAATACTAGCACAATAAAATCCTACATTTTTCTTCTCTTATATGGTATTTCAAGTCATTTTAGGTTAAATTTTATGTCTTTATAAATTTTCTTTAATTTGAGTTTTAATTGAGTCACGACTTTGAAGTTTTTGAGTCATAAGTTATATTGATTTATGGTATTTTTTTCAAATAGTCGATAGGGTTTGTTTCTAGTTTTGTAAATAGAGTCAATATTTTGATACTATCCATAGTTTATATAGTCTTTGTTATTTTCAAAAACTTAAAAATAAATTTGTGTCTTGGTCTTTATGAGTTGAGTCCATTTTAGCTTTTTAAATATTATCATTTTTATTATTTAAATGTTGATTTCAAATATGAGTTTTATTTTTAAGATAAGTTCAAGATGTCAATTTAATATGTCAAAAAATTCAAAGTGTCTATATGTCAAAAAATTCAAAGTCATTCAGGATTAAGTGTCATATAAAGTCATTGTCAAAAATTGTTAAAAAAAATTACCTCACAAATGTATTATTGTTGGTACATTATATTTGAATTATGGAAGGATATATCCTCATAAATTTCATATACATGAGCCTCATCAACACATTAGCTAAGTAAGTATCAGATGTAGGAGGATGAAGGACAAGTAGTGTCCTCTCCTTAGCCACAAATGATGGGGCCACATAAAGAAGTTGTGGCTTATTTTTTTAGTTTTCATTATGTGTTTGTAAATAAAGAATAGTTGATACAATCATGTTCAAGTATTTTAATAAGTGAGAATATTTTTATTTCCCCTTGAAGTGAAGATAGTGATTAGGATTTAAAGAGTACTATAACATCATGGTAGTTTGTGGTTATCCTATAAAACCATTTTTTTAGGTTGCTGGTTGTCTTGTAAAACCTTTTGGGTATTTTAGTTATTTCTTAGTGAAAAAGCCTATCAAAAATGGATTCACCACATCCACCATTGCATTCAAGATGAGTGCATAACTAGGCATGGCCTGGATGTAGAAGCCAAGAGGCATGAAATATATAAAATCTAAGATTGAAATCCATGTTCTCATTTCATCCTTAACATATTTTTGAAGAGCTGTAACTAGCAAGAGCTGAACCAATTCCATTGTATAGAGCATTCAAAAGTAGTAAAAGTTATTATCACACCACTATGGATACCATGCCACTAATATGACCCATATTTGAAGCATAAAATGAATCCATGAGTGTTGACATGGCACTTTGGTAGACCAAATATAATGATTATTAGATATTTCAATATCTATGCAAAGCTAAATAGAAAAATTTTCAGCCTAACCTTATTGATGTTGTGCAACCACTCAATGTTGTAACTCCCCATAGATTTCAAAACATAGACATTGAGTGTCTTCTATAAATTCCAACCTTTAGAGATATGGGACATATTTTTAAAGTATTTTTTGGATGATATAATGATGGTGTTATCTATTTGGGACTAGATGAGACAATGATCATCAATACACAAGTTATGGCCTGAGCATTGGGTATGCCTACATGTAGAGACTCCTTGATATCCTACAAGATCAAAATTCCTCTTATATTACAAGAAGTTTGGGACTTGTATGTGCAAAAAAATTAAGGGATCCTGGTTGATGAAATTTTATATAAACCTATGCGTATTCTCATCCAATCCATCACTAGATGCTTTTGGTAGATAACCAAGTCTACCAAACAAATTCCTAAGGGCATTATGTACATCACTCATAGGATGATCCATTGAGGTGAACAATTTAACTAGCCCAAATACTTTATATAATAATTGATCAAAAACATCAACAAGTGCTACACCACTCCAAATTAGACCTTCCAATATCAGTTCTTGATCCTTCTCCTTTATTTCACATAATGGAAACCACCTGAGGGGGAAGTGCACTGAGATACAGACTACTAGCCAACATATTATTTTTGTAACATCATATGGATGTAATAACATGGAGCCTTTGCACATGAGGGTAATTTAAAATCTTGGTGGGAAGAATGTCTAGACCTCATTACCACACACCCTAGAGTCCTACCAGACATCCTCCAGTATTTAGGACAACATGCCATAATCATGTTGCTACCTAAGGGAGATTTCATCAAAATTAACAAGCTATTATACTTACCTTTAAAACCACTTCCATTATTCATCATGATGGATATGGTGCAGATCAAGGTGGCTAGAAAAAAAACATGTAGCTAGGCAAGTAACACCATTAAAATTGATACCACTATGCACAAACATTCCTATTATATAACTATTAGATTCAACATCCATTTCACAATAATAAAATGGGAAGTGTAAAGTAGACCTTTATTTGGTGTCTCCTCCTCCAAAGTGTACAACACATAGCACAGCATGAAAGGATGACCGAAAGGTACCCCAAAAATTTAGATCTTGCAATCTCATGGAGATAGGAATTGATGTGCAAGAAGTCTACCAAGTCATGTTGATATATATGGATGGAGATTATTATGATAAAGAGGAATAAAAATAGTGTTTTTTTTATAAGGTGATGTGCATAGTTCAAATCCATAACTAGGTTCCCCTTGATCTATGGGTGGAACTCTCAACCTATTCACGTTTCATCATTATTGATACAATCAAAGAAGAATAGGAGTAACTTCAGTGTAGAATGGACTATTCTAACCATCGATTGCTCCATCATTTACACTTGACATCATCTTCACACCCCTATTAGAGAATCCACCAGAATAACTTATACATAGGCCATGAATGAGATGGGAGACCAAATTCTCCCTTATCCTAGAGGAATTCACATTTGGTAGTCTAGTCATTATGTAAAAAGCATAATCGACTCTTAAATCTTCTATACCACCATAACATTGTAGACTGGTTACCATTGGTAGAAAGAAACAATAGGTTTTGAGTTTAAAAGTATAACTAGAGGACTCCCCACCATCACCATATGCACAAGATGTTAAATTAATTGTATTGAAATAGATCATAGCTAAAGAACATTATGCTACAAGAGAATAAGCCACTCGTGTAGTTGAATGCAGGTTTAGGAAGGAAGAAAATAAGAGAAAGAAAGAAGAAGCACAATACTAGTAGGAAATTTAGAAATCCAAAGAAGTGGAGGCCTCTAGAAATCCCAAGGATTCAAAGCATATAAAAGTCTTAGGAGATGACCCAACAATCCCAAGAAGAAGCCACCATATAAAAACAAGTAAAATAAAGGAAAGAAAAGGAAAAATAACAAGCAGAAAAATGGCGACAAGATGCATTAGACTAGGCACAACAACAGGTAGAGGAAGCTACCAAGAAAAAAGAGGAACACGATGAAGCCCTATAACAACAGCAAACACAAGCACAAGCACAATCCTAGGCATAGGCCAAAGTTGTGTAAGAACAAGAACATGATAAGAAATAAGAAGAGGAATAGAGGAAGAAGGAAGAACAAGAAAATAATCAGAAAGAACAAAAAGATGAGAGAAAGAAGAAAGAGAGAGGAAGTTGAAGAAAAAAAGAAGGAAGAGGAATATGAAGAGAAAAAGAAGGAAGAGGAAGAGAAAACTGAGAAAGAGGAAGAGGACAAGAGGAGACAAGAAGTAGAAAATAATAAGAAGCAAGAAGAACAAGAGGAGAAAATAAAGAGAGAGGAAGAAGATATAGGAGGAAGAAACTAAGCAAAAAATGGTTGAGAACATTATGCAGCAAACTAACCTGACAAAAGAGGCCACAGCACAACAAGTATAAGTTATAATGAAAACATAATCATAGTAACCATAGCTTCCACTAATAGGTGTATGGATCTAAGATGTTCCCTCAGTTATTTCTTAGTGCACCACCTTTTCCCTCCCTCTAGCCAACATGTCATGCCAGGATCCTATAGCAATAACAAGCACACTGGCCACTCTTCGACTCAGGCAAGAGGCTTCTTTCGATGTCTCTCAACTACCTTTGAAGAAATAATTTGAAGGTTCCATAGCATTATAGGAGTCTATCACACAAAAAGATACCTCCTTAGAGCAATATCAAGATCTATCAAAGGCAAAGAATGTGGAAATAAAGGATCACATGCATGAAGTAGCAAAGATAATTGAAGACACTTGCCCAACCTTGGCCTTTTAATTCATAGGGGAATAAGTCATGTCAAACCATATCCATCTTAAGACCTTTGTCACAGAGCTCATAAAAGACTAGTGCATAACACATTAACTCCATGCACTGGATAACTTGGGATACAACTTGAATACTGACACCATAACTTTGATTACTCTATTAGAGGAGTATCAAAGTATGCTTGAAATCATAGATATCCAAGCCCATCAGATCACACGTAGTCTTCTAGATTAGAATTATTAGCTTTAGAATTCCTTATCTAGCTCTAGTGCAAACTTCACTATAACTGCCACAACTTGCATAACCATGCACACCCTAACTACATTGATTGATGAAACTAAAATTGTTATCCAACAAACTTACAATGCTAGGGATAATGTGCACAACCAAATTTTTAACTAGTAGCAAGACATGTGATGTAGTACATTTGTAGGATATAAGGTAGAAAGACATGTAAAAATGTTGGAGCAGTTGAGTGTAGAGATTCAATTAAATGTCAGTAATACAAAGTTAGACCTGAATACCACTCAAAATATGGACTTGAATGAACTCATCAAGTGTTATGAACTAATGCATCTTGATCTGCATGGTCCAAGAAGTGATGCTTAATTGAGATGCATTCAATACTAACCTTGATATTCAATGTTCTTATGTACAGGGCACCATCAAAACTCTATCAAGAGCTCACACAATACATGGATGCTTAGATAGAGACCAAGAATCCTATTTTCCAACCTTTTTCCTTAGAAACACTACCTCCTTCTAGTTGAGTACTGCATAATGTGCAAATTTTAGAAAGTTTTATAAAATTTTGAATAATTATTTTTTGAATTGGGATGACTAGAGAGACAAGCAAGGCTAGGATGGTTGAAAACCTATAAAGGGTGTTTACCTAGTTATACCAGCGTATTGAAAACTTAAAAGGATGGTAGGATGGTACGTTGCTTAGTTGAAAACTTGAAAGGGTGGCTAAGTAATGTGTACGAGGCAAAAAATAAAAATGATGCCTTGATCGATTATTATGACTCTTGCTAGGCTACTCAAATTTTTAGCTTCTACCCTTAATGCACATTCAGATGAACTAGCAATATTATCTTAGGATGAGACAACACTTTAAGTCTAAAAAAATTTTGGGAGAAGAAAACTAAATAAGAAAATTTATGCAGGATATTATTTGAATATTTGTGTGTTAAATATGAAATTATCAGTTATATGTATTTTGTCCTATCCTCTCAACTTGTGAAAGGATAGAAGATGAATAATCTCCACATTTTGGCATAAATGTATGAAGAATAATATGAATAGTCAAGAACTGTAGTGACTATAAATATGTATACTTGTATGAATAAGTTGATGACCTTTTTTGAGATCAATATAGACTTTCTAGTTTATGATTACCTTTCATATTTCTTATGGTATTCCTTATATATGTTATCATGTTTAATGTTTAGTTTAATCTATCTTAAGGTAATCTGAATGCTCTGTAACCCTAAATAAAACTATGGTTAATCTTAATTCCTTTCAATCACATAATACCTCATCTCTATCATGCTTCTGGTAAATATGAATTCCTTAAACTATCCTGCATAGAGTAATAAAACCTAGCTATCCTCATCCTTAGCATGTTCTGTTGAACCATGAACCTCTGCTAACAATCATGATAATGGTTTGCATTCTACATTATATTAGTGACCATGTGGAAAAACTATGATATGTTTATGCTAGTCTCCATATAGCAATTCACCAATGCTCAGTGACATTTTTCTCAACCATGTGTTCTCTACATTTGCATTGTTTTAACCTCACCCATATATCATAGATCTAAACTCCAAGTCACCAATTTTAAGCTCAATGCTAGCACAATAAAATCCCATATTTTTCTTCTCTTAGATGGTATTTTGAGTCATTTTAGGTTAAATTTTATGTCTTTATAAATTCTATTTAGTTTGAGTTTTAGTAGAGTCATGACTTTAAAGTTTTTGAGTCATAAGTTATATTGATGTATGGTATTTTTTTCAAATATTCAATAGGGTTAGTTTCTAGTTTTGTAAATAGAGTTAAGATTTTATGTTATCCATAGTTTATATAGTCTTTGTTATTTTCAACAACTTAGAAATAAATTAGTGTCTTGATCTTTATGAATCGAGTCTATTTTAGATTTTTGAATATTATCATTTTTATTATTTAAATGTTGATTTAAAATATGAGTTTTATTATTAAAACAAGTTCAAAATGTCTATTTAATATGTCAAAAAATTCAATTCAAATAATTCGAAGTGTCTATATGTCAAAAAAGTCAAAGTCATTTAGGATTAGGTGTCGTATAAAGTCATTGTCAAAAATTGTAAAAAAATTGCCTCATAGATGCATTATCATTGGTATTTGATGACTAAATTATGGAGGGCTATATCCACAAAAATTTCATGTACATGGGCCTCATCAACACATCATCTAAGTAATTATCAGATGCAGGAAGATGGTGGACAAATAACATCCTCTCGTTAGCCACAAATGATGGGGCCACATAAAGAATTTGTGGCTTATTTTTTAGTTTTTGTTGTGTGTGTGTAAATAATTAATATTTGATACAATCCTATTAAATTATTTTAATAATTGAGTATTTTTGTATTTCCCCTTGAAGTGAAGATAGTGATGAGGACTAAAAGAGTACTATAACATCATGGTAGGTTTGTGGTTATCTTGTAAAACCATTTTTATAGGTTGTTGGCTATCCTGTAAAACCTTTGGGATATTTTGGTTGTTGTTTAACCACATTTAAAACCATTTTTTTTTAAGTTTGGTGTTAAACTAAGTGTAAAACCATCATTAGTTTGTAGGTTGTTGGTAAGCCAAGTGTAAAACCATCCTATAGGTGGTGGTTAGCCGAGAGAAAAATGTTATTATAATAATATATTAGGTGTTGTTTATATATCTTGTTAGTTAAATAGTGAGATATTTTATGGATTTGTGAAATCCTATTTATATGATATACATGTCTTATAAAATTGTGTAATCATCTAAATGTAAAATAATGCAATGAGATAGAATATTATTATTTATGTGATACAATTATTTTCTATGTTAAAATTTTATGTACATAAACTCTAATAATAATAAATAAATAACATTTTTAATACTTAATAAAGATCCTCATATAACTCTCTACCAAATTTTAGGTCTTTTGATTGAGTAATTTTTAAGTTATTGAAGTTTTAGGGCTGCTACAAAAAGGTTTTAACCTTATTTGTAGGACTACGGGTATATATTTTATATATATGAGTTTGACTAGTAAAATCACTATTAAAACACTTTAATATGTTATATAACCTCCAAACACATCTATAATCCAATTTATAAGATGCTTGGATGACTACTTTTTAACTTATTAAGCTTTTTAGGATTGTTAGACAAGATTTTATTGCAACATTAAGACATACAAACTTTGTTTTTAAAATATATAGAGCTATAATTAACTAAACACCATGAAACATTTTTTTAAACTTAACCAACATCAAAATACATCTCTTTACCAATTTTAAATGTTTTGGACTGGATAAATATCAAGATATGATAATTTTTGTTCTAAAACCCTAGAATATGGTTTCACATAGCCAAGAGTAGTATAAAATGGATAAATTTAGTTTTAATGACTATAAAACCTTATTTCCAACTTTAAAATGTATATATAACATTAAAAAATAGTTTATAATATAAACTAGGTCATTATCAATCCTTAAACATGAAATAATGTATGTTTATTTAACTACAAACTCACTAAACTATGTTTCCATATTGTTCTAGTCTTAAGAATAACTTGAAATTACAAAGTGTGATTCAAGAATACAAAAACACAAAATTACATATCCATAATACCTAATAATATATCACAAATCATTCTAAACCTTATTTATTCATAAAATAGTTACATATAAGGCCTTGTAGGCTCCTACCATCATGAACACACCTAAAGACCTGCAACCACCACTCTTATTCATCCATATCTACTTCAAAATACATATTAATCCTTGCTTATATATATTTATTATACTCACATGGAGTTTATTATAACATTATCATATTTTAAAAATTTCCTAATATTATTTTGTGGTTGATTTTAGTCAACAATATCTTCTCAACCACTTTTGAACTCTTAACAAGCTTTCCTAATCATCTTCCTATGTTAAGTTTCTCCTTATCAACTTGTAAAAATGGAAATAAATATTATATAATATTTAAAAAATATATTTAGACCCTAAATATCCCTCACATACCAACCTATACCTTTTAAACTTGATTAGACCCTTCAAACCATTGAAATCAAATTCAAATTTTCAAACTTTGTATTTTGGTGGGAAACTAAGTTTTAGGTCAAAATGACTACTAAAAAATGGTGATGAATAATATAAAATATTATAACATCTAAAAACACTCTAATAAACCTAATTAACACTAAATTTATAATGTTTTTTATGATTCTCCTATATCATACTCCTCAAGTGAAAAAAATTTAGCTCCAGTTCAAATGGAGCTTCTTCTTGGTCTTCCAATTTTTCTTTTCTTCTCTTTTGCTTCTCTGCTCTCTCTTGCTTTTTTTTTTAATCCACTTCAACTAGTTTCTCCACATCACTAACATGTTTATTCATTTTTTTTGGTGATTTTTTTGTCATGTCTTCTTATTCTTCTATCAACTTCTCATATATATATGTGTACATGCACCTTTGATCCATACTTGGTCCTTGTAATTGCATATGAAACATTCAAAATTCTTGATTTATTATAAAATCATGAATATAAGGCATGTCATTCCACCTTTTTTTATTTTTGGTTGTGTCTTCATGGATTCCATTTTAATTATGGACTCCAAAAGGTCCATCATCCATGTTGATATACTCCTCTCTTGTCTTGCTTTGTTGTTTTGGTAGTTCAACTCCTACCTTCACGGGTTTCATTATTATTTGTAAATTTTTCCTTTATCCATAGTTTTTTTTCTAGTTTTACCTTCCTTTTATCAAAAACTACCACTAAATTTTGGTTTTCAAACTTTATTTTTATTCTTGTTTCACAATCTCTTCTTTTGGATCTTGTTAAGGCATGTTCATATACTATACTCTAAAAAATATAGTTTTAATGGGATTGAAATAGTGAATAACACCATGATATTACATAAAATATTAATATCAAACAATGAATATATTCACATTTGCTTTTTTGTCTTCATTTACCTTTTCTAGGCTTCTTGCCTTCCTCTATGCAACTTAATTGTTCAACCATATCTAATCTAACATAGTTTATTTGACATGTTATTGAATTAATTTTGTTTTTCCAAATGATATTATTCATGATGATTTTGAATTTTATCCTTTTATTTTTTCCTATATTAATTTTTTTTACTTTATCTCCTTGATTCTCCTTATGGTAATTAAGTACTTCTTGTCTTTGGGTCTCCATAGCTACATAAACAATATCTTTAGCACAAATCAAATCATATTTTGGATACCAAATAGTCTCTTCAAGGATTTCATATTCTTCCTCATCTTAATTTTTTCCTATTATCTTATCAATTTATTCCCAAAGTTCTTTTGACAACTCTTCCATCTTTCTCAACTCTTCATCATTAGCTGACTCTTGCTTGGACCTATTCTTATCCTTTTGGCTGTGGGTCACTCTTTTCTCTTGTTTTTCATGTTACACCTTTGTAACCAACTTCTCAAGCTTCATTAAAAAAAAAATTCATTAATATTTTTCAATATTTAATGCCTCATTTTAGGCATTATCTTCATCTACCTGTGTACCTACAAACACACATTCAAACTCATTATTAGAAATAAAACATTGAAACTTAATTATTTATTCTTTTCTTCCTTTTTGGATTGATCTTCTAGTATCCTTATCCATATTATCAAACTTAAATTCATTTTTTTCCTTTTTATTCTCTCAAAAATATTCTTAATTGTCCATTTGAATACCTTTTTCATTCTTATGAATAATTCTTCTTGGTTCCATTATTCTACATGTTGTATCAAAATGTTAAACCATGTTTCAACTCATCTATTTATTTTTGAATATCCTCCTCACTTTTATTCATTTTTTTCTTCTTCATTGGTATTTATTCCATCTCTTTTTCTTTCTCTTATGTCTCACCCAAAGTCTCTTTGGTTTTTTGACACCTATTCACTCTTCTTTCAGTCTCACCCAAGTCTTTTTCACCTTGGTTTATTGACTTTGTATCCAAGTATTTTATACCTTGGAACTACCTATTGAGACTAAATGTGATCTTACCTTCATCTAAATCCTTAATGGATTTTATATTTCTTTAACCTTATTATTTTTCTTTTTTTTCACCCTTTTTCCAAGAGCTTCTAAGCTCTAATATCATTCGATACATGTAAACCTCTCTTAAGTCTCCTTACTAGGTATTTTAGATATTATTTGATATAACTCAATCACTTGAATACTTTTTTAACCTAAAATAATTATTAAAACATTTTTAATAATTATTTAAATCAAGACACTTATCCTTAACTGATGTAAATGGTTTACAAGGTCTTCTTACCTTTACTAGGTATGTCTTCTCATGTTCTTCTTCATTAAAACCTTATTCAAAGAGTCTATTCCCTCCATAAAGACTCTCAATACTCAAAAATTTTCTTGGTATACATGCCTCATTTATATATTTATATAATACCTTATTTTACCCTAATCTTTGTTTACAAAACACAAAATAATCTTGTTAAGACTTTGCAACTAGACATAGGCTTTACAATCCTCTCTAATAGATGCTAGAATTATTTTTAATGTATGGATATTAAACTAAAATAATTAATATTATTTATTTTTAAATATTTATCAACTCCTAACTATCCTCTAAATCTGTATCAAACTTTCAATCTTTCCTCTCTATCATTCTTTAACAAAAAAACCAAAATTTTGCCTTCTAGGCCTTTGTGCATAGACCTATAACTTAAATAAGTTATATGTTGAATTATATAGGTAATTATCTATTAAAACACATTTAAAACCTCATGAATAGACTATTATTACTACTTTAAAATTTTCATGAACTTTCATTCACTCTTTTATAAGATATTCAAGTTTTGGCTTTCTTAAACCCTTATTTTAAGCCTGCAAAAAAACACAATTATGTAAATATTTATTTATATGATTTTAAAAATAATTAATAAAATATTAATAATTCATAAATTTCATATTATAACCCTATATCAATTTTTATGTCTTTTTATTTAATCATTTTTAAGATATTGAAGTTTTAGGACTGCTACAAAAGGGTTTTGACCTTATTTACAGGACTGCAAGTCTGTATTTTCTATATATCTTCAGTTTTACTATTCAAATCAATATGAAACCACTTTTATGTGTTATAGGACCTAAAAACACATATTTAAGACAATTTATAGGATTATTGGATAGCTAATTTTTAACTTATGAATATTTCTAGGACTACTAGACAAGATTTTATTGCAATATTAAGATCTATAGACTGTGTTTTTAGAATATCTAAAGATATACCTTTTTTTAGATCAATGTCAGGGTTGAAGGGTCCCTATTCCATAAAATATATTTTTCAAAAGAAACCCCATTATTATGTCTTAACAACAAACACTGTTAAGGCATGTAACCATTCCAAACTAACAAATTTCTAGAAGTTTTCTAAAAATAACTACAATTGGTAGAAGAAACATAACAAAACCAAAAAATTGTTACATAGATCAAATTCCTACTTAACTATAGATTTATAGACAAAAAAATTATAAATTAATCCATAATGATTAATTCTACCTCCTTTCCATCACAAATCATCAATTCATCAAAAATTGGCTTCTTGGCTTTCTTATAAGTATTGGAAATAGTCACTTTCCAGTATTTAACTTCTGAAACTAAGCCAACCAACACTATCACCTAACCTATCTAAGATTCATCTACCTACTTAAACTACATAAATTCAACCTCCTTTTATTTCTCCACTATTCTTGTAAAATCCTACCTTTACCTTTCCACTAAGGTAGTTCCTTGAAAAGACCCCTCACAACTCCTTTTGCCAGCCATTTTATAGCTTGCACTCATTCTAGCTTATGCTTTGAGCATGCCATTATTCCATATGCAAGATAGGCAATAAAAGATCCTTAATCTCTAGCATCAAAATACCTTTGTTCTCATTTTTATTCTACTTGTTTGAGCACACCTCATCTAATTCTTATCCAAAATTAACCAAAGCCAAAAAATTGGCTTCCAAAAATCTAAAAAAGGATAATAGAATGAAGCCCAAACTATCTTTACCTAAAAATGGAATAGTTAGGAAAAGACCCAAAGGAATAGAGTTAATTTATGTCATCATACTCATTCTATGCTCTAGCCAGATGAATTAGTCCTACCAAATTTTTGATCTACTCTCTATCAATCGTTACCATGCACAGGTTATTGGCAAACAATGAATCCAGGTATGAATTAACATGCACCCACCTATTCACTGCCAACAGCTCCACCCCAAAAACTTTCTTAATACCCTCTGCCACTTCTACCATGGGTATCCAAAAAAAATTAAATAGATGCATTTTGGAAATACTACTTGAGAAGCCCATCTCACAAGTTTTCATTCCATCGAATATCAATGGCCAACCTATTGATTCCACACAATCTAGTTCCATTTTTGATAGCATGAAATAACCATAGACGTATTCCAAAAATCTACCTTAGAAACCCATTTCAAATAAATCCTTCTTATAAATACACATGAAAAATCCATCATGACCTCTTACCTTGAATAAGAACATGTATGATACATTCAACACCTTGTTGCCAAATAATATGTCAGAAAAGAAACCGCCGCCGCTTCCAAAAATGATTAAAACCCACAAAAAATTTCAAACCTTACCATTATAAAATTTTTAGTTCAATACCTTTATTTAATAAATTTAAAATTACAATTCAATCTAATATATCCCAATGCAATCTCTCCAACCTTCTCTAATACTATCAACTTGCTCAATCATTGATTGATCAATACCCATATTAGCTAAAACATTTGCCACTTTATTACTTTCACAAAATCAATGGGAGCATTTCCATTCCTCAAAGTAATCAAGTTTAGGCCAAATTATTTCTAAGATATTATCTAGTTTCCATGATCTAGCCTTCTAAATTATTAAATCCTAGATGAATACCTATGAATCCCCTTATATCTCTAGAAAAGAGATCCCACATACCAAAGCCAACTCAATATATACTACCAGTGCTTGAGCCTCTACCTCATTATTTATTCCATCAAGATAATTTAAAGACATTACTCTTATTAGTGAACCATTGTAGTCTTTAATCACATAACCAACCCTAGAAGCTCCTGATTTTCCTCTACAAGATCCATCAAAGTTTAGATTAAACCATCCTGGTTATGGAGGAGACTAGATTGCATCCTTTCTATTTCTCTTATTCTTATTATCTATAATTGACCCTTTAATGGGGGGAAGCTTAATATATTTTTATTTATCACACATTTTCATATCACATTGGGTCAACATACCTTTTTTCCTTTGAATATGAGAAGAAACTACTTCAAAAATAGACAGCTCCATTTCTCTTAAGACTGTATCCAATTGATGAGATTTATTTTCAAAAATGCCAAATTTTCTTTATTTCCAAATCATCTATATTATGATGGTTAGGCTATACCTCTATAAAATATAAAGGGAATGCTTAACATCTCCACTATAAAATAAGAGAATTCTTGATAGATATTAGGTGGCCAATCCCACACCCAATCAAATTTGTTGCAGAGCTAAATCCAACACTAATTTATAATATAGTAATTCAATAATAGATGGTCAGCCATTTCCTCCTCTATCTCACATAAATAGTATCTCAATGGTCTAATAAATCTAATCTTATTCAAATTATCTTGAGTGAGCACATGAATATGAATTTCCAACCATGAAAATGCCCCTACTTTTTGCAACCCTTCCTTACTCCAACATAGAAGATTCACCCAAGCCAAAGAATCATCCACTGCTTTAGCCATCTTACAGCCTAGTTTAACTAAATAAATTATAGTTTTAGTGTCAATATAATGTAGTTGATCTTCCTTATCATTTATAAAAAAATTCCTATTTCTAAGACAATCCTTTGAAGACATTATCTCCTCCTACGAAACTGGGAGATCAAACAATCTTTTCCAATTACAAACTACTCCCCTTACATTAGAGCCAAGATCAGTAGTCTTTCACTTTCATTACCAAAATATTTTATAAATAATCTTTAATCTAAGATCCATAAAAAATATTTATCAAAGGATGATGACCATTCTAAGAATCTTGCTAAAATTTTGCCTTCCTTCCATTATTAATAGCCCAAGATACATGTAGTGTTATGATTGATCTACAATTCAGCATAAAAGTTAACACATGGGATCCTCTAGGAGGGTTAAAAATTGACACCATATACTCTACGGATGTTGAATCAATATACTTAGCTTGAAGAAGTCTGCACCATAATATATTTGATTTTGACACCATTTTCCAAACCAATTTTTCCCCCAATGCCATGTTCTGAAGTTGAAGATCTTTTATACCCGCTCCACCTCTTAGTTTCATTTTACACACTCTCTCCCATTTCATTAATGAAATTTTAATTTCTTCACCACAACCTTACCAAAGGAAGTCCTTCATAATCTTATTCATAAAACTAATAACTTGGTCTAGGGGATACAACATAGAGAAGCAATAGGTCAAGAGAGCACTGAGAACAACTTTAATCAGAGTTATCCTACTGACCAAGGATAACCATTTTCCTTTCCAAGTGCTCAGTATGATTTAAACCTTTGTAGACACTAGAAATCCACACACCATGATTCGTAATGTCAAAATTCCCCTAGACCACCTTAGGACCCCATGGTACCATTTGACCTTCTGACTCCTAACTGAACCTAACCCATATTCAGATTAACTTAACTAGATTAACCTAGCCTTTACCCAATTTTTACCCCTTAACCTTGACTATTGACAGTTAGGCTGACCACCGACAGTCACCCTAATGATCGACAATCAGGGTCCACCTCCTCAATCACTAACATACAAGTCATCCACCTTGATTTTCTAAAAATAACTTGTCTAAATCTTATTATGAGCCATTTTATGTGTAAGTTATAATAGGAGGCCCAATTCATGTGTTGTTACAACTCTCTTACATTTCCTATAAGAGAGAGGAGCAAAGAGGTGAAATGGACCATGGGTAATCTATAATTGTTATCAAGAGCTTATGCATCTAGGAGTGTATTTTTGTATGTCAATGCTTATAAGCAATCTAATGAACTAACTACCATATCAGAGAGATGACTTGTTGTTGTAGCTCTACCAAAGTGCCAAGTACATTTACTCTATCAAAATCAAGCTATATTTTACCAATAGTTTAACCACCTCAATTAACCTCCCAATCATCTTTATTTAAAGTAAGTATTTGATTTTTAATATTTAATTACTTTATTTCCTTTTCGTATCTAGGTTAATAATAACCCAACTCTAGGAATCTAACTTTAAGATCTCACCAATCAATATTTTTTTACTAACCCATATCGTTACACAGTAACTACTGATGGTTGACTCAACCACTGATAGCATGTCCAACCATCGATGGTCATCTTGATAGCCGACGGTCACCTTAACCATTGATGGTTAGCCCAACCACCGACAGTCATTGTGGTAGTGAAAAATAGCAAGCTAATTTCACCTACCCATCCCCAACTAAATCTGATTTTCTATGTTCCCACCTATACAGAGACCCCTTTCTAGTTTTCTAAAGCAGACCCAAACTATTTAGCATTAGTATTGACTTGTTTATTACTATATTAGTCATTTATAGTCTATTTCTTTATCAAGCATCTCTTGTGTTTAATTTCAATACATTTTAATTATTGATGTAAGTAATTTTTATTCTATTTTATAAACTTAATTGTTTATAACATGTAGATTGATAGCGCCTGAAGAAGCTCTTGCTTTTGGGATCTAGCTATCGCTAGGCAATCCACCCAACTATCTATCTAACAAACAAGTTTTCTTTAGTTATTTCTTATTTGTAGGCCATCCTCCTAAGCTAAATAGGAGATCTTCACAATCTTTTGCTTTCATGTGTGCATAATCAAGCAAGTTTTTCAACCATACCCATATTCAGTTTATTCTTCTTCCCTTTTTGAAATAATAAGTAATAACTACATTGAAACATTTTGGTACACTTAGTGGGACCCTTGTTCCTTTACTTAGGTTCTTATTTTCTTGCATTCTCTCTCTATTCTATGCTCATTAATGAAATAAAAAGTTTCTTTTGGGCTTAAAATTAGGTGCATACATCAACTACTTGAGATTTTAGTTAACATAGCTTAACCTAAAAGGCAAATTAATCTATCATAGCTTTACTCTTTGTTGCACACACTCAACCAAACCACTTTCACCAATTAAATATCAAATGAACATGAGATAAGGCCTAACTAGGATTTTATCACCTAGAAATAACCTTACCCTTTCTTGACGATCCAACTTGGAGGTCATTACCAAGGGGAGAACCAACTCAGCTCTCTGGTTGAGTATAATCTCTGGATATCAATATATATTGGCTAAGCACCTAACACCCTTATCACTATAGTGTGTGAAGTGAGGGGGTAGGCCTCAATACCCAACCACATATTGATTTTAATACAAATTATTTTTGAGCACCTAAACACAACCTAAAACCAACCTTAGACTTCCTCTCTAGTACCTGCTCTATAAACCAATTTAAATCACATAACTTATTTAAGGCATAAGATGAAAGTGAGATATAGAAAACCACCCTAGGGTTAAACGTCTCTTTTAGAGTGTGATTTGATTTCTTTGATCATTTTCTTGTCTTCTCTTTATTTGAGTAGTGAGGTTGTTTATGCTTTCTATCTCCCCTATCTCATATGGTTCTCACTCTCTAGTAGTGAAGAGACTTTGTGGAACTAATCCTCTCACCAGACCAACCTACCTCTTCCACTTCTTCATCCATAGACTATACCTATGAACTAACAAACTCTCCTCATCCCTCAAGAAGCCCTACTTTCCCTCAAGAGGTTCCTTAAGGGGATATATATTTTGCCTCTTTCTTAGATAGCAATCTCATATCCTTATAACATTATCTTATAACTATGGCTTACTATATCCTGGCTTCAGCCCCACTCGTAGATCTACCTTATGGCATGCCTCTCCACCTCATATGGATTACCTATATCACCATGGTTATAACTCAACCATTGACTACCCAATCTTCCTCATCAACCAATAACCCCTTTGAGACTACCATAGAAAACCAACCAACCTAAACTACCATTGCCTTATACCTTCCACCCCTACCAACCACTCTTTTATTATAGGAGTGCCTGCCTCTAATACTACCAACCTTCATTTAACCACCTCCAATACATCAACCACTAATCCATTTCAAATCCTTATGGTGTCCATACCCTCTACCTTACCATTGATTAGTACAATGGTTACCACCCTTCCATCAGTCACTAACCCAACTACCACTCCTATCCAATAGGTACCCCTTGTACCAAATTTTGGATACATCCTTGATTTACAAAGGCATGTATCCCTACCTACTACCCAACCACCTACCCTTATGTATCTTCCACCAGCCATTGGCATCCACATACCAATATGTGGTATCCTCCCAACCTTCTACCCACTATTAATATGTCTCCCAACCATCACAGTAGTATGCATCTTATAACCCTTCAGTTGTACAAGCCTAAGTGGACCTAATGAATATGCTTATGGATAAGATGAACACCTTAGAGTCATCCATTTCAAGTTCCCATAACATCTTATCATATTACTAAATTTATAATGCTCCCTTTCATCCATTTGTGCCTATTAGGCTATATCCTCCCCACGGGGAACTTTCCAAGTTCTCTAAATTCCAAAGTAAGGAGGATCCCCAATGACACCTTAGGGAATTTAGGCATGAGTTTTATCTCATCACCTATGATGATTCCCTCATTCTCCACACATTCCCCATGTCTTTAGTTGGTCTAGCATTATATTGGTATCATGCCTTACCCAAGCATACCCTTTTCTCCTTCACATAACTGGCTCAGACCTTCCTGGATCACTTTTTGATCAATATCTCCAAGAAAGTTTCTATCACCAACCTCCACTCTATCTATCAATTTGAGGATGAATCCATTTTTGATTTTGTGGATCATTGGAGGATTCTAATTAACTAAATTTCCTTCTCCCTACCTAAACTCAAACTCATAGATCTCTTTACTCAGCCATTTGCCAAGCATATCTCTTCCACACTGCATGTCTAAAGCTTATAAACTTTCAATGAATATTTTACCATGGTGTGTAAGTTAGAGAACTAATCTATTGATGAAGGTAAGCTAAATCTCAAAAAAAAAATTAACCTATAAAACCAATGAAGCTTCTTCCTCCAAACTGAACAACCAGTCTAATACCAATACCAAGGGTAAGGGAACCATGAATGTTATTGTCATTAAATTTACTCCCCCACCTTCCATCAACCAATCTAATTATTCTATTTCCTTAAAGCAAAACTTGAGGAACCAAAAGCAATTCACTGCACTTGGAGAATCTTATGCATCCATCTTGGAGAAGTTATTGAAAGCCAACATCATTCAACTTCTTCCTATAAAACCACCCCAATAATTCAAATATTTTCATCTCACACCTATTTGGTATAATGAGAATGATGTATGTGCCTTCCATCGAGTGATGGGGCATGATGTTAATAGGTGCAACACTTTCAAGAGTATTGTCTAATCTATCATTGACAAGGAGGAGACAATGTTAGACAACCTCAATGTACCACCAAACCAAGCCCTTGAATATTTAGGTATCCTTTTTCCCAACCATCTACCTGTTAAGAATGAGAGAAACATGGTTAAATGTTCTCATGATACCCATATTTTTAACATGGTTCTTGACATACTCACTGCTAAAGAACCCACTCACCAACCTATCTATCCCTCACCCTCTCTACTTATTGAGGTAGAAGAGTTAATTTATCCCCTTTTGGAAACCCAAATTGAGGAGACACCCTTTTTTCCTCCACTTATCAAGGTAGTGAAGCCACTAACCTCTCCTTCAATCGATATATCAGACCAAGCACCCATCTTACATTTTATGTCAACTACCAAACAACTTACCCCACCCACAAAAATCATTCTTAAGGAGGAAACTCCCATGTCTACTCCTCCCATATAGGAACCACCTATCTCAGCCTTGCATCCTTTGATTGAAGAAGAGGATGAGGTTACCATCCATGTGTCTTCACTTAGGGGCCTATCGTTCAAGTCTACCATTCAAGTAATTAAACTAACCTACTAACCATTCTCTAAGCTAGTGAAAAAAGTGGAATATATCTCCAACCCTAACATGGACCGAGTTACCTTCTGGAAATAATTAGGCCTACCTTGTATCACAAAATAAGAACCTCCAACTATACCTTTAGCAACCCACCACTTATGTTATTCAAACTCCTATCCTACCAACCAAACCAATGACAACCTTTTCCAATCCATCAAACCCTCAAACATCCAAAACACCTATAACCCAAGTGACTAAATCTCCCACTCAAACCAAACTAATCAAGAACCTCAGTACCTTCCCCAAGTAGAGTTCTAACCATCCATCTATGAAGGTGGAACTTGCCTCACTAAAACTAACAACCAAGCATCAAACCAAATCAACCAAAGAGGTCAAACCACCCAAAGGCCTAAAGGCTCAAATTTTTCCTTCCATTTTGGGACCTCATCCCTCTACCTTGAGCAAGAATCCCACTCTCTCTACTATGACTCCACCACCTCTCTTGGTTACACCTTCATAATTAATTTCTGACACACCTCTCTTCATCACACCAATAGTACCTAGGCTACCTACCTTGTAATTTTATACCTCTAGTTCATCAACCTTCTTGCCTAAACAAAGTCTAATGACCAAGTGTACCACCTTAATTAAAGCACCTATCACTAAACCTACTTCCAAACAACCTTCAACCCTAATAACCAAATCTAAGACCATTAAACTCCTATCACCTTTAACTGAGTCTTACTCAACTATTCTTTATAGGTTAGTGGAAAATTATTTTTTATCCTTACCACCCATCAAGCCTTTTAACCCCTTAACTTTAAAACTAATCTAGTAAAATGACCACCAGGTTTGTGCTTATCATAGGACACCCAACCATGACATGAAGAACTACAAGGCTCTCTAAATCATTATCCAATGACTCTATAATGAGGATGATCTATTAATAAACAAACCTCTTATGGACCCCATACCAATATAACCCCAAACCATACCTACCCAACTCTTACTTACTCCTCCACTCTCACCTAAGAGTGAAGATAAGTCTGACCAATCCTCTAGATCAACCTCTCCTTCTATCCATATTATCAACATGGTCACAAAATCATAGTATAAGGATAAAAGGAAGGCTAATATTTCCATTCCATGGATATATCCATCCTCAACCTCCCAACTAACTCATACCCAACCATCTTCATCTCTAACCAAACCTAAGATAGTCATTATAGGTGCCTCTCAACCTAACCCCTTATAATCCATCAAGAGAGTTATCTTCAAGTAACTTCACTAGACCTTGATGAAGATGAGCTTGTATGAGTTGATCTATACCTCTACCCATCACCTCCAAGTACTAATAGAGGCTTTGTAATCAATATAATTCCAACACAAAGACCCTCAACCTCTAGCAGCCTTTGTCAGTGCCTTTCAAATATCCAACCTTTTTACCTTCAAGGATTTGAAAATCACTTCTATCCACCATGATGACCTAGATCCCCCTCTCTTCATTACCACCATTATTAACCAAATCCATATTTAATGGGTCATGATTTATGGGGGATATAGCATTAACATCATCTCCTCTCATGCCTATAACTAACTCAACCTTCCAGATAATGTCATGTCTGAAACCTCAACCATCCTCCATTATTTCAATGATACCATGACCACAACCCTAAAAAGGTTGTCTTTCACATTTATGTAGGGATTTTCATGCTCCCTAAACTTTTAGATGTAGTGGAAGGTGAATTCCAATACAATGTTTTGTTGGGATAACCTTGGATCCATTCCATGGGTTGTGCTCCCTCTACCCTCTATCATTGTATTAAGTTTGAGCATGAGGGCCAAGTCATCACCATCCAAGTTGAACTGATCCCTTTATCAACATGAAACATGACCTATCACCCTAATTATGTCCTCATACCCCCATCTAGCACACCCACAATAGTTAAAACCCAACCTTCAACCACCAAAGTAGATATCATTTCCCCTTCTACCAATGAGGCATCCACTAGTTCCTCTATTCCTTCAAAAAAAATCCCCACCATAGACCCTTTGCAATCCATGTTCCATCACCTTTCTCTAAGATAGTATCACCTTTTATCCCTTGACATTTTCCTTACTCCTCAAGATTATGGACAACTCACCAACCAGCTAAGATATGACCCCAATGTCATAACTATTATTCCCTTTGGACTGCCTGACCATTAGAGCCATTTTGTTTATGGGAGACTTGATAAACCCCTTGGTTCTTTTACCACATTTATTTAACCTAAACCATTTACCACCAATTTATCCTACCTAGACAAACTAAGATTTACCAAGACATACCTTCATCAGTGTGCTTGGAAAGGCTTTGGTCTTGGGCGATATGAAAATAGCCCACATGAGTTAGTCTATTGAGACTAGAAAGCATTATGAGAATCATGTCCTTGGTTTCATCTTACTAAATAAGAAGTGGCTCAAACCTGCTACCACCATTATTGAGAAAGATACCCCTTCCTCACCAACCTCTCCACCACCTGCATGTGAGGGTGATGACATCATCCCACCTAACTTTTTTTCATCAACATGATCAGCTTAGGGCCCTTAAATTATTAGGAGGGGGTGATCATAACCATCCCTTTGATCCATCCTAAAATGATAGGATAAGACTCTCCTACCATTAACAATGTCTAGTGTTAGGATGATGATTTTATCCTCACCTACCTTAGTGCCCTATATCCTTCAATCTACAAATCCCTTCCTCTCAAAACCTTGACCATGTTTATTGAATCCATTATAGATATCAACTTGGGCACTTTGAATGACCCCTTCATTATCAAACTTGGCCAATCACTAAATATCAAGGAACTTTAGGACTTCCCTTATTTCCTCCAAGACCATAGCATAATCCTCACATGGTCTTATAGTGATATGCCTAAAATTTACCCTACCATTACTACCCATAACATAGTCACTCACTGTGATACCAAACTTATCAATCAAAAGCTCTGATGCATGCATCCCCACATATCACTTCTTATCAAAGAAGATCTTTATCATCTTCTATCTATCTATATTATCCAACCCATTGACTACCCCTGATGGGTCTCAAATATCATACCTATCACCAAAGCCACAAAGGGACTACACATTTGTGTGGACTTTCATGACCTCAACCTCACTTTCCCCAAGGATGACTTTCCTCTACCAATCATCGACTAGTTAGTTGATCTCATAGCTAGCCATGAGATGTTATCTCTCATGGATGGATTCTTAGAGTACAATCAAATATTAATTACTCCTAAAGATCAATAGAAAACTACCTTTACCACCTTACGGGGGGCCTTCTACTATAAATTAATTCCTTTCAGGTTAAATAACATTGGTGCAACCCACCAACATTCCATGACTTACATCTTCCATGACCTCATCCATAAGATTGTAGAGGACTACATAGATAACCTTTTCAAAAAATCTAAACTCTTTAAAGATCACTTGGTTATTCTCAAGATCATCTTTGAACACCTTATCCATTACCATGTTTGTCTTAACCCCAAGAAGTGTATTTTTGGGGTCTTATCAGGAAAGTTTCTTGGTTTCATTATCTCCCTCTATGGAATTAAATTTGATCCTAATAAGATCGAAGAAATATTAAACATGCTTCCTATAAAAAAACATTAAGAAACTTCATAGATTATAAGGGAAACTTCAATCCATTCATCACTTCATCTCCCATATTTTAGACTGATGCCAACCTTTCCACCACCTTCTCAATAAGAATGTCTATTTTAAGTGGAATAATGACTATCAAAAGGCTTTTAATTTGCTCAAAGAGTACCTTTTATCACCACCTATCCTTACCCCTCCCAAGGATGACCAACCTTTCTACCTTTATAGCTTTGCTACTAACCATTCCCTAGGGGCAATGTTATCTCATTGAGATGAGTAACATAGAGAGAAAGCCATCTACTACATTAGTTGTATGCTGGTAGAATACGAGACTCGATACATCCATACCAAAAATATTTTCTTAGCTTTAGTTTTCATGGCCACCAAACTTTACCACTACCTCCTTAACCACAAAATTGATTTCATAACCAACATCGAACCCCTCAATTATATACACTCCAAGCCATACTAAAACCAATATATGGCCAAGTATCTTATGCTCCTATCAGAGTTTGATCTTGAGTTCCTTTAGAAAAATTCAATTAAGGGGCAAGTCATTTCCAACCAATTGGATGAAGCACGGTTAGTAGACAATTAACTTCCTCCTCTTGAGTTTCTTGATGAGTCCATCATGACCCTCTCTCAAGTGGATTTCACCTACAAATTCACCTTATTTTTTTATGGACCAAAATGTCAACATGGTGGGTAAGATGGTATCATCCTTATCCCCTTTGATGATGAACAACTTCCTTTGTCCTTCAAGCTTGATTTTGAATGTACCAATAATATGACTAAGTATGAATCCCTAGTTATACGCCTTCAAACTACCTTATCCCTAGGAATAAAAATGATCAACATCTTTGGTGACTCCTAACTTGTGGTTAATCAAATCAATAGCTCTTAGCAATGTAAGATTGATGTTTTGTAATAGTACAAGTAACTAGTTGACAAACTCTTAGCATCATTTGAGCACTATTGCTTCCAATCAGCCCTATAATCTACCAACAAGTTTTTCAACACCATGTCTTCCCTTTCCTCTTAGATACCATTTTTACCCTTGAATTCTAAGATTTTTTTCATTATCCATAGGCTCACCTAGCCTTCCTATGTCAAACTAGATTCTCCCACCATTTTCAATGTGGAAGAGACCCAACTTGACCTTTGGTATCAATAGACCTTCAACTATCTTAACCTTAGAATAATTCTTTCTAGACTCTCTAGGAATGCTTAAAGAGAATTTATCTAGAGGACCTCACATTATACCATACTAAGAGGTATCCTTTATTAATAGTACTTTAACAGTCTTCTCTTTTATTGCCTACATAGTCACGAAGCCTCTCATGCTATCAAGGAAATGCATGATGATATCTATGGAGGCCACTTTAATGGTCTTATTTTAACTAATATTATCCTTCATCTCGATTGTTACTAGCCTACCCTTAACCAAAACTATTGTGATTATGTGAAAAAATGTGTTAAAGGCTAGCAACATACCATTTTGCATCATGAACCTAGCCATAGTCTTCATATTTCTATCAATTTCAAGCCCTTTTCACAATGGGGTCTAGACCTCATTGGTGAGATTAACCCTTATTCCTCATAGTGCCACAATTCTATTATCAACATGACTAGGTATTTTACCAAGAGGGTAGAGGCTATTCTTCTAGTCTCGACCAAAGCAAAAAATATTATCAACTTTATCAACCATCATATCATCTATCGCTTCGGTTTTCCTCATAACATTATCATCGATAATTGTAAATACTTTATAAAAAAATCAAGTCTAGGGTTTATATGATGCATTTATCATTAAGTTAAGTTTATCCTCACCCTATCACCCTCAAACAAATGGGTAGGCAGGAGCCTCTAATAAAATGCTTAATAACATGATAACTAAAACAGTCAATGCATCTAGTCAGGATTGGCATTTACACATCCCCTTTGCCTTATGGGAATATTGTATGACCATTAGAACATAACCTCATTTTCTCTTGTGTTTGGATTAGATATTATCTTGCCTCTCAAAGTCTAAATCCCCTCTCTTTGTATAGCTCTATAAGACCTTATTTCTGAGGATAATTATCATTAACACCATCTAGCGTAATTAGATCTCCTTGATGAATGTCATGTAGCTGCCCTCACCAATCTCCATGTCTATCAAGATCATATCAAGCATGCCTATAAAAAAACCTTAAAGTACAATAATTCAATATTTAAGATCTCATCCTAAAGGAAAATAAATATGTCACTAATATGGAGAAAAGTAAGTGGGGCAAATTTTCTTTAAATTGGTTTGGACCTTATATCATAACCCATAAGTATGGATCAACAGCTTACTGGTTATCTTCTCTTAAAGGCCACCCAGATCCTAAGCCCCTCAATAATTCTCATTTACATCCATTATTTTGTTTAGAAGGATCATATTCATCTTTTTTTTAACTTAAGCTCATCCCTTGCTATCCACCCACATTCCATCTCCCTATTTTAGGGGCAATCGATTAAAAATGAATCATGTGATTACCTATCATAATCATAGCATAATATTAAATAATGGGTATCACGGATCTAATCATGGCATGGTTCTCATGGTATTTTCCACACCTTTATAGGATGGATTCCCATGGTCGTTGTCACCTAAACCTCTTTTACACTTGATCAACCTTCTTGTGATTTTAGTTTTGCCTTATAAAGTGATGCAGGGGCATTCCATGATGACCCCAAGTTGATCCATTTTTGGTTTTAATTTTGTCTATTATATGTATTACAAGTTTTATAAGTCATAAGTTGTTCATTTGTAGAGTCTAGTTAGTCTAAAGAGCATGATGTTCATGGGATCATCAAACTCCTCTCCATCTTTCATAGCCAATTTATAAGCTTCAAATCCATATTTGGAAATGATTATGTATGGGCCTAACCAATTTGGTTTGAATTTTCATTTCTTCTCTTGTTATGCATTTGTATTCTATTGATTTTATTTGAGAATAAGAACACTAATTTCAAATTCTCTGAAATTTAGTCATATTATTATAGCTATGACAAAAGTGATTTTAGTAGAATTATAAGTGGTTTAGGGCATTAAGATGTTTCTCGTTAAGGAGGTTGAGTTCATTTTAAGTGTGAATTTTGGTAAGAATCACCATCAATAATATTTTGTGAAGATATGCATAAAGACAAGACCTCAACTTCAACGGGTAATATTGACTCACTACCATAAATAAGGGATTGTGGGCTTTCCCCCATGGGTGTGTGGATGCTTGTGTAATATGCCCATAAGATGGGATAAAGATGCATGTGATAGTCATGACTGAAATCATTGACAAATATTTTAATAATTTTGAGGATGATTTTATTTGTGCCTCTACTTGGCCATTACCTAATGGGTAGTAAGGAGTAGATCACTTGTTTTTTATATGGCAATAGCATAAAGGGCCTTGGTGTCTTTATTATGGAATCATTTTTCATTATCAGAGATGATAGCGGATGGGATTCAAAAATGGTAGATAATATGGTTTAAGATAAACTTGGAAACATCTTTTCCAATGAGATACATTAAAGGCATATCCTCAAGCCATTTCATAAATTATTTTGTGGTGGTAGTAATATGCTTGTGATCTTATGAAGAATTGGGATTAATTTTACCAATAAGGTATAACCCCCATGTGAAAAATGGGCGAGGTGCAATGATGGGTTGTAAAGCCGATGAAAGAATATGTATAAGATCATGCTTTTGGTAAGGCACACATTTCTTAACATATAAACGTGAGTCAGATTCCATTGTATGCCAATAGTAACCCACACATAAAAGTTTCATAGCAAGGAATATAGTAGTAGAATGAGCACCAAAAAATCCATGAAATTATCTAATGGCTAAGGTGGAATCATCATAATTTAAACACAGTAACAAGGTTTCCTCATAATTTCTTTGATATAGGGTTTGACCATGGATAATATAATGGGATGTTCATTAGAAAAAGGATTTGCGTTGGTTATGAGTTAAGTTAGATGGAATGGTATTGTTATGGAGGTATTCATAGATGTTATTGTACCAAGGCTAAGTGAGATAAAACATCTCATAAACTATCTCTAAATTTGGATTATCATAAGCTGGTATTGTGAAACATTCTATAATAAGCTAATAGTGCTTAGTTTGAAGATCAAGGAACTAATTATTTCCATGGCATCGACTGCTCTTTTGTTATCCCTAGGAACTTATTCAAATTGTATAGATGTAAAGAAAAAATTGAGGCTATCCACCATCCTATTTTATGGTATTATTTTGTCATTAAGTGATTGGAATTCATCAGTGACTTGATTTATCATGAGATTGGAATCACCAAAGACAAGAAGATTTTGGATACCCCATTGTATTGCAAGTTTAAGACTAGCTATAATGGCTTCATATTATGTGATGTTGTTTGTATAAGGAAATTCAATCCAAAATTATTTAGGAATTAAGTCCCCATTAGGAGTAGCCAATAATATTTCTACCCCAAACTATGATATAAAAAAAAACCATCAAAATATAATAACTAGACTAGAGATTCATCGATTGACATAATTGCTTCATCTTGAAAATATGTGATAAGAGGTGCACAATATTTTAGAGGAGCCTTTGCTAATACATCTGTTAGTAGCTATCCCTTGATTTATTTTTGAATTGCATACTTATAATCAAACTCACTAATAAACATGACCCACTGAGCCTTTCTACCTATCAAATATGTTTTGGATAAGAGATATTTAATGGGGTCGATTTTGAAAATGATTTTTGTTTGATTCTTAAGCATGTAGTGGAAACATTTTTGTGAATAAAAAATAACCAAAAGACATGATTTTTACATGGAAGATTAATTAATCTCATATGACACAAAATTTATGCTTAGGTAATATACTAGTTGTTCTTATCCACTATCATTATGTTTTGCCAACAATTGCCCTAATGCATACCCTATAACATATATATACAAAAGGAAAAAAATGTTTGTAGTAGGTAGCATTAATATTGATTAATTGGAAATATATTATTTAATATTCTCAAATTCCTTATTACAGTCCTAATTCCAAGTGAACATAATGTCATTATTAAGCAAGAATGTGATGGATAAAAAATGTTTGCAAGCTATAATATGAACTGTTGGAGGCTTAGGTTGCACCCTAGCTGAGATAGGGAGTTTTTAGGTCCTATTTCTCAAACCTAGTCCAACATGGGAATGACCCTAGGCTATGGGTCACCCAATCTTGGGTTAGACCTCTAAGATTTTTAATGAAGATAGATCCTTTGATGCATCACTTGAATGCTCTCCTAATACCTAAATAGGTTGGGATGAAAAGAGTGAAATAATTGCATGAATGAAAACCTACTCTAAGTGTGGTGATGCATCATGAACTCATTATATCCACTGATAGGATTGAACTATTGACACACAATGGACTAAGAATAAACTTAACACAGTGCCTACAATGGTTTCCAAGCAATAATGCTTCACCTAGAGGTCATTTTGATTAACTTAGGCTGGAGGGAAATGAGGGCAAACCCTTATTGAATGTACTTACTATCATAAATCCACTCTATACTTGAGACATAAACATTAAGACACACTAGATGACCTACAAGGAAAGTTTGTTAGAACTAAGGTTGAACTTGGACCTGCAAAGGGAAGATTGATCCACTTTTGCATATCAAATAAATAAAAAACACTAAACACAAATTTTTAAACAATTGTAAGTGTTTTTCTCATTAATCCAAGAGGTGCATGAGTATAAATTCTAGTATATTCTAGTCATACCAGCCTTGAGGGATGAAAATCAAGAGATCAAAGATTAAATTTATAGAAGAATGGGATGAGAGAGAGGGGAAGGGACACATGGGAGAGTAGATAAGAGGTCATAATTATCAAGGCTGAGATTACCATAAAAAGTAGTCACAATATCCACTTAAAACTTTATTGAGCCCTTCCCTACATTAATGCCACCATGTATTTTCCTAGCGTGGAAAGATGGATCATGAAGGTCAAGACCACTACAGGAAGCAACCACCCCCACTACATGAATCCTTCTTGAGATCTTTAGCATAAATTCCCTTCATTGTAGGGATAAAATCCTCATATTCATGCACCTAATAGATCCATAATTAAGTCTACTTTGAGTGGCCATAGGTTATAGAAGCTATAATTGTGTCAAAAGATGAGGCACTTTTCTATGTCTTGTTTATATCTACACCTAATCCAACCTAAATATGTATTTACTATAGATTGAAAACCAATCAAATTTATTGGTTTTTATATAGTCATTATACTGTTGTAGAACTACAGGTTGCATAACCTCATTCTTGACCTATATTAGGTTTAAAAAACCTATCATGCCTCTAAAATTTCATGGTTATAGAGCTTTGGCATTAATAATTTTGATTACATAACTATGTCTAATTAATGGTGTTTTATTAAGATCTAATGGTGATATAGCTCTTTGAATCATTTGCTCTTGGTTCGACCTAAACCGTATTCAACTTCTACTTGAAAACTTTCAGCTTCAACTTTTAATCTTATCCATTAATCTTGATCTAGGCTTCTCACATTGATCTAATTGTCAGCTCCTCATTCATTCTATAGGCTCTATAGTCAGTATTGGTTGGTTCCTTCACTTTTTCCATATGGCATCCTCGCATTCATCCTGATATTGTTAATTTATTGACCTTACGCATACCATCGATCTCCCTTTGCATGGATCAAACATATACCATTGATTTACCTAACAATTGTTGTGTTCATGACACTTAGCATTTTCTCATTCATTCCCAGGATCCGTTTACTAGTTAACCTTTTTATCATTGTTGATCTACTTTGGTATGATGGATTGTGCACCATTGATCAGCTTGGACCCACTATTTTCATCAATCACCATGCATCGTTATATCTTATCTTAGATCCCAATATATTGACACTTGTTAGCTCTATGTTCATCTTTAGGAACATTTAAATCCAAATGGATACTTACTATAGCTTAATCTTGATGTCTTCATACACGTCATCATTTCACTAAATTGTCCCTACAAGATGTCTAAATGATGGTTTGGTTTATTTAGCTTACGTTAGTCAGTTTTTACTTAAACAAGGGTACTATGAGGCATCAAAAGAAAGATAAAACAAAGACCATCACAAGTTTAAAATGATAAGGGTTAACATTTTGCTTATTAAGACTAAAATGTCAATATTTTGGGTGACTCTAATGGCTTGACTAGCCTACTGGTCATGGAACCCAGACACATTCATGACAAGGTGACCCAACAAAGAAGCATAAGATGATGACTCTTTAGAATGAATTGCACTCTTGACACATTAGAGACTTTCATCAAAAACAATAAAAACACAAATAAGGAAATAAAAGAAACCTAACACTAAACAACACACCTAACAAGTAAGAACAAATAAAGGAAAGAACTAAACAACAAGACACAACCTGAAAACTTATACAAAGCACTTATTTGGACAAACTAACTAATACAAAGCTGACCTAAAATTGACTTCATCCCTCTAGGATCAAATGGTAATGTGATCTAATCACTATGACACCCTAAAGTGGAGCTATCATATGATGATTTGTGTGTAATTAGACTCTGTCCAATTGGTGACAACTCCTTCCTATAGCTAACACTCTCCTTATTACCTAGAAGAGTGAAATGAACATCTGGATTCATTCTTATGTGCATGGGTTTAGTGTAAGGATCAAGAATCTAATCATATTCCTCCCAAATATTTATATCTTGGATTACTAACTTGATCTCCTCTTCAGTCAGGAGCTAATATTGGTTTTGCTCATTAAAATCCAAGTAATCTACCATCAAAGCATCCTTGACAAGTTCTTGATCTTAAAGATTTGACTATTGTAAAGGTGAGGTATCTAAATTTAAGAGTAATTATTCTAAACCCTCCTAAAAGGAAATCTTATCTTGGTTAATGAATAAATCACAAGGTTCATTCGAACCTCTATCACCTATGTACAAGTCACTAGGCTAATTACTCACCTTTTTAATTTTAGTAGGGTCAATATAAGGTTCTTGATCAATGGAAGTTTGTTCATCTTGATCCCTAATGGAAGGTGATAGATCATTAGTCCACTCAAGTAGAATCACTTATTTAATTGGCACCTCTTATGTTACGTTGCTTTCATCATTTGAAACATTGGCCTATTGTTCAACTATATCACTCAAATCTACCTTGCCAAGCTATTCCATTTCATTCAAGAACTCCAAACACAAGTGTTTCCCCTAGTCTTCTAATGGATTATTGACATAAATATCAATATCATCATCATGGATGCTACCATATAATTGGTCTCTTATGAAAATATCAGCTTATGTTTCATTTACCTCAGCTCCATCATTATGACATTGCAGCTACCTTTTATCATCCAAGATCTGCTCATGCTTACCTTCTAATCTAACAAAGTGCACAGGGGTCGTAATTTGAATATATTCTTCATAGACACTAAAAATGTCTTCTCTAAGGTGTTATTGACACTCAACCACAATTGTATCATTATCTATCTCTTGATTAACTTCCTCCTACTTTACCAACTTTGATAGTTTGCCCACCATGCTTGACTGATCCAATTTTCATTTTGGTGTACTTGAATTCTTTTTAAGAGGGGAGAGGGTGGCTAGGCAATAGATATCATTAAGTTTCTTGATGCTTGTAAGGGTATCCTTATTAATAGGTATCTTGAATGGTTTCTTAAGAAGTTCTTGGGATTGAGGGGGGATGTGAAGAGGGGAAACAAGTACTTGAGTAATAGCAGATGAAGGACTAATAACATATTTCACACCTACTTTTCTTTCCTTATCCTCTTTTTTAAGGGTGGGCATGATGAAATTAGGATCCATGGCCCATGAAGGCTATTGAGTTATGGAGCTAAAAGCTTCACTAATAAGCTAATGTGGAGGTTGTTGGGCTTACACAGTAATCGGCATCAGTCAGAACCAATAGACATCAGTTAGGGGTCGACCGACATCGGTTAGGGGTCAATCGAAATTGGTTAGGGGTCGACTGACATTGGTTAGGGGTCGGCTGGCATCGGTTAGGGGTCAGCTGGCATCGGTCATCTTCAGACTGACACTGACTTCTATGCATTTCTAGCTTTTCTATTTTTAGCAAAATAGATTTGAGCCTTTGATTTAAGAGGTGGATCTAAGAGTGGCGAATGCATGGCTCATGAACCTTAGTGTTGTAGTATACTATATATTAGGGTTAGATCCTCATAGCATGTACAACATAATTTAGTAATTGAGTTGATTTTAATTGATTGAGAGAGAGAGAGAACTCCTGAGGGAGAATTACTATACATCTGAGAGGTGTAAGGAGAGAGAGATTTCTTCATTGTATTTCCTTCTAGAAGAGTCTAATACAAGATTGGTTATTTCTTGTATCTCCTATTATTTGTTGTTTCTAATTTCTAGTTACTTATTACTTTTGGTTTTAATTTCATGTTTAGTTGCTTATACAAAAGTAATCAATTGTACTCTAAGATCTTAACAACTGGTATCAGAGCGTGTTAGTGTTTGTTGATTACAAAATTCACTCACAGGGGTTTTTGATTGAGTGGGAGCAAAGCAATGGCAGAATAAAGTAAACTAAGAATGGAGAAATTCAATGGAAAGAATTATCAATTATGGAGGATGCAGATTGAAGATTATATGTATCAAAAAGATCTGTATTTACCATTGCGTGGGGTTTCAAGGAAACCCACAGATATGGAAGATGAAGAATGGAATGTTCTTGATAGAAAAGCTCTTGGATCTATAAGGTTGAGCCTGGCAGCTTCTGTGATTTCCAACTTATCACAGGAAAAGACAACGGTAGAGTTAATGGATACTTTGGCAAATTTATATGAAAAACCCTCAGCTTTGAATAAGGTATATCTTATGAAGCAATTATTTAATTTGCAAATGCAGGAAGGTGGATCTGTATCTAGTCATCTTAATGATTTCCATGCAATAGTAAATTAGTTAAATTCAGTCAAAATAGTTTTTGATGATGAAATTAAAGCTCTCTTAATCTTATGCTCTTTACCTAAAAGTTGGCATAGCTTGGTAATGGCAGTTAGTAATATTGCATCTACTTCAAATATCTTGAAAGTTGATGGTGTTGTTAGTGTAATCTTGAATGAAGAAATTTGCAGGAAAAGCACAAGGGAAACATCAGGTAATGATTTAAGTGTTGAAAGTAGGGGAAGGCAAAGAGAGAAGGGAAAAAAAGGGAAATCAAGGTCAAAGATGGGAAGTAGATCCAAATCTAGAAATGGAAGAATAACCTGCTAGAATTATGGAAAGAAAGGGCATGCAAAGAAAGATTGTTGGTTGAAGGATAACAAAGAAAATCAGCATGGAGGTAATAAAGAAGCAAAAGTTGTAGGTATTGTTGCACAGAATGCTCTTATATTTTCTTTGGATAATAAAGTAGAATCATGGGTTTTAGATTTTGGTGCCTCTTTCCATGCAACCCCAAATAGAGAATTTTTTAATGATTATGTCCATGGAGATTTTGGAAAAGTTTATTTAGGGGATGATGAGCCTTGTAAAATTGTTGGCAAAGGAAAAGTGTAGCTGAAATTGTAGAATGGCAACACATGGGTGTTGAAGGATGTCATACATGTACCCATCCTGAAGAAGAATTTGATTTCTGCAAGAAAGTTGGGTGATGAGGGTTGCACAGTAATTCTCATAGCTGAATCTTGGAAAGTTTCCAAGGGTGCACTTGTATTATCAAAAGGTAAGAGAGTAGGTACAATTTATCTATCTACTTGTATTGTTAGGTTGTGGAGCTAAAAGCTTCACTGATGCAGACACGGAGAAGGCCATTGGAGGGGTTGCTAAAGGTTGCTAAGCGTCAGGGCAACCAGCGTCGGTCTGATCAGCCGACGTCGGCAGGACAGTAAAGAGAAGCAACCGACGTTGGTCAGGGATCGGCCGGCGTCGGTCACCTCCAGGCTGACAGGGACCGACGTCGGTCGCCTGTGTGGTTCGGACTGCATTTATTACAGGCAGTTAGCTAACAAACCAAGTGTTTGCATGAAGAGATCTATTTTTAGACTGAGAGCTGTGGATCTAATTATTGTAATTAGATGTCTAATCATTGTTTGGATAAGATCTATATAATAGACTCATGGTTGTATTGGAAAAAGGGTGTTCTAGTTTGAGTTGAGCAAAGTTTGCTCCTTCTGTGTGTGAAGTGAGTAAGGGTGTTCCTCCTAGTTCCCTATCAGTGCCAAGCTTGGTACTGGTTGAAGAATCATAAGGACTTGGTGAGGCAAGGACAAGGGTTCTTCAGGTGTGTAGGATCTTGGTCACAGTTGCATGGCCTATATAGGAGATCTACATGGTAAGTAAGACCGTTGATCTGCAGGTGTATGTGTGTGCAAGGTCAAGGTTCATAGGTGAGCAGAACCGTGTTTGATTTGCAGGTGTGCAGGATCATATAGACAGCAACACAACAAGGAGCAATATCAGGTAGGATCTACTTGGAGTACAGGTGTGTACTCGAATAGAGCAGAGAGGAAGGCAAGGGAGTTCCTTCCATAAGTATGGTCTGTTGAAGTGTAGGTTATTGCAGGTTCATGGGAGATCTACTTGAAGTACCTTGAGTACTTGTGGAGCATGTGGAGTGCTTGTGGAGTGCGTGGAGCACTTGTGGTGTGCGTGGAGCACGGGAGGTGAACACCAACTCTGTATTTGAGTTGGGTGTTGGGACCTGAGAGGGAGAGCTTTGGGGAGAAGATTTACTGTTCACTTGAGGTGTGGGAAACCTCTGTAAGGTGGTGGAGAAGAAGTGGCATCTTCTTTATTGTATTCTTTTCTGTATAAAGTGTTAATATAATTTGTGTATTGTCTCTCATATCTTGTGTTATTCTGAATTCTAGTTACTTGGTGAATCTGGTTAATTTCTGCATATTAAGTTGCCTGGTATTGGTAATCAATTGTGTGCTTCCGGTTTATCTCCCAACAAGTGGTATCAGAGCTAAGGTTGTAGGAAGCAGGTTTTGTGTTTGGTTACAGGGCACTCTCAGGGGTTTCTGATTGAGTGGGAGTAGAGCAACAGCAGATCAAAGTAAGCTAAGAATGGAGGAGTTGAAAAGCACAGATGGTCACTCACGGTCCTATGGAAAGAAAGAGCAGGTAAAAGATTATTGTTGGTTGGTAGCAGATCAGCATGAAGGAACTGAAGAAGCAGATGTTGCAGGTGTTATTGCACAGGATGTTCTTGGAGGTTTCTTGGATAAAGTTGAATCTTAGATAAAAGATTCGGTTGCCTCTTTCCATGCAGCCCTAGGTAGAGGAGCTGGTGAGCCTTGCCAAAGAATTGGCAAAGGGGAAGAAGCTGAAATTGCAGGCGGCCAACACACAGGTGTTGATGAAGGTCATGCAGGTCCCAGGTTTGGAGATATGGCTAATTTCTTCAGAAAGATTGGGTGATGAGAGATGTACAAGAACTCTCACAGCGGATGCACTTGAATTAGCTGGTGGTAAGAAAATAGGTACCCTTTATCTACTTTTTTATATTACTGATTCTTCTTCTGTTGTGGAGATGTGGCTTCATAGGCTTGGTCACATGAGCAGGAAGGAGATGCATGTTCTTAAGCGGAAAATAGATATATTTGACAGGCTTAAGAACTGGAAAGCCTTGGTGTTTATGGAGGAGATGGCGGATAGAACCCAGTGGATGGTGCTGGATACTTCTGAGCAGGGCAATTTGGACATGGGTTTTGATTCAAAGAAGATCGTGGGTAAAAAGGCCACTCACAGGCGAACACAGGTACCGGCGTCGGTCAAGAGGAACCGGCATCGAACAGACAGGTGTTGATGTCGGTCATGTGCAGACCGAAGCCAGCAATGTCGGGCAGAGTAAGACCGACGTCGGTCATGGGACCGACGTCCGCAGTAGATAAGATCGATGTCGGTCAGAGGACCGATGTCGGCAGAAGGGACACCGCAGGGATGGTGGTCAGGGACAGACTCATGGAACCGACGTCGGTCGGATGCAGACTATGGGGTGACCGAGGTCGGTCACTGTAACAGATTTTAGGTGGACAGCACGCTGTCAAGGAGTCTCAAACACCCATACGAAGGACTGAAGACGTAAGTAGGCCCTCAAATTCGTTGTTCCTCTTCTTTATACATGTTGCTGATTGTAGAGCAGGAAGGATCCAGGAAACAGGTGTGAGCTTGGCATGGATGAGGATGTGATTCCTTGGAGGAGAACCAAACAGGTGTGTTTTGGTAGGGTTGCCAGCAGGTATGAAAGCACAGAGACGAATGGATTCCTTAGTAGAAGAATAGAGAGAACGGATACGTGAGACGAAAGATCAGGTATATGGTCTTGAGGAGCTGCAGGACAATGGTACAGGTTTTGACAGGTGGAGGACGAAGCACGGCTTTAGTCAATGTCAGGGTAACTACTGTGGTTTGTCTTACCAGGTGGATGATGAGTCGCGACATCATTCTGTTGCTGTATGTGGATGGTATGTTTTTCTAGCAGGATTGTACATACAGGGTTTTGCTGAGCTAAGGGTAAGATTAGTTCAGTGGCGTGTCAGGAGGAGTTTGGAGCAGCGAAATTCTTTGACATGGGAGGCATGGAGATCACAGGTTGATTTTGTCTCGAGTGGGAGCTGATGTGAATCAGGTGTTGGCAGGTTCAGGATGAAGAGCTGGAGCACACTAAGGGATGGATAGGTACAGTGTTCGAAATCAGATGAGGTTTGGTATAGACCTGAGTATTCCCATGCAGTGGGAGCTGTTAGAGAGTTAGGAACCAATTCGGGGAAGTGGATTCTCAGGTACTTGAGAGGGACCGGCAGCAGGGATTCATGCTATGCAGGGTCAGGACTTCACTACATGGATTCGTAGGTTCAGATGTGGCAGGGTACTCGGATGACAGGAGGTACATCACAGGTTGTGTGGTGGGTTGTCTTCAGGATTGAGATTGAAGAGGGATACAAACCAAGAAATAGATTAGATGGGGTACAGGTACAGGTACAGTGCAGCTGTTTATCTCCAGTGGGAGATTGTTAGGTTGTGGAGCTAAAAGCTTCACTGATGCAGACACAGAGAAGGCCATTGGAGGGGTTGCTAAAGGTTGCTAAGCGTCAGGGCAACCGGCGTCGGTCTGATCAGTCGACGTCGGTAGGACAGTAAAGAGAAGCAACCGACGTCGGTCAGGGATCGGCCAGCGTCGGTCACCTCCAGGCAGACAGGGACTGACGTCGGTCGCCTGTGTGGTTCAGACTGCATTTATTACGGGTAGTTAGTTAAAGAACCAAGTGTTTGCATGAAGAGATCTATTTTTAGACTGAGAGCTGTGGATCTAATTATTGTAATTAGATGTCTAATTATTGTTTGGATAAGATCTATATAATAGACTCATGGTTGTATTGGAAAAAGGGTGTTCTAGTTTGAGTTGAGCAAAGTTTGCTCCTTCTGTGTGTGAAGTGAGTAAGGGTGTTCCTCCTAGTTCCCTATCAGTGCCAAGCTTGGTACTGGTTGAAGAATCATAAGGACTTGGTGAGGCAAGGACAAGGGTTCTTCAGGTGTGTAGGATCTTGGTCACAGTTGCATGGCCTATATAGGAGATCTACATGGTAAGTAAGACTGTTGATCTGCAGGTGTATGTGTGTGCAAGGTCAAGGTTCACAGGTGAGCAGAACCGTGTTTGATTTGCAGGTGTGCAGGATCATATAGATAGCAACACAACAGGGAGCAGTATCAGGCAGGATCTACTTGGAGTACAGGTGTGTACTCGGATAGAGCAGAGAGGAAGGCAAGGGAGTTCCTTCCATAAGTATGGTCTGTTGAAGTGCAGGTTATTGTAGGTTCATGGGAGATCTACTTGAAGTACCTTGAGTACTTGTGGAGCACGTGGAGTGCTTGTGGAGTGCGTGGAGCACTTGTGGTGTGCGTGGAGCACAGGGGGTGAACACCAACTCTGTATTTGAGTTGGGTGTTGGGACCTGAGAGGGAGAGCTTTGGGGAGAAGATTTACTGTTCACTTGAGGTGTGGGAAACCTCTGTAAGGTGGTGGAGAAGAAGTGGCATCTTCTTTATTGTATTCTTTTCTGTATAAAGTGTTAATACAATTTGTGTATTGTCTCTCATATCTTGTGTTATTCTGAATTCTAGTTACTTGGTGAATCTGGTTAATTTCTGCATATTAAGTTGCCTGGTATTGGTAATCAATTGTGTGCTTCCGGTTTATATCTCCCAACATGTATTACTGATTATTCTCCTTTTGTTTTATCTACTTCAGATGTAGATGCAAAGTTGTGGCACTGTAGGCTTGGTCACATGAGTGAGAAGGGAATGAATGTTCTTAAGTCAAAAGGTAAGCTTTCAGATTTGAAAAGCATAGATCTAGATTTTTGTGAGCATTGTATTTTTGAGAAATAGAAGAAAGTGAGGTTTCTCAAAACTGGGTCAACAAAGAAGAAGCACAAGTTGGAGCTTGTTCACACAGATGTGTGGGGACCAGCTCAGGTAGCTTCTATTGGAGGATCACAGTATTATGTTTCTTTCATTGATGATGCTACAAGAAAGGTATGGGTTTATTGCATAAAGAGGAAATCTAATGTTTTTGACACATTTAAGAAATGGAAAGCTTTGGTTGAGAATGAAACAGGTTTGAGATTGAAGTGCCTTAGATCTGACAATGATGGTGAGTACTGTAGTAATAAATTCATCAGTTACTATTCTATGAGTGGAATACATAGGGAAAGGATGGTTCCAAGGACACCTCAGCAAAATGAAGTTGTTGAAAAGATGAATAGAATAATAATGGAGCATGCACAGAGTATGAGGTTGCATGCTAGTTTGCCCTTACAGTTTTGGGCAGAAGCTGTAGATACTGCAATTTACCTAATTAATAGAGGACCTTCTACTGCACTAGATGGTGGAATTCCAGAAGAGGCTTGGATAGGTAAAAAAGTAGATCTTTCATTTCTCAAAGTTTTTGGTTTTGAAGTTTTTGTGCACATTGATAAAGAAAATAGAAAGAAGCTAGATATAAAATCTATGCGGTGCACTTTCATTGGTTATGGTTTTGGAGATTTTGGATTCCAGTTGTGGAATTTAGAAACTAACAAAATTATTAGAAGCCATGATGTAGTTTTCAATGAGAAGGTGATTTACAGTGATCAGCTCAAGAGGCTAAATAATTTTGAGTAGGGAAATCTTGATTTGGAATAGGTTATGATCCAAAATGAGCTCACAGGTAAAAATCATCACTCACAAAAAAACACAGAGACTGATGTTGGTTAGGTGGAAATTGACATCAGTCAAGTGGAAATCGATGTTGGTTAGGTGGAGACTGACGTCGATCAGGAGGAATTGACATTGATTGGGTGCAGACCAGCATCGATCAGAGATGACTGAGATCGGTCACTGTCAGAAGGAAATTTGGGCTGACAGCAAGCTATAAATGAGTCTCAAACGCCCATAAGGAGGTCTAAAAGGGTAAGTAAACCTCCAATTCATTATTCCCCTTCTTTATACTACTTTTTTCTCACTGATGGTGGAGAATCAGAAAGTTTTGATGAGGTAATGCAAGTAGAATCTAGGAAACAGTGGGAGCATGGCATGAATGAGGAAATTAATTCCTTAGAAGAGAACCATACGTGGGATTTGGTTGAGTTGCCAGCTAGAAAGAAAGCACTAAAAACAAATGGGTATACAGGTTAAAGGAAGGAGAGAATGGACAAATGAGACATAAGGCCAAGTTGGTAGTAAAGGGATTTGCACAAAAACCAGGTATTGATTTTAGTGAAATTTTTTCTCCTGTAGTAATGATGACTTCTATTCGGACTATATTGTCTTTAGTTGCTATTGAGGATTTGCATCTTGAGTAGCTTGATGTTAAGACAACATTTCTTCATGGAGATTTGGATGAAGAGATATATATGGATCAGCCGGAAGGTTTTGAGGTCAAAGGTAAGGAGAAACTTGTGTGCAGGTTGAAGAAAAGTTTATATGGTCTTAAGCAAGCTCCGAGACAATGGTATTTGAGGTTTGACAGGTTTATGACAGAGCATGGCTTTAGTAAATGTCAATCTGACCATTTTGTTTATTTTAACAGATTAGATAATGGTAGTTATATTATCTTGTTATTATATGTAGATGATATGCTTGTTGCAAGTTCACACATGCAAGAAATTACTGAGCTTAAGGTAAAATTAGCTGACACATTTGCCATGAAGGATTTAGGAGCAGTAAAGAAAACCCTTAGCATGAGTATTAAGAGAGACAGGAAAAATCATAGTTTGATTTTATCTCAAGAGGATTATGTGAATAAGGTGTTGGAGAGGTTCAATATGCAGGATGCAAAACTGGTAAGCACACCTATCACTAGACACTTCAAGTTGAGCAAAGAATAGTGTCCTAAATCACATGATGAGGTTGAGTACATGAGTAGAGTTCCATATGGTTCAGTAGTTGGGAGCTTGATGTATGTAATGGTATGTATTAGACCAGACATTGCCCAAGCAATGGGAGTTGTCAGTAAGCTTATGGCCAATCTAGGAAAGGAACACTGGAAAGTAGTTCCGTGGATTCTCAGATATCTAAGAGGGACCAATAGTAGGCATTTATGCTATGGAGGGTCAAACACTTCTCTACATGGGTATGTAGATTCAGATATGGTAGGTCACTTGGATGGTAGGAGAAGCACCACAAGATATGTGTTCACTATTGGTGGAATGGTGGTTAGTTGGATTTCAAAGTTGTAGAAGGTTGTTGCCTTGTCTACTAAAGAGGCAGAATACATTGTAGTCATAGAGGCTAGCAAGGAAATGATTTGGATGACTCGATTCATGGAAGAGTTGGGAAAGGAGCAAGAGAGTTACAGATTGTATAGTGATAGTCAAAGTGCAATTCATTTGGCAAATAATTCAGCCTTTCATTCAAGAACCAAACATATACAGCTTAGGTACCACTTCATTAGACAGGTATTGGAGGATGGAAAGTTGAAGCTGGAAAAGATCCATATGGATAAGAACCCTACTAATATATTAACAAAGCTGATAACAAAGGAGAAGTTGAATCTTCATTCAACTTTTGTTGGTCTTCAAGATTGAACTTGAAGAGGGATAAACAAGCCAGAGATGTTTATAAGATGTTGCTATATAGGTACAGGTGCAGCTGTTTATCTCCAAGTGGGAGATTATTGAGTTGTGGAGCTAAAAGCTTCACTAATGAGCTAATGTGGAGGTTGTTGGGCTTACACAGTAACCAGCATTGGTCAAAACCAACCAGCATCAGTTAGGGGTCGATCGGCATCGGTTAGGGGTTGATCGACATCGATTAGGGGTCGACCGGCATCAGTCATCTTTAGACTGACATCAACTTCTGTGTGTTTTCAGCTTTTCTATTTTTAGCAAAACATATTTGAGCCTTTGATTTAAGAGGTGGATCTAAGGGTGGTGAATGCATGGCTCATGAACCCTAGTGTTGTAGTATACTATATATTAGGGTTAGATCCTTATAGCATGTACAACACAATTTAGTAATTGAGTTGATTGTAATTGATTGAGAAAGAGAGAGAACTCTTGAGGGAGAATTATTGTACATCTGAGAGGTGTGAGGAGAGAGAGATTTCTTCATTGTATTTCCTTTTGGAAGAGTTTAATACAAGATTGGTTGTTTCTTGTATCTCCTATTATTTGTTGTTTCTAATTTCTAGTTACTTATTACTTCTGGTTTCAATTCCATGTTTAGTTGCTTATACAAAAGTAATCAATTGTACTCTAAGATCCTAACAAAGGCTTTCATGTGCGTATTTTTTTAGGATCTTTGGTAGATATAGGATCTTGAACACAATTGGATTGCCTTGGGGAAGGAAGGTGAAGGTAGTCTACCTTTGGGGTGATTGGAAGAGGTGGCATAATGTGGAACTTAGAGAGTGACTCAAACTTGAATTTCACCTCCACACCATGTTCAAGTTTACACACCATATGAGACAAGTCTTTGAACAAGTATCCTTCAACCTTAGTCATGAAGTCATTACCCAAAAATAAGGCAAAATGAGGTAGCAAATCTACTACAATAAGGTCTTGCATAATTGAAATTTTGGGGTAGGCATGGAAAGTGAGTTGAAGATTTCTAACAATGCCATATACTTTCATGGGAGACCTAGTCTATTACAATTCAAAGTTTAAAATAGGTTCATACCTTAGATTCAAGGTGTCTACCACCTATTTAGGAACAATTAAAAGATATGCCTTATCATTAATTAAATAATTATGGACCAAAAAATCTCCTATGACTAGGGAGGCAAGAAAAGGAGATGTGGTGACAAATTTAACTGACCATGGTTGGTGTGTAAGATTATTTTGATGAGGAATAAGAGCTTGGCAGTCAACCCTTTTCTACTATATATGACTCTCCTGTAACTTGTCCCTTTTTTTCTTAATCTCTCTATCTCTAAGTGTAGATAATTAGTTTTGGTGGAGGTGGATTACAAGGGGTAGAAGGTTGATAATATGACTGATTATGAGGATGAGGAGGTTGTTATAGAGGTGAAGGAGGCTCAAAGTATGGTGGATGATCTTGGTAGTGTGTAGGATATGGATTATATGGTTTGTAGGGATAAGTTTATGGGTCATATGGGCTATGGTAAGGTGGATATAGGGGTGGAGGGAAAAAACCTACCTCATAAGCTGCCATGGATCCTTCAATATGTGTATCAAACCAAAACCATGACTAAAAACCTTCTTACCTCTACAACCATGAATCCACTCATATATTTGAATTTGATATTGATTAAAAACCTCCCAAAGATGCCTGACTTTACCCAAGATGACTTCATATGATGTTGTTGATTTCTGCATCTTCCAAATGTCCTTTAATATCTTCGAATCATACTTTTAGGTACTTGAAAACTATCCCATCGAGTGTGCCAAAAAAATTTAGAGGCTTAGGCTACACCCCAGATAAGAAGGGGAGTGTTTATGTCCTCTTGATCAAACCTAGTCTAACATGGGAATGACCCTAGCCTATGGGTCACTTAATCTTGGGTTAAACATCTAGGATTTTTAATGAGGCTAACTCCTCTAATGCATCACTTGAATTGTATCCTAATACCTAAATATGTTGGGATGAAAAGAGTGAAGGAATTTCATGAATAAAAATCTACTCTAAGTGTGGTGATGCACCATAAATTCATTGTATCCACTCATAGGCTTGAACTCTTGACACACTAATAGACTATGAATAAACTTAACACAGTGCCTATAATGGTTTCCAAGCAACAGTGCTTTACCCATAGGTTAGTTTATTGACTTAGGCTGGAGGGTAATGAGGGTAAGTCCTTATTGAAGGCACTTATAATTAGTAATCCACTCCATACTTGAGACATCAACATTAAGATACACTAAATGACTTGCAAGGAAAGTTTGTTAGCACTTAGGTTGAACTTGGACCTACAAAGGGAATATTAAACCACTTTTTCTTATAAAAAAAATACAAAACACCAAACACAGATTGGTAAGCAATTATGAGTGTCTTTCTCATTAATCCAAGAGGTGCATGAGTATAAATTCTAGTAGAGTTTAGTCATACTAACCCTGAAAGATGAAAATCAAGAGCTTAAATCTTGAATTTACAATAAAATGAGATGAGTGAGAGGGGAAGGGATGCATAAGAGAGTAGAGAAGGGGTCATAATGATCAAGGCTGAGATTACTACCAGAATTAGTCATAACAACCACTTAAAACTTCATCAAGCCTTTCCCTACATTAATGCCATTATGTCTTTTCCTAGAGTGGAAGGATGGATCATGAAGTTCAATACCAAACAACAAGTAACCACCCCTACCACATGAATCCTTCTCAAGATCCTCAAAATTAATTCCCTTCACTGTACGGACAAAATCCTCATACTCATGAACTTGATAGAGCCATGATTAAGTCTGATTTGGGAGGCCATAGGTGCCTACTTGTTGAAGCTATGATTGTGTCAAAAGATGAGACACTTCTTCATGTCTTATTTATATCTGCACCTACTCCAACTTGATTATATATTTACTATATATTGAAAACAAATCCAATTTATTGGTTTTTATATAGTCATTAAATTTAGGTAGATCTAAAAGTTACATAGCTTCATTCTTGAAATATATTAGGTTTAAAAAAACCTATCATGCCTCTAAACATTAATGGTGATAGAGCTTCGACATTAATAATTTTGAATGCATAACTATGTATACTTAATGGTGTTTGACTGAGATCTAATGGTGACATAGCTCATTAAAGCATTTGATCTTGATTCAACCTAAATCATATTCAACTTTTGCTTAAAAAATCTTGGTTTAAAATTTTAATCTTGGCCATTAATCTTGATCTAGGATTCTCACATTGAGATAATTATCAGTTCTTAATTAATTTTTTGGGCTTGTAGTTAGTCCTGGATGGTTCCTATGCTTTTGTCACATGGTGGCATTGGATTCATCTCAAGCTCATTGACTTATTGACCTTACACGCATCATCGATCTCCCTTTGCATAACTCAAACACATACCATTGATTTACCTGATAGTTTTCATGGTCATGATGCTTAGTAGTTTCTCATTCATTCCTAGGATCTACTAATTAGTTGAACTTTCATTCATTATTTTTCTACTTTGGTACAATGGATCTTGTACTATTGATCAGCTTAGACCCACTATCTTCATCAATCATTATGCACTGTTAGATCTTATCTTAGCTCCTGAGATCTTGACACTTGTCAGATCCATGTTTATCCTCATGAACATTTGAATTCAAATGGTTATTTTCCACAACTTAATCTTGATGTCTCCATGCACATCATCATTCTACTAAATTATCCTACAAAATGTCTAAATGATAGTCTAGTTTCTTTAGCTTATGTTAGTCATTTTTTCCTTAAACAAAGGCACTATGAGGCATCAAAAGCAAGCTAAAAGAAAGACCATCAAGATTTTCAAATGATAAGGGTTGACATTTGGCTTGTTGAGGCCAAAATATCAACATGAACTTTTGAATTGCCTAAATTTTACCTTGCAAACTATGAAGTTTCTTGAGATTTTTAGGTGGAAGCATATTAATTATAGTTGAAATTTTGGAAGGATCAACCTCTATGCCACAAACTGAAATTATGAATCTCAAAAAAATTCATGTTTTAACCTTGAAGAAATACTTATTTGGATTTAAATAGAGCTTGTACTCTCTCATTCTATCAATTTTTTTTGCATAATATATTAGGATGCTCTGATATAGATTTGGATTTAGCAAGAATGTCATCAATATAGTCTTCCATGATGTCATGAAAGATAATTTTAATTACTATATGGTATGTGGATCCAATGTTCTTGAGGCCATAGGGAAAAACTTAATAGCAAAAAGTGCCCCAAGGCAATGTAAATGATGTCTTGTGTTGGTCCTCAGGAGCTATTTTGATTTGGTTAAAACTTGAGAAACCATCCATTAAAGACAACATATCATGACCAATAGTGGAGTCCATAATCATATCTATGTTTTTAATTGGAAATCCATCTTTGGGACATGCCTTGTTTATATCCCTAAAGTCTGTACATACCCTAATTTTGGATGGTTTATTTGATACTAACACAACATTAGATATCCAATCTGAGTAATCTATGAGACATACAAAGCCAACCTATAATTGATTTTTTAGTTATTCCTTTATTAAGAGTGCAACTTTAGGATGTATTTTTCCAAGTTTATGCTTTAAATATTTTGCATCCTGATGAACCATAAGACAATGCATAAAAAGTGAAGGATCAAGCCCTGGCATGTATGCATAAGACCATACAAACACATTAGATAATTATTTAGTCAAAAGGGTGAAAGTTTCTTGTTCTTATTGAGTTAATGGTGTGGCAAGCTTGACTATCTTTAGATTTTCCTCTGTCCCAATGTTAACTACTATGGTGTCTTTAAATAAGAGAGTTGATTTTTCTTGATATTTTATGTGTGGTGGAGGAAGATTAAGTTCATCTGCAAGGTTTTATTATGGAATATTTCATTTGCTTGTTAATGATTTGATCAAAATTTTCTAATATATTGTATTTATTGCACAAATGATTTTCAAAATGTCATGTAAGGGATCTTATATTTTCATGTTGTGGAAGCTATTGTTTGCTTTTCTAGGGTTTATCTTATGTATGAAAACATATTCCTTTCCATTTATATTGAATTCATTCTATAGCTCTTTTAGATCTTATGGGAATAGTCACATGTATTGTCCTTTAGGGTGCCTCACATTAGGGAAAACTTATCCCATTTAATGTCCACCTCCCATCTCATCCAGTTGTTTAAGTCATGACAAAATAAGGTGAAGCCCTAAGAATAATGTTACCCCCATCTAAGTGACCAAGGAAATTTGTCCCCAAGGTCTACCACAAGGTAATGACTCAAAAGCACATGTATTTAATTTGCCTAAATTTAACTCTAATTGTCAATGGTTGGAGAAAATATGATTAATAGGGAGTTTATGGGTCATATACCCTCTGAAAGCATGCTCAAAAGTTAGGTGCAATGGGCCTAGACTGCTCATAACATCAAGCTTGGAAGCATCTAGAACATGACTAAGGGTTTTTTTCTACTATGTTTCATAGACCCTAGCCATGTGGGTGTGATTTTGAATAAATAGACCACTTGGTACATTCATGACTTCTTGATGGTGCTTTCACCATAGACCTAAGGTTTCATTGTCTTAGAGCACACTGATCTAAAATTCCCTATCTAGGTTACATTCCTTAGGTTACCTCTACCTTGTTGGCATTTCATCAACCAAGTTAAATCTTCCATTGGAATTATTGTGTGTCATGAGCTTGTGAGATTTTATTTAGTCCGTCCTCAAAGGAGGGTTTGTGTGAAGGTGTATTTATCTCAAGATCTCAAATATTTTGTTGAGATTTAGGGTAGCAAATCTCACCACTCCTAGAGGTTGATTTATATTAACTTGTGGTTGATTTATATTAACTTTTCCAACATGTGTCTCTATTGCCAATCCATGGACCACAAGTTCAAATATTTTCATCTATAATTACCTCACAATAGGTCAATTTCCAAACCCACTTTTGATAATCCAAATAATAATCAAGAGGATGGGTGTCACAATGTTGGGGGATGAGAAAATAACCATAATAAGGATAGTTTAGTAGAACCATATTATTAGTAACAAGTTGTCTTCTAGTTTTGTGAATCATGCACCTTTACCAACTGCTCAACCTGCTACAAAGTCACCACACGTTAGTCAACCTACAAAGAAGCATGTTTAAATTTATGTTGAAATAGTTAAGCCCAAATTTTATAGTACCCCATGGCTATTTATGTGTTTTGATAGTTCACAAGTTTCCTTAGATATGTCTCTTGATCCCTTTTTTCTTCCTTCACATATTTTCTTGTTAAGGAGTGAGTAAACGCATACACAATAATTCCTAGGAATTTTTGACTCATTTTTTTACTCTTCCCATTAGGTAATATACATGGGATGAGGAGTATGTGGTAGAGTTGACAAGTAGATTATAGTTTCAACGTCAGGAATTCATGCATTCTAACAATGCACAATTTATGAAAGATGATATGAATCCCTGGAGAGATTAGATTATAAGGATATGCCTCTTGACACCTGTAACTTATGAATTATTATTTATGGTATGTCTATGGTGTTACAAAGTTATCTTATAATTATGTGGTGCAAGACTTCTAAAAAAAATTAGATATTGGCATCCTCTACTTTCAAGAGGTTAACATGGTGAATTTCCTTCTTTGTGTTGTTAGTAAAGTGATTTCTCTTGATAGTATTATTTTGACAAGCAATCATTTTCCCTAAGTCATGGTGGCCTTAATAACTTTATTTCTTTGAAATGACATCCATATTTTGGGGATTATGGATCTAACCCATCACATCATGTCATTTGGGTGATTTTTAACATTGATAATTATTCTTTTAGCATTATTAATGTTTATGCCTCACATGACACCCATGACAAGATGACTCTATGGTGGTGGATTTCCAAAAACCTACCAGATTCTCACTTGGAAATTTATGGTTACTTCAATATGGTATAGTAACCTATTGATAAAATAGGCCATATACCGATGCGTTGGTAAGATGGCAAGAGGGAAACTTGGCTCTTCATGTGAAATAAATATTTGTTTTTATGACCCCAATAATGGTCACCATCCCACAACTAAAGTTTTGTACACTTGGACTAATCTTTGAAGAAGATATGATCATGTGCTCAAATGGCTTGATTGAGCTATGCTCTCCACTCAACCATAATTTTATTTCAACAATAATTATTCTCTATTAGTGGAATCCATGCCAAATTTTATCCTTTCAGACCACTCACCTATCCACTTTTACATCACTTCATAATTTAAGTAGCCCAAAAAATAAAAAATGTAAAATTTTTTAACATAGTTTTATTAGAGAATGATCTTAATATGGCCTACATTCATCAAATTTAGAACCTTATCTCTCTGTGAATTAAGTATCTAGGTTAGATCCAATGGTGGGCTGACACCTGCAATCACATGACTATATTATTTAGATTTATGTCCATCAATTGGCCCAACTTTGGTGGCACTATTATTCCACCACCTCCTCAAAGTTGAGCTATGTAGTGGTGATGATTTAGTAAAAACCCTTTAGTAAGCCATTGCATTTCTTAGGTGGTTGGATTGAGACAATATATCTGAGTTGTAGATAATTAAAATGCTTAAGTATCTCAAATCAGGTGAGCCTACATTGGCTTAAAGTTAGGGATAGAGTTTCCAAATATTTTTTCCAAATCCTCAAAGCCAAACACTCTTCACAATAGATTAAATTTATTCAATATGTTAGGCAACTCACACTAATGTGACAAACATTGTCAAAGCTTTTGGAAGGCGCTATCAACAACTTTTCATAGCTCAAGTGTCTTCCCCTGAGCAACAACAAGCCCTTAACCAATGTCTCTCAATTTTCCCTTGTAAGATAAATCCAACTCAAAGGGTTACCTATGATAGGAAAATTTTCATTGAGGATATATTTGAATTTGTTATACAAATGGCCAATGACAAAGCTCCTAGTTGTGATGGCTTACATTGTGAATTTTATTATAAAAAAAAAGGTGGGGCACTGTTGGTCCTAATTTATACCAAGTTTATCTAGTCTTTGGGCCCTAGTATTAACAAAGGTCACATCAAATTTATACCAATGCAAAGAGACCCTAGGTTAATATGTAATTTCTGGCTAATCAACTTACTTAATTTCTCTTATAAAATAATTGCCTAAGCTTTAGTGATTTGGATTTGCCACCTTTTACCTTGTATTATTTAACATGAGCAAACCATATTCATTCATGGCAGAAACAATCTGGGTAATTTCATTATGGTGTGTAAAGGCATGGATTGGGCTCACCATTCTAATTAAAAGGCTATGTTTATTAAAATTAACATTGAAATAGCTTATGATCAAATTGAGAGGTCATTCATTTTGGCTAGGATTTGGCCCAACTTTATTGTAATCAATTTGAATTCTTTTTTTTTATGTTTATGCCTCTCTTTCCATTAATGGAGTCAACTATGAGAAATTTAGACTTTTTAGATCCATTAGGCAAGGTTGCCTATTGGAACCTGATCTTTGTGTTTTCATTATTGAAGGTTTTGGCTATCTGCTTGCTAATACTCAATCTCAAGGGCTTACCTATAGTATTTCCTTGCCTTCTGAAGAGCATGTGTAACTTCTTAAAGGGAATTTCTGGAATGATTTCTTTCTCACCCTCATTGAATATGAAGATAACATTGCAAATTCTATGCACTATTTATATTATTTTTTCTTGCTTCTAACTCTTCCATTTAATGGTGAAAAATTTAATGTTATAAACAATCCTTCCTCCATCCAACTCCCTAGGTGAGCTATTATGAGTGGAAATAACTCCAACATGATGAAAATTTCAAGTTCCTAGGAATTGAATTTGCATCCCAGGCATCCCCTTTTAGCCTCTATAAATATGGGGTGGATAGGATTGATAAAAATATTTCATAATTTATCATCAAGCCTTTATCATTGGCTAGTAAGTTTCAAATTTGCTCCAAGGTACTTTCAGCCACCACGTTTATTATTCTTCTTGTTGGGTTCTAGCTAAAATGTCAGTCCAAAATCTCAAAAAAATACTTTGTAACTTCATTTGAGTTAATCCCTCCACTGGTATGGGGTCCTATAGGGTGGCCTGGGAATACTGTTGTCTTCCCCCAAGAGACATGATATATGGGTTTGATTGACATTTCTCATTAAGTCTCAGCTCTATGTGTCAAAAATGGATTATCCATGCCATTGAAGGGAATGAATCCTATAAGATCTTAATTTGTCATTATATTTCTCAAGGAGCCCCTCATGGATGTTCAATGTAGAAAGTCCTAGGTATTTCTAATCTTATTACTCATACAACCCCTATGAAAATTTTGGGGTCCTTTGTGATTAATAGTATTTGGAAAGCCTAAGAAAAAGTTAAACCTTGGTTGTTTTGGAATGGCTTGGTTTTTTGTGATTTTATTTCTATCAACTATCATTCTCTTTAGTGGTCTCTTATTAAGAATTATCATGTCATCCCTCTTACATAGGTGCCATGTATACATTCTCTCAAGTTTTTTTTAAAGAAGAATTTCTACAATGCTTGATATGTTTTGTAATCTTTCTTGTTTCTGGCTCCCTTAGGGTAAGTTCAAATATAAATATAAGTTTTCCTTTGTGTACAAGGAATCATATGAGGATATTATCAAGGTTATATCTACTAATTTGATTCACAAAATCACTATCTCCTCTTCCTACCCTTGGTGGAAGGATTAGAAATGGTATGTTGACACCACTTTCTAGAATTACATTGCTCACAAAGGATATTAATGGATTTCACCACATTTTCCCATGGTGGATAAGCTTAATGCCAGATGGCATATTCTATTACCCTTATTAGTCTAGGGGAGATGTTTTCAAACTATTTGGTGTGCTTGTATTGAACCTAATATTACTCATTTTTCTTAGTGTTTGCTTCATTAAAGGCTTCCTATTAGCATAATATTAGTTCAATTTGGGGTAGTACATCCTCAATGCCCATTCTATGAGCACCTTGAGACTCTCATGCTAAGCACTTTTAATGGTTTTGTCCTAACGCTCAATGTGTTTGGTCTTGGATCCATGATTTGTTCAAGCCCTTCCACCTAGAACCCTTCAGTTGGTTTCATATTCTCCTGGGTGACAACCCTAAGATACCCTCTTAGTTAACCCAAGTTTGGCATGCTAATAGAGTGAAAATCCTATTCTAGTTATGGAAAGAAAGGAATTTGGTTTTGTTCTTTGATGTTGTTGTTGACATTCACTTTTCTATCTATAATAAGTCCATGGTTATTTCTAATGTACTTTTGTAGATTCAAGTTCAAACCAACAAAGTTTCCATGCTCATGTGCCTCTTTCCTTGCCTCAAAACTCACCACCAAAAGGCATTAGTGGGCCCTTGTCAAGTGGATTTCATCATAACCGGTCTCATCGGTGCTCTTAAAACCAAGCTATTGGTGCTCTATAGCTGCATTGCTCTACTACCCTAGCTCTGCATGGAGGTTGGGTCCCTCTACCTCCTCATTATTCGTGGGCTCAAGGTTGGGCCTCTTCGCCCTCTACGAGCCAATAAGATGGATTTTACCACATGAGAATGCTTGGGGTAGCTGTCAACTTCCTCTAGACAAAGGATTTCCACGGTTCCCTTTAGCTTTTTCACCCCAATGCATAAAGCAAGACACAAAAGTTTAAGAAGAAGATGATCACTATAATTTTGATTCTAGTTAGAACCCTATTAGTGAAGGGAAGGATCTCTCGGGCTCTGGTTGGGGTGATCCACTTTATCTAAACTCCTCTTATGTTGGGCTATTTTCAACTATTACTTAATATTTTTTGATATTATAGAGATATCAAAGACTTTGCTTAATTATTTGTGTATTTTATTCCTAAGCTCAACCTAGTTTGTTATCTTGCTCCTAGGCTTTGCCTAGTTGGTCATTGTGGTGTGCTTTATAATATCATTTTTTTTTGAAATTTTTTCTACCTTGTTAATATTTATATTAATAATATAAACTCTATTTCATCAACAAAATAAAGTGATATAAGCTCTCTATTTATGACAAGTTTCAATAATACTTGTCTTCTAATTGGATATTTATTTTTTTAATTTGTATCCTTTATATAATAAAATAATATGCAGCATTTTCTTTTCATATTTTTTTTATTTTCCACTCACCTTTCTAATAAAAAAGACAACTTTTTAATTTAATTTTTTATTAATTAAAATGAGTTTAAGAAGACAAAACTAGATTTTATCCCTGCATATTTTTTTCAAATAAAAAATTACATAATTTTAATTAGTAATACATATTAATACTCATAAATTGTATTATTACTCTTGCTAATATGAAACCTTATTCTAATAACCTACAACTTAATCTCTAAAATATCTTAGCTCTTTACAATTGATACAATCTAAGAATGGACTAGCCATTACATGATTCTTGTTCTATAGATAACGGTCTAGAATTTGAGATTGTTTTTACCCTCAACTGATTTTCGTCAAAAAATTTGGTTAAATGCTTTTAAAATGTATAGTTTAATTCAAAATATAGTATCTTTTTTTCTATTTTATTTCTTATAGCAAACTAAACTTCTTATTTCCATGGATGTGTGTGATAAGAATTATAGTCTATGAATCATGGTTTCTATTAAAATGTATATTTAAACTTAAAATATAGTTTCCTTTTTTCATTTTCATTTTATGTAATAAACTAAACTACTTAATTCTATGGATGTGTGTGCAATAAGAATTACAATCCATTCTGGTTGCTAAGTATTTAAAGTTGTTTTCTTACAAATACGACATAGTTTCTTAAGAATAACGGTTTTTTAATTCAATTATATAAGCGATGAATGCACCCAAAGTTTATAAGTACTTACAATCATTTTTTTTTTTTTTTTTAATTGTAAAGTTGTCTTGTAAATATTAGTCACAATTTAACATACAAAATTGTAAATTGCAATAAAAAATTTTAATATGATTTTTTTTTTTTTTTTTAAATTGTTTAAATCTTCGACTGAATACTAAGCATTGAAATGTTCTATTTTATAAATTTTATTTAGTGATCGACCCTAGTTTCATTCCCTATAATATGAAGATCTTTATATTCAACAAGAATTGATCCCTAATAAATTTCTTATAAACCAAACAACTTCACAAATAAACTAACCTTTTAATTAATTTTTAATTTTTAAAAATTTAAACATTACAAAAATATAATACCGATGTCTATAAGTACTTTTAAAAAAAAAAAAATTGCACGAATATTAAAGCAAATTAACTAGCAAAAGCAAAAATAATAATGCCATACTTGCCTACCGATATTAAAAAAATCCTTAGATCCTAGTTACTCCTAAGTGGTCCCGTAAAGTGAACATTGGCGTGGGATTACATTAAACTTTTGCCTATGGAGTTTTTGCAGATTGCAACTTGCATACCCTTTTACCAACATTAAACTTTTCCTTATGTCGTGTGTACCTCTTTCACGCCATTGAATAACGTGGGGTTATTTCAGTCCAGAAAGTCATTTCAAAGGTATAATGCATTGATATAACCATCAAATTAAATGCACTTAGTTTATACTGGATTTGTAGAAACTTCTATAAGAGGAAAATTCGAAATTATCTACACCTATATCCAACATAGGTTACCGCATGTTTTAAGAATAAATGGACTACACCTATATCCAACATAAAAATATGACAAATATGTCTAAAATAAGAACAATGTTTAATCATGTTTAATTGATATTTAGAGAGGCCTATATTTGAATGTGTGAATATATGTTTAAAAGTAATAATTATATTAATTAGAAATTTGAAATTGATGCACAATTAATGTATAAAGTATAATAAATGTTTTAGACAAATGTAAAGTAGAATAGATGTTTTGGATAAATAAAAAGAATCAAGGGCATTCTAAATAGTTGATAGATAGGGTTGAAACTAATTTGATGATTATGTCTATCTAATTTGGATAATCTATTTTTTCTCTTCAATTTTCTTATTGTAACACATATACTTTGCAAAATAAAATTTCTTCTCCTTGTTATAATGACAATAATATTTGAAACTTGGCAAAAACAATGAACTTTGTAGGACTTATGTTTTGAGGTACTTAAGTTTTAAAGCACTACCTAATTATTATGCCTTTAAACAATTAAAAATATATCAAAAAATAGTAATTTCCACAATTGAAAAGGTTCCATTGACATTCAAAAACTGAAAGGTGTACAATGTCTTTCCTCCTTGTAATGATTGGTCTAACACAAACTTATGTGTTGCAATGATAAGTTCTCTAATATTGCTTTATCTCTCTAAAATGGTTGGAGTGCTCAACAATACTCTAACAATATTCCATGTAATCTCTTTATGATTCATAGTGTGATGTTTTTAGATGTAAAATGAGCTATAATACTTGTGTATTTATACACAAATTGAATTCAAATTAAGACTCTATTGGTACCAAACCAACACTAAAACCAAAAAAAACTAATAAAGATATGACAAGGGGACATGTGCAACTTGAATTTGATATGGGTGCTCGAGACAATCCCAAGGGCACCAAAAACACTGTACACGATGAGTCAAAAACTTGAATAAGAGAAAGGAGAGAGGAAGGGAATGATAAGAAGAGGGGGACATGATGAAACTTGACAAGTGTGCCAATAATGCCTAATTTAGACCATTTTTTTATAAATATACAAGCACATTAAAACTAGAAAATTGAACAATTTTTAAAAATCTTGAGGGCATTTTTAGCTATCTACATCCCTTTCACTATTTGATGTGTATGTATATACATATATTAACAAAAAATTAATATAAAGATAAAAAAATATATAAAAACAGTAAAACTAGACAATTAAATAACTATTAAAAATCTTGAAGACATTTTTCACTATCTACATTCCTTTCCCCCATTTAATGTGTGTGTATATACATATATAAGCAAAGAAATAATATAGAGGTGGAAATTTTAAGTTTGCACACCTAAATGTTAAGAATAGAAGCAAATAAACCTAAAAATTTGCAAAATCATTCTCCTTTTTCTATTTATATATGGGTCAAAATAATAATAATAAATACTAGAAAATCTAAAGCATTAAAAACTAAAATATCTAGTGATGATGAAACTTGGTCTATAATATCCAAAAGGAAGTCTAAATACATCCCAAATGGAATATGAATATAATCCTTATGTAGTAAAAGTTTCCATGGGTTGAAGTTAGGCACATTTCTATTGTCAAGCATTCAATCCTTATCATCACAAATAGTCATGTGTTCTAAAATATCATAAATGATTAAAGTTAAAAATATATATAAATTTAATATAAAATAATAAAAAATAGATTATTAGGAAGATAATGATATTGTTATTTTGGTTCAATGTTATAAAATACTATGTATGAATAAATAACGTGATAAGATATACAAGATAAAATGTTTAATAAAAGTAAATTATTTGTATATATCACTCTATAATGTCATGAATCTTTATATCAATATAATAATATTATATCATTTTCTATATGATAAATCATGTAAAGTAGTGACAAATGAATTGTAACAATAAATTAGGATTTTCACCCCACCATACATACATTGAATGTAATGTTGGAAAAATACGATCTATTACATTATTTGCTTCAGCAGTTAGCGCTTACTTCAATGATTTGGTTTTGTGTTTAGCAGTTATAACATCGGTTAGTAGGCTTTGTTGGCAGATTGCATGGCATAGCGGTTATAAGTTTCCAGTTCTATTAACCGAGTTTTTTAATGTATATAATCCTAGTTCTATTCAATAAAATAATTGTAGCATTTTGGCATTCAGTATTTTTTATCCTTCATTGGTATCAGAGTAGCAATAACCATCAGATATGGAAGATTGAAAATTAAATGGGGTATTTGCTTTGTTAGTTTTTGTTGCCCCTTCTATGAAATCCATTAGTCTTCTAGTTTTCTTTGCTCAGGGATTTGCATGAACCCTTGGTAGTCATTTGGTGTTTTACTGTAGAAGCGTCAACATCATAAGCAAGAACATTTGCATATGGATTTATCCTCTGATGGAACAGTCTATTCCTTTCATCCTTAGATCATTTTGAGAGAAGACATATTCACCATTTCTAGGCTCGGGTGAAGTTGATATAGTACATCATATTTGAATTGAGAAGCTAGATGTATGATCTTTAATGATTGCATCAAATTATGGTGATATTAGAATAGCAACACATAAACTGTCTCCTGTAGATCATGGCCCATTCAGATTTCATCACACGACTATCAAACACACATTTACATGCACTAGTCAGTTCATTCTCTACAAGTAAATTTTTATTTAAACCAATGTTAGTAGTTTTAGTTATTAAATTGTTATTATAAGTTTAATTTGTCAAGTCCGAGTCATTATTTGTGAAAAAGTATAGTCTGGTTTGTTTATTTAAATCTAGTTTAATTTATGGTCATTATTGCAATTTCTATTTTAAGTCATCTTAAAATATTTTTAGGTTTTACTTTATGTCCTAGGTTATTATGTATAATGTTAAATCAAATCACTATATGGTTATTATCCATAGTCTTATGTTAATATATTAGTCTTCAATCAAAAATTCAAAGTGTCAAAATTATTAATCGGGTTTATTATAGTGATTCATTATTTAGGTCCATTGTCAAAATCAAAGTTAATTATTTATACAAGGATGCACTATCACTTGTATGCGACATACGGTGTCAAATTTTATCAAATGTTAGATAGGTCCAAACTATGGGGGGGATTTATCTTCATGCAACTGAGCTTTAAATCTTCATAGACTAAGTGAAGTAGCCTCATCTATTGGAGGTTGGAGGATATAATGGAGGCTGAAGGATACATAGAGGCTAGAGGACAACTAGCATCCTCTTGTGATTCACCTACAATAGGGTCACATCATTGCTATGGTGACAAATTTTGGTGTGTTTGTTTATATTTTATAGTGTGTTTTTCTATAATCTACTAAGCACTATTTTCCAATTTGGTACCTCTCGAAAAAGAATGTTTTAGGGAGCAAAAGCACTAAAGTAGCACTTAGTTCTTGGAAAAGGGTTTGTGGTAATCTGAGAAACCACTGAAGTGCAGTATAAACCTCTTATAACCCTTCAAGTTTGTGGTCAACTTGCAAGAGAAAACCATATGGGTTTGTGGTAATCCTCATAATCTGAGACACCACAAAAGGTGTTAGTAGAGAGAAGTGCTCCTGTCACTTCCAGGTTTTTGGTAATCCTGGAAGGAAAAACCAAGGTGACACCAATACCTTGAAGCCACAAGGATGACATGCCACCTCAGAAAGTGAATAGGCTATGTGGAGAGTGTAAATCTTTTTACAGTGTTTGTAATAAAGGGGGACCACTATTAGGAAATATGATGTTTGTAGAAACAATGTAATAAAGGGGGGAATGTTGGGAAAATATGATATATTACATTATTTGCTTAAGTGGTTAGCACTTACTTTAGTGATTAGGTTTTGTGTTTAGCATTTATAGCATCGGTTAGTAGGCTTTGTTGGTAGATTACGTGGCATAGCAATTATAAGTTTACAGTTCTATTAACTAACTTTTTCAATGTATATAATCCTCGTTATGTTCAATAAAATAATTGCAATATTTTGGCATGCAATATTTTTTTTCCTTCATTGGTATCAGAGCAGCGATAACCATCAGATTTGGAAGATTGAAAATTAAATGGGGCAACTGCTTTGTTAATTTTTTTGTTGCCCCTTTTATGAAATCCATAAGTCTTCTAGTTTTCTTTGATCAGGGATTTACATGAACCCTTGGTATTCATTTGGTGTTTTACTATAGAAGCATCGACATCATAAGCAAGAACATTTGCATCTAGATTTATCCTTTGACAAAATAGTTTATTCTTGTCATCCTTGGATCATTCTGAGAGAAGACATTTTCACCATTTTCAGCCCCAGGTGAAGTTGATATTGTTAAGGTATGGAGCTAAAAGCTTCACCCATGAGCAAATACAGAAGTTGCTGGAAGTCCACAGTTGCCGTCGACGGTCTGGAGCAGACCAGAAGTTGCCAGCATCGGTAGTAGGTCGGCCGACGTCGATCACCTATGTGTGTCCAGGATCTATTTTTGTGCGAGAACAGAATGTTTGCATGTAAAGATCAACTGTTGGTTGAGTCCATGTTTCTAATTTGAGTAGAACTGATTAGAGCCCTTGATTAGGAGGTGCATCTAGTGGCTGTAATTGTATGCTCATGAATCTCTAAAGTTATATATTAGGGATAGATCTTCATAGCTTGTAGAGGAGAAAGTGTGAGAGACACAACTGTTATTGTAGAACAGTATCGTAATTGAGAGAGAGAGAACTCTTGAGGGAAAGAGATCTAAGAAGAGATCTGTACATCTCAGAGAGTTGTGGAAGAAAAGAAGTTTCTTCAATTGTAATTCCTTCTGTAAAGAGTTTAATACAAGTTTTCAGGGTGGTTTCTTGTATCTCTTGTTCTTTGCTATTTCTGATTCTAGTTACTTATCTATCTGGCTTAATTCCACATTTAATTGCTTTCATAATTGTAATCAATTTTGTTGATTGATCCCCAACAAGTGGTATCAGAGCCTGGTTGTAGGTTCAGAGCTTGATATCCAACAAGAGGTATCAAAGCTTAGTTTGACTAACAGGTGTTTCAGATCTAGTTAGTGTGTATTGATTACAGGTTACTCACAGAGATTTTTGTTTGAGTGGGAGAAGCAATGGCAGAAGAAAGTAAACTTAGAATGGAGAAGTTTAATGGCAAGAACTATCAATTATAGAGAATGCAGATAGAAGATTATCTGTATCAAAAAGATCTATACTTACCATTAGGTGGGATTGATAAGAAGCCCACAGACATGGATGATGAAGAATGGGAAGTTCTTGATAGAAAGGCTCTTGGATCTATAAGATTGAGTCTAGCATCTACTGTGATATCTAATTTATCACAGGCAAAGTCTACGGTAGAGTTAATGACTACTTTAACAAATTTATATGAAAAACCCTCAGCTTCAAATAAGGTATATCTTATGAAGCAGTTATTTAATTTGCAAATGCAGGAAGGTGGATCTGTATCTAATCATCTAAATGATTTCCATGGAATTGTGAATCAATTAAATTCAGTCAAAATAGTGTTTGATGATGAAATTAAGGCTCTATTAATCTTATGCTCATTACCAAAAGTTGGCATAGCTTGGTAATGGCAATTAGTAATACTGCATCTGCTTCAAATATTTTAAAAGTAGATGATGTTGTTAGTGTAATCTTGAATGAAGAAATTCGTAGGAAAAGCACAAAAGAAACATCAGGGAACGCTTTAAGTTTTGAGAGCAGGGGAAGGCAAAAAGAGAAGAGCAAGAAAGAGAGATCAAGATCTAAGTCAAAGATGAAAGGAAGATCCAAATCCAAAAATGGCAGGAAGCCACAATGTTGGAATTGTGGAAGGGTAGGGCACATAAGCAAAGATTGTTGGTCAAAGCCTAAAGAAGACAAATAGCATGATGATAAAGAAGAAGTAAAGGTGGCAGGTATTGTTGCACAAGATGCTCTTATATTCTCTTTGCATAATAATATAGAATCTTGGGTTTTAGATTTTGTTACATCTTTCCATGCAACCCCCAATAGAGAATATTTCAGTGACTATGTCCATGGAGATTTTGGAATAGTTTACTTAGAGGATGATGAGCCTTGTAAAATTATTGGCAAAGGAAAAGTGCAGCTGAAAATGTAGAATGGCAACACATGGGTGTTGAGAGACGTCATGCATGTTCCCAGCCTGAAGAGGAATTTGATTTCTGCAAGAAAGTTAGGGGATGAGGGTTGTACAATAACTCTCACAGCTGAATCTTGGAAGGTGTCCAAGGGTGCACTTGTATTGGCCAGAGGTAAGAGAGTATGTACTCTCTATTTATGTAATTGTATTACTAATAATTCTCCTTCTGTATTATCTACTTCAGATGTAGATGCAAAGTTGTTGCATCAAAGGCTTGGCCACATGAGTGAGAAGGGAATGACAATTCTTAAGTCAAAAGGTATGTTTTTAGATTTGAAAAGCATAGATCTAGATTCCTGTGAAGACTGTATTTTTGGAAAACAAAAGAGAGTGAGTTTTCTCAAGACTGGGTCAACAAAGAAGAAGCAAAAATTGTAGTTTGTTCACACAGACGTGTGGGGACCAGCTCAAGTTGCTTCTATTGGAGGATCACAGTATTATTTTTCCTTCATAGATGATGCTACAAGAAAGGTATGGGTCTATTATATTAAGAACAAATTTGATGTTTTTGACACGTTTAAGATTTAGAAAGCTATGGTTGAAAATGAAACATGCAGGAGATTGAAGTGCCTTAGATCTGACAATGGTGGTGAGTTCTGTAGCCACAAGTTCAACTGGTATTGTTATATGCATGGGATCTGCAAGCAAAGGACTGTTCCAAGAACACCTCAGCAAAATGGAGTTGCTGAAAGGATGAACAGAACAATCATGGAGCATGCAAGGTGTATGAGATTGCATGCTGGATTGCCCTTAGAGTTTTGGGTAGAAGCTGTGGATATTGTAGTTTACCTGATTAACAGAGGACCCTCTACATTGCTGGATGGTGGAATTCCAGAAGAGGCATGGATAGGTAAAAAGGTAGATCTATCATTTCTCAAAGTTTTTAGTTGTGAAGCCTTTGTGCACATTGATAAGTAAAATAGAAAGAAGCTGGATGCTAAGTCTATGAGGTACACATTTATTGGCTATGGCTCTGATGATTTCAGATTTAGGTTTTGGAATCTAGGAACTAACAAGATAATTAGGAGCCGTGATGTTGTTTTCACTGAAAAAGTGATGTATAGTGATCAGCTCAAGAAGCTGAATCAATCTGAGCAGAGCAATGCAAAATTAGACGAGGTGAAGGTCCAAAATAAGCTCGCGAGAAAGAATAATCATAGACAGGAAAACACAAAGACTGACGTTGGTCAAGCAGCAATTGACGTCAGTCGTACAAGAACCGACGTCGGTCAAATAGTGACCGACGTTGATCAGGCAGAACTGACGACAGTCAGTTACAGGCCTGGAAGTGACCGAGGTCGGTCACTGTTAGAGAATTTGGGTGGACAACATGTTGTGAATGAGTCTTAAACACCCATCAGGAGGTCAGACAGAGTAAGTAAACCTCCAATTTGATATTCCCCTTCATTATTCTATTTATTGCTTACTGATGGTGGAGAACCAGAGAGTTTTGATGAAGCAATACAGGTGGATTCCAAGAATCAGTGGGAGCTAGGCATGAATGAGGAAATTGATTCCTTGAGAGAGAACCAAACATGGGATTTGGTTGAGTTGCCAGCAGGAAAGAAGACACTGAAGAACAGATGGATCTATAGATTGAAAGAAGGTGAGAATGGACAAATGAGATATAAGGCCAGGTTGGTAGTGAAAGGATTTTCACAAAAACCAGGTATTGATTTTGGTGAGATTTTTTCTCCTGTTGTTAAAATGACTTCTATATGGACTATACTGTCTTTAGTTGCTATTGAGGATTTGCATCTTGAGCAGCTTGATGTTAAGATAGTGTTTCTTCATGGAAATTTGGATGAAATATATATGGATCAGTCGGAAGGATATGAGGTCAAAGGTAAGGAGAAACTTGTGTGCAAATTGAATAAAACATTGTATGGCCTCAAGCAAGCTTCAAGACAATGGTATTTGAGGTTTGACAGATTTATGACTGAGCATGGCTACAGTAGATGTCAATCTGACCATTGTGTGTATTTCAAGAGATTGGAAAATGGTAGATATATTATTCTGTTGTTGTATGTAGATGATATGCTGGTTGTAGGATCACACATGCAGGATATCTCTGAGCTTAAGGTGAAATTAGCTCACACATTTGCCATGAAGGATTTGGGAGCAGCAAAGAAAATCCTTGGCATGAATATTAAGAGAGACAGGAAAAATCACAGGTTGATTTTGTCTCAAAAGGATTATGTGAACAAGGTGTTGAAATGGTTCAATATGCAGGATGCAAAATCGGTAAGCACACCTATGGCTGGACATTTCAAGTTGAGTAAAGAACAGTGTCCTAATTCACATGATGAGGTAGAGTACATGAAGAAATTTCCATATGCTTTCGCAGTAGGAAGCCTAATGTATGCAATGGTTTGTATTAGCCCTGATATTGCCCAAGCAGTGGGAGTTGTTAGTAAATATATGGCCAATCCAGGAAAAGAACACTAGAAAGCAGTTCAGTGGATCCTTAGATATCTGAGAGGAACTAGCAATAGGCACTTGTGCTATGGTGGTTCGAACACTTCTCTACATGGTTATGTAGATTCAGATATGGCTGGTGATTTGGATGGCACGAGAAGCACCACAGGATATGTTTTCACTGTAGGTGGAACGGCGGTTAGCTGGATATCAAAGTTTCAGAAGGTTGTTGCATTGTCAACTATAGAAGCAAAATATATTGCAGTCACAGAGGCTAGCAAAGAGATGATATGGATGACACGGTTCATGGAAGAGCTAGGAAAGGAGCAAGAGAGTTGCAGATTATATAGTGATAGTCAGAGTGCAATTCATTTAGCTAAGAATTTAGCCTTTCATTCAAGAACAAAGCATATATAGCTTAGGTACCACTTCATTAGACAGGTATTGGAGGATGGTGAGTTGAAGCTGGAGAAGATCCATATAGATAAGAACCCTGCTGATATGTTAACCAAGCCAGTTACAAAAGAGAAGTTGAATCTTCATTCAACTTTCGTTGGTCTTCATGATTGAGTTGAAGATGGAGGAGCTAGAAGATGTTGTTGTACAGGTACTGGTGCAGCTATTTATCTCCAAGTAGGATATTGTTAAGGTATGGAGCTAAAAGCTTCACCTATGAACAAATACAAAAGTTGCTGGAAGTCCACAGTTACCATCGACGGTCTGGAGCAGACCAGAATCTGTCAGTGTTGGTAGTAGGTCGGTCGGCATCGGTCATAGGCAGACTGGCAGGGACCGATGTCAGTCACTTGTGTGTGTCCAGGATCTATTTTTGTGTGAGAATAGAATGTTTGCATGTAAAGATCAACTGTTGGTTGAGTCCACGTTTCTAATTTGAGTAGAACTGATTAGAGCCCTTGATTAGGAGGTGCATCTAGTGGCTGTAATTATATGCTCATGAATATCTAAAGTTATATATTAGGGATAGATCTTCATAGCTTGTAGAGGAGAAAGTGTGAGAGACACAACTGTTATTGTAGAACAGTATTGTAATTGAGAGAGAGAGAACTCTTGAGGGAAAGAGATCTAAGAAGAGATCTGTACATCTAAGAGAGGTGTGGAAGAAAAGAAGTTTCTTCAATTGTAATTCCTTCTGTAAATATTTTAATACAAGTTTTCAAGGTGGTTTCTTGTATCTCTTGTTCTTTGCTATTTCTGATTCTAGTTACTTATCTATCTGGCTTAATTCTGCATTTAATTGCTTTCATAATTGTAATCAATTTTGTTGATTGATCCCCAACAGATACATCACAATAGATTTGCATTGAGAATATAGATGTATGATATTTAATGATTGCATCAAAATATGGTGATATTGGAATAACAACACGTAAACTATCTCTTGCAGATCATGGCTCATTTGAATTTCATCACACGACTATCAAACACACATTTACATGCACTAGTTAGTTCATTCAAATCGACAAGTAAATTTTTATTTAAACCAATGTTATTAGTTTTAGTTATTAAATTTGTTATTATAAGTTTAGTTTGTCAAGTCTGAGTCATTATTTGTGAAAAATTATAGTCTGGTTTGTTTATTTGAATCTAGTTTATTTTCTGGTCATTATTGCAATTACTATTTTAAGTCATGTTAAAATATTGTTAGGTTTTACATTATGTCCTAGGTTATTACGTATAATGTTAAGTCAAGTCACTATATGGTTATTATCCATAGTCTTATGTTAATATATTAGTCTTCTATCAAAAATCCAAAGTGTCAAAATTATTAGTTGGGTTTATTATAGTGATTTTTTTATTTGGGTCCATTGTCAAAATCAAAGTTAATTATTTGTACAAGGATGCACTATTGCTTGTATGCGACATCCGATGTCAAATGTTAGATGGGTCCAAACTATGGGGGGATTTATCTTCATGCAACTTAGATTCAAATATTCATCAGCTAAGTGAATCAACTTCATCTACTGGAGGCTGGAGGATATCCTTCATGTATAAGTAAAATTGAAAAGTAGAAACACAAAATTTTGAAGCAATTAAAAATTTGGAGTCAAGTGAAGAATGAAATGAAAGACTTGAAAAATATACCCCAAAATAATCCTCAAATTGACTTTGGAGAAAGATCTAAAATTTGACAAAGCTTTGATCATTCAAGAAAACAAGAAAAAACATGCCAAAATTGACCACTAGGTTGTGAAGAATGTCAATAAAGGTAAAGCTATCCCTATCAAGAAAAAGATCTAGAAGTGACCATGAAGGCTCTGATAAACACACCCCTGCCAAGAAGAGAGAGCAAGAAGCTAGCTCCAAAGGACCAAGTAAACACACAATGAGACATTTTGACAAAGTGATCAAGAAGACTATAGACAAGACCATAGCACTAGAGAAGACTAAAGATAATTCAAAGGCTCTGGTAGATTACTCAGATTCTAAGGAATCTTCCCTTTAAGCTCTTTTATGTTTTGTTGGGTTTGTTCCTTCCGTGTATTGGGTTATAGGTTTTTGTTGATGTTTTGTGAAATACTAGTATTATTATGGGGATTTTAGTGAATGTTTAGCGAAAATTTGGTGTATCTCTAAGGGTCTTTGTCTTTTGTTTGTCCTATGTGTGGTTAGTCCTGTTTACCTTTAATTTTTTTTACTAGTTACAGGAACCATTAAAACCTATTTATTTCCCTGATAAAAAAATATAAATAAAATTTATTTCATTCTTAATTTTTACTTTTCAAACATAGTTGTGAGAGATTAAAAAACATGGCCAATTGACGAGACTTTTTGGCACATAAATTGAATCATGTGTGAAATATTGCCACACCAATTGATGTGTTAAGCCTGATAAGTCATTATGAGCCCAAGTTACTTAGTTTTTACTTGTTTTGAAATTATGAAAAGTGTGAATTTAATGAAAGGGATTTTTTCTCCAATTTAGGACCAATGCACTCATAGAAGGATTTGTATGGTCCTAAAAATATTTATGCAGTCCTAGAAAAATTTGTATAATCCTAATATTTTTTCATTTTTTATCTTTTTGATGTTGCATTTGTAAAAATTGATATTATAGTTTTTTTGTGTGAAAACACTAATTTTCACCTTACTTTATTGTGATATAGAGAACCATATGCATGCCAGAGTTTTACAATGGCACAATGCTAAATATAATGTAGGGATTGAGGCTAGATGAGTGATGTAAGAGAATCATCAAAAACATTGTAAAGTTGGTCTTAATTAGGTTTAGTAGAGTAACTTTAGATTTTATAAACTTTTATATGTTTCATCATCCTTCATTATGTTTCATCACCCTTTGTTAGTAGTCAGTTTGGCCTAAAACTTAATTTCCTGTCAAAATGCAAAGTTTGAAAATTTAAATTTGATTTCAATGGTTTTGGGGGTATAATTAATTTTGGAAGGTCTAGATTGGTATGTTAGGGACCTTGAGGGTCTAAATATATGTGTTAAATATCATATAATATTTATTTATAGTTTTACAATTTGATAAAGAGAAATTCAACAAAGGAGGATGACTAGGAAAGCTTGTTGTACAGTTCAAATGTGGTTGAGAAGATCTTGTTGACGAAAACCAACCAAAAAATAATATTAAGATTTTTTTTAATGTTGATAAGGATCAAATCAACTCCATATTATTATACTAAAGATACATAATCAAGGAGTAAGATGTAATTTGAAGTAGAGATGGATGAATAAGAGTGGTGGTTGCAGGTCTTTAGGTGTGTGTATGATAGTAAGAGCATGCAAGACCTTATATGTAACTATTTGATGAATAAAGAAGGATTGGAATGATTTTTGATATACTCTTAGGTGTTATGGACATTTAATTTTGTGTTATGTTTATTCTTGAATCACACTTTGTACTTTCAAGTTATTCCTAAGACAATTTGGAAACACAATTTAGTTTATCTACAATTAAAGAAACATATGTTATTTCATGTTTAATGATTAATTATAACTTAATTTTTATTATAAATGGTGTGTGAATGTTATAAAAAACATTTTAAAGGTTTAAATAAGTTTTTCCATTCATTAAAACTAAAGTTATCCATTGTATACTATCCTTGGCCTTGTGAAATCCCAATCTAGGGTTTTAGAACAAAAAATATCATATCTTGAGATTTATCTAGAAAAAAACCTTGAAAAATTGTAAATATGTGTATTTTTATGTTGGTTAAGTGTTAAAAAAAGGTTTAATTGTGTTTATTTAAGTATATCTCTATATATTAATAAAGAGAGTGAAGGAGTGTTATGGTACACACCTTTTCACTTGATCTATTGTCTATTATGAAACAATGGATGGATTAATAGTTAGCATATGATTGAAAATTTATAAAAAATGGCACTCATAAGGGAGTAGGAGAAGGAGATCATGAAGGAGTAATAGGAGAAGGGAGGTTAATGAGTAAAAATAAGGATCATAGTATCACAACCAAGGATAGGTTCTCTCCCAAGCTTCAAATCTACAAATCTAGGAGGAAAAACAATGGATAATTATGATAAAAAGATCACAATTTTTTTTTTGGCATCAGTTATAGAGGAAGATAGATATTGGTGGGATGAAGAAGTGAATTTGAGAAAAATAGGTGCTAGATAGAAAGGAAAATTGGTAGGGAATCAGGAGCAAAATTTAGAGAAGATTGAGGGTAATCCAAAGTCCTCAATTTTTAATAGGGAATTAGTAGAAGTTAAACCATAGGGTTTAGATATTGCTTAAAAGGAAATTGGAGAATATTATTCTTTGGAAGTATCTATGGAGAAAAAGTTAGAATCTTTAGGAGATGGGGTAAAAATTGGTGAAGCTAGGGTTTTGGAATGGAAATCAAATCCTTTTATTTACAAAATTTGTCAATTGATAGGTTGTGCCCTAATTTGAAAATATGTGGGAAAATGGCTAGTGGTGGGAGCAATTGAATTCTAGATAAAGGAGCATTGGGGTTCCTTAGTGTTGGTTAGCTTTCTTCCAAAAGTATTTTTTGTTGGAATCTTTCAATCTAAAGAGGAGAAATAAAAGGTGTTAAAAAATAAATCCTAGTTTTTAGGTGGAGTGGGTCTATGGATTCAAAATTGGAGCCCTAATTTTGACCCTTTAAAAGCTAGGAAGGGAAGTTATCTAGTGTGGATAAGATTTTATGGTCTACCCTTAGAGTATTGGAGTGAAGATTGCTTGACTGCTATGAGAGGATTGGTGGGCCTACTAATGGAAGTGGATAAATCCTCATTAGAAGGTGGAATAAGAACTTATGCTTGGGTCATGGTTGTGCTTGATTTGGATCAAGATATTCCAAAATTTGTGATTATCAAGATAGAGGGAAGAGTTTGGAATCAAGGAATTGATGTGAAAAATATTCCTTTCAGATGTTACAAATGTCACCAACCAGGCCATATACAAAAGTTATATAAAAAAGTAGGAGCTTTCCTCAAACCAAATCAGTTTAGATGGTATCCTAGTGGAGACTAAAAAAGGATAAAAATGGATAAATAGGGGTAATTAAGGTTTTGGAGCAAAAGGTATCTCAAAGTAAGGAAGAGGATGCTGCTTAGAGATTTCAATATCAAAAGATACGTGAAACATAAAATTTATTTATTAAGTTTGGGATAAAGGATGTTATTTCTCCAACTTCAGTGATTAAGAGCTGTGAACTCATTGAAAAAGAATCACAATCCATCAAATCATTGGTTCTTAAAAAATAGATGAATTTTGAGAGCAATAATAGTTTGAAGATTTTAGAGGAAGTAGATAAGGAGGTGTGTGGCTCAGATGAGGGGTCAGGTTTTGAGGAGGATATGGAGGACTATTCATAAGGGGTTTTGATTTCTAAGGAAATTATCTCTATTTATCAGACTCAAAGTAAAATTTCTCATCCAAATTAGGGTTCTAAAATTAGGCAGGGAAGGAAAACAAAAAAAAATCTCATTGTAGGTGAAGTTCCGGTGGGTAAGTAGGGCATTTTATAAGAATTTTTGGATGTTTCAAGGTGGGGGGTGGAATTCCCTCCTCTAAAATGATGAAGGTTATGTCTTGGAATGTTAGGGATTTGAATGACCCTAACAAGATACACTTGATAAAGCATCTGATTAATATAGATAAATTGAATCATTTGATGCTTCAAGAAACTAAGTTGAATAAAGAAGAATCAAAAGACTTTTTGAGGTCACTTCGACAATGTTGGCAAGGGTTTTTTGTGAAAAATATTAGAGCCTTTGGTGGATTGGATATTCTATGATCCCCCTTTTCTTCTAAAGTCGAGTTGATTTATTTGGGTCAAAATTGGAAAGTGGGTAGAATCTCTAGTTTCCAATCTGATTTATAAGTCTTTTTGATGAATATTTATGGTCCTCAGGGAGCTTCTTTGAAAAATATTTTTGGGAAAAAATCTCTAACTTTTAAAATAATTTATAGGTAGAAAATATTATTTTAGGGGGACATTTCAATGTCATTTTGAACCTCAAAGAAAAGCAAGTAGGTGTGATAAGTGAATCTCATGTTAATCAAGACTTTGGTTTATTTGTTGCATAGAATGAGTTGGAAGATGTTGAACCCAATTCTAGTTGGTTTACCTAAAATAATAGGTGTCTAAGATCTAACAATATCCTAGAGAGATTAGATAGATTTATAATTTCTTCCTTATGGAACCAAAGCAACAAAAAATTGAATTATTGGGTTTTGCCTCAGACTAGGTCAGATCATTGGCCTATCTCACTAAAAATTGATTATGATCCCCCCCATAAAAGATTCCCATTTAAATTTGAATTAATGTGGCACAAAGATCCTATTTTATTTGAACTTGTTAAGGATTTGTGAGATCTTTGTTCCGTACCTCTTGGATCCAGGATGTATCAGATGAGTAAGAGATTAAAATTCATGAAAGGAAAGCTCAAGGTTTGTAACCAAGAACATTTAAATAATATTTTTTAAGAAAATGAAAGGATCGAATCTGAGCTACACAATTTGAATGATTTTTTTTCAAATGGGGAATGGATGTTGAAACTTATAATCTCGAAAAAGCTTTTATTAGTGATTATGAAAAAATTATTTGTAGAGAATAATTTTTGTGGAAATAAAAATCTAGGGAGAATTGGCTCAAAGATGGTGATAGAAATTCAACCTTTTTTGAGCTTTCAAAAAAAGCTAAAATAAAGGTAATCAAGATTGCTCATATCTAGTCTAGTCAGGGGGTGGTTTTGGAATCTCTAGAAGCTATTAAAAATGAAGCTACTCAATTATTTCAAACATTGTTAAATGAAGAAGAATTTTTAGATGAAGTGCTCAGAATGTATTTTTTCCTCTCATCCCAACAGTGATCACTCAAGGTATGAATGAAACACTGTTGGCACCCTTTTTTTTGGAATAAATAAATAGGGTGGTTTTTGATATGGCCAAGGATAAATCTCCTAGTCCTAATGGTTTCCCAATAGCCTTCTTTCAATTATTCTAGGAAGTTGTGGGTATTGATGTTTGGGAGATGGTGGAAGAATCCAGATCAAAGAAGAAAGTGATCCTAGAGTTGAATATGAATTTCTTAACTCTATTTTTGAAAGGTGATTCTTAGTCTTCCTTCTTGGATTTCAGACCAGTGACTCTTTCTAATATAGTTTATAATATTATTTCAAAAGCCATTGCTATAAAAATGAAACCTTTTCTCGAGAAATTAATTATTAGTGAGTAAGTGGGATTTGTGCCAGAAAAGAGTATATAAGAAGGTATTATTATAGCACATGAGAAAATTCATTTCGTGTTACATAATCATAAAAAAGGCATGTTGGTAAAATTTGATATAAGTAAATCTTATGATAGGGTGAATTAGAGATTTATGTTCAAGATTATTCTAAAGTTTGGCTTTAACAAAGATTGGTGTGAGTTGGTTTTCAACTATGTTTCAAGTCCTAAATTTTTGATGTTGGTTAATGGATGTCCATCTAAATTTTTCTATATATCAAGAGGATTAAGACAATGCAATCCCCTATCCCCTTTCCTTTTTATTTTGATGGCAAAAGCATTGGGAAGAGCAGTGTGAGATGATCAAGCAAGGGGAAGGTTACAACGTTTGTAAATTATAGATAATATTAAAAATCTCACAAATCATATATTTGTAGATGATACTTTCTTTTTGGGAAGGTAGTGGTCGAGGAAGTGTTGGAGTTAAAAAGAATTTCGAAAAGTTATGAAGAAGCTTTTCAGTAAAGAGTAAATGAAGGTAAGTCTGAAATTTATTTTATCAATTGTTTACCTCTGGTTGAAGTTAATTTAGGTAGGATCTTAGGTTTCAAGATCAGGAAGCTTAGAAGAAAATATATGGGGGTTCCTCTATTTAAAGGAACTGGTTTAGATGGTTTATGGAAAGATATAGTAGAGAGGTTGTTTCAATGAATTTATTGCTTATTATTTCAAAAAGGGAAGAAGAAGAAACTAAATATGGGTATGGTTGAAAAACTTGCTTGATTGTGCATACGTGAAATCAGAAGATCATTAAGAGCTCCTCTTTAGCTTGGGAAGATGACCTAAAAATAATAAATCACTTATTTGTTAGATAGATAGTTGGTTGGATTGCCTAGTGATAACTAGATCCTAGAAGCAAGAGCTTCTTCAGGGGTTGCCAATCCACACATTTTAATTAATTAAGTTTATAAAACATAATAGAAATTACTTGCATCAATAATCAAAAGGTATCAAAATTAAACATGAGATGTTTGATAAAGAAATAGTTTAGAAATGACAAAAATATCAATAAGCAAGTCAATACTAATGCTAAATGGATCGCATCTACTTTGGAAAATTAGAAAGGGTCTGTGTATAGGTAGAAAGACAAAAAATCAAATTTAGTTGGGGATGGGTAGGTGAAATTAGATTTCTAGTTTTCACTTCCATAGTGACTATCGATGGTTGGGCTAACCATCGATAGTTAAGGTTGTATACACCTAAATCTAGCCACTGATAACCTCTAACCAGGTTTTTGATGAATTTCTACCTAAAATACACAATTTGGCCTAAAAACACTAAAACACACGAAATGATGTGAAATTGACATATTCAAGTGCCAATTTTGTTTAGGGTATCCTTAAATGGGGCAATGTAATTTATGGGCCAAATAAATTTGGTCAGATCATTCCTAGTCAAAATACCAATTTTGCCCCTAAGTGCCCTAGATTACTCTTTCCTATCAAATCTCTTTCACAAGACCTATGCCTTTGTTATTTGTTGTCAGTAATATCCTAAATGGGATAATGGATCCAATGCATCTAACATCACCTTCCAATTCTAATCTAATCAAATTTTGGACCAATAACAAGGCATTCTAATCAATTTGAGTCATTTATGCACAAAGTGCTTAATCATGCTTAAGAGAAAATTAAACCAAATTAGAACCTAATTAAGAATTCCATGGAAACTTGTTGAAAACTTATTTTTGGAAATGAATATTGAATATCTAAATCATCAGGTGACCTCATTTTTTGGGAAGACATCCATAGGCCATAAATGCCACAAATATTAAGATTCATGCCCTCTTTGCCTCATCATTACTTTCCATGATGCCCTCCATGCCTATTAATTAACCCTTATTCCAATGTCACGATGAGGATAATTATAAACTTAATATCAAAAATTGAATTAATCCTCAACCACACATCTGCATCTCAAGATGGATGGTTCAGGTTGATTCTAGACATTTGAAAAAATTTATAAATAGAGAGGCCATGAACATCATTTCCAAGATATTTTGGTGCAAGTTATAATGCAAAAATATATTTAAGAATCCATTTAAATTAGTGTTGCCATGCCAAATTGATTCCAAGCCAAGCCAAGCCACAAGCCAAAGGTGCCAAGGAGAGATGGAGGTAGCCAAGCTTCCATTACCAAGGACTTCATGAGCACAAGCCGAGAAAGCCACTACAACAAGCATTTTGGAGCGTCCAAAGAAGGTAAAAGAGAGTTTATTTTGCATTTTATTTGTGTGTTTTATTCATGTTTGTTAACTAAGCTCTCCCTAGTGTCTAGGCCTAGAGATGTTTTGCTAGTTAGTGTGTTTCTTTCATTTTGTTTTCATTTTGAAACTAACACCATACTAACCATCCTCTCTTAAGTCAAATTATTAGATCACAAATGTAACCATCAATAGTTGGACAGACCATTGGTGTTTGAGTCAACCATCAGTGGTTACTGTGTAAGGATCTGGGTTGGTAAAAAAGATTGATTGACAAGATCTCAAAGTGAGATTATGAGAGTTGGGTTATTGCTGGGCTAGATATGAAAAGCAAATAAAATAATTAAATATTGAAAATCAAATACTTACTTTACAGAACGTTGATTGGGAGGTTGATTGAGGTAGTTGACCTATTGGTGGAATCTAGCTTGATTCTAAAAAAGTAATAGTACTTGGCACTTTGGCAAAGCTAAGGCGATAAATTAGCTCTCTAATGTGGTAGCTGGTTCACTAGATTACTAATAATGGTTTACCTATAAAAAGAAACTCCTAGATGCACAAGCTCTTGATAATGATTGCATATTACTCATGGTCTATTTCACCTCTTTGATCCTCTCTCTTATAGGCAAGGTAAGAGAGTTACAACAACACATGAATTGGGCCTCCTAATAATAACTCGTACATACAATGACTCACAAAAGGATTTAGATGAGTTTTTTTTAGAAAATCAAGGTGGGTGATTTGCATGTTAGTGATTAAGGAGGTGGACCCTGACCGTTGATGGTTGAGGTTAAGGGTAAAAAGTGGGTAAAGGCTAGGTTAATCTAGTTAAGTTAAATTGACTGTGGGTTAGGTTTGGTTAGGGGTCAGAGGGTTGAATGGTCCCAAGGGGGTCCTAAGGTGGTCTAGGGGATTTTGACATTTAGAATCATAGTGTCTAGATTTACAGTGTCTACATTTTCCCCCTTTTTATTATGTGGCTTGAATCAACAAGATTCAAAACAAAAATAGATTTCTACTTAAATGTCTACTGATTACCTCGAGTATAGGAGGAGTTCCCCCTCAAATTGAGAGATGATGAGGTAAAGCAGAATCAGGTGTAAGTTTGATAAGGTGGATGATGCTGGAAATGAATGTGGGCATCATGAAGGTAGGTGATAGGTTGGGCACTAAAAATACAAATAGGCATGTAAAGTGTGATAAAAACTATGATAGCCAAGATTGTGCAAAGATTAGGTTTCCATAGTTGATAAAAATAAAGGTCAGTGCTAGAAAGACAAGTGACCAGTGTACTACATGATTGATTTTAAGCATGGTAATTAGGTACACTTGTTAGTCTCCTAGATAAGGTCAATATTTTCTAGGGTATCCAAGGTAGGAAGTGCTCTCGTGGAAAACACAAATAGGTCAAGTTTCATGGGTATCTAAGGTAGGAAGTTCTCCTAAAAAGACATGACTGGGTCAAGTAAGCATGAGGTGGTGTAAATTCAAAAGGTGGTCAATATGACAATGTTGTCACTACAATCAAAGGATTAAGTAAAAAATGTTACAAAATGCATGCTAGTTAGGTTGAAATGGACCAACGATGAGGTGATGAGGTGGTTAGGGTGGTTGGAGAAGGTAGTCTCCATAGGTGGGTAAAACTAGGTTGGTGGTGTCAAAGGAGGTGATTGATAAGGGTAATGCAAAAAGTTGGGCATCTTGACTATTAATGGTTAGGGTGCTCAAAGGTGATCATCGATGATCACCATAACCATCAATGGTTAGGGTATAAACCCTAAAAATTTGATGGTGAAAATTGAATCTCTTTTCACTCATTTGATACATTTTCTTCGTTGACTTTGTGCTCTAGTTTTTGGTGTTTTATGGTAAAGGTGATAGTTGAGTGTTATTTGCTAAGGTGAAGGTGCTTACTTCATTGAGGTGGAGAGTTGACCTAGTGGAACAATTAGGATGCAAGGAACACACAAGTGTAGATAAGGATGGGTAGGTGACTTCATGGTGGTGGTCATGAAATGAGGTAGGGGTGTTTTTAAAATTGATAGTTAGGATTGAATTTGCAAATAGTTAAGGGGTTAGCTATTTATGTTATCTGCTTGTGAAATCCCTAGGTAGGGTTTGGGTAGGTTTTAGGTGAAATTATGGGTATAATCAGGAATTGGTAAGGGTGGGTAGGTAAATTGGGTTATGTGAGGGTTTAGGTTAACAAATGTGGTTGTTTTACATGTATTTAGGGTGGTTTTTAGGTGTGATAGGGCTTGGGAATTTCAACCATAGAATGCCCATAGTGACCATCGATGGTCAGGTCTAACTGTCAATGGTCAACACCCTAGAAAACATGGATGTCTAATCATCAATGGTCACCATGACCATTGGTGATTGATTAAGTTAAAAGGTGATCTTAGAAAGTGTTTTAAAATTCTAAGGTAGAGTGAGTTAGTATATGATAGGTAGAGGTTGGTTGCATAGGTTTAGAAGGAAAATTGAGTGGGTAGTGGGTAGATAGGTAGGTTGGGTAAGGAAATAGGTCAATTTCTTTAGGGTGGATGATATAGGTGACTAAGTCATGGTTTTGAATTGGTGGAGGGCAGGGATCAAATATAAATATATGACCACATGTCATGTATCTTCATTGAGATCTAGTAGGGGATGCCTCTAGCTGACTGGGCCCAGAAGGTAGGGTTAAGAGTGATGAGGCATTATCAACATGTGCCTCAAGATGTGTCCATGGTCATAAAATTCACTATGAGATGGGATCTTAATATGAACACCTTCCTATTATTGATCGATGAGATGACTATCTTGCCTGAGGACATGCATAAGATCACTTAGCTTCCACTTCATAGTGATTTGATATAATAAATAGAGTAAGAAGAGTGGGATGATCATGTCAAGCTATTGTATGGAGATGAGAGTGATCAGGTCAGGTGGCATGTTGGAGGATTTAGGTAGATTGATTTCTACATAGGGCTCCATATAAGAGAAGGATCATGACCATGCTCATGATTTCTATAACATGATTTGGGATTCCTAACTCGAGTAATAAGATATTTCTTTACTTATTACTAGGGGTACTAGTCAAGCTATTGCTAGGTTAGACAGGATTTGTTTGGGTTCCTATTTTACTTATATAGATATATAAGGAGTTGTGGGGGTTTAGGGCCCGTAGGAAGTATGGCATCAACGTTATCTTGGTTTTACACTTCTAGGCCTACGAGCACATTTGGGTGTTGATGCCAGTCAAATTACCATGGGTATTTTTACATAGATTGACTTCCCCATCAACTTTATGTGGTAGAGGGGTGATTTTGTTATATTAGGTATAGGAGGTGGTACTCATGATGTTGAGTGGTTCAGGGGTGTACTAAGTACATTGGTGATAGGATATATTACGTAGAGGTTCTATGCCAAGTTTCTAATATGGCCTGGTTATAGGAGGTAGACACTCTCACTATAGAGCTATTTATGGATACTTGGCAGGTAAGATAAGGAATTTGAGTTGATCTTGTTTGATAGGGTACACTAATATTTTAACCTAGTATAGAGCATTCCAAGTCCATTCCCCAAGTACAAGGGAGAGGATTCAAATATCCCATTACCAGAGCCACATCTTGTGCCTACTTTACTACAATAAGAGGATCTACTAGCTAGGGCATTGATAGATAATTATAGGTTTATAGATGGGTACATGGTGTAGTACCAACCTATATATGTAGTTGTAGACATTGACAGAGATGATGGAGGTGTGAGGCTGATGGCCATAGATCTGACTGGCCATTGATGGATAAGTAGGGGTGGATGATGGATAAGTAGGGGTGGTTTTAGTTGTTGCACAAGGACATGTAAATTTATTATAGGGGTAGGTAGCCACATTGTAGGGCTAAATTTCCATACTATAGTGTCATGTTACGACCTTACAAGGTTAGCTTACTACCATCATAGGGGAGAGGGATCAGGCTAGGACCTCTCTAGGCTTGGTGACCCAAGAGAGTGATTCTTTAAGGTAAAGAGTAGGAGTAGTAGTAACATAGGTAGCACCACTAGGTTTTAACCCCATGAGATAATACCTAGCTATGGTAGAGGAGATACAATATTATGAGGCTATTGTTTTGACATAATGTCTAGATGAGCCCTAATGAGATGAGTATAGGGATAACTTAGTAGGTGGTGCCAGTCTAGTGACACCAAGGTAGTGGGCAGTGTTCATATCTAGATAGACAAGTATAGTTAGGAGATCGGTATGTACAATAGGTGGGTAGGCACTAAGATCTAGTGGTGCTCCAGGAGGTAGTGGTGCTACCCCTGGGGCATAAACATAGCTAGAGTATGACATTTTGTATATCAATTTGATTTCAAATTCAGTGAGATGTACATTTTGAGAGAGAGTCATATCTATCTTCTTTATACACATTATTATGCTATTTGGACTCACAAGTTATACATATTATCATTACATATGCTCATTTTCATAGTTTATGGTTTATGGCTTGATGTTGATGTTTAATGCTTATGATGTGATGTTTACATAGATTATGGATTATGTTTTATGTTATGTTTGATTAGATTCTGATATAGACTTACCTAGCTAGGCATGAGATGGCTTTGATTTTGGTTATGCTTATGACATGCTAAATATTTAATGAGTAGATATTGCATTATTTTAGATTTAGACATGTGGTGTGAAATGGTTGATTGTTTAAATTCTCACAGATGTCATTATGTTTATGCTCATGGTTATACTTATGGTTATGATTATGTTTTAGATTATGATGTGAAGTTTACATTTCTTATGAATTATGCTTATGCTATGGTTGTGTAGACACTGATATATTCTTATCTAGGCATGAGAAGGTTTTGATATATGTTTATGCTTCCTGGTTACTTAGGACACATATGGATATGCCTTTTATGATTATGGTTGTTATCTTACTTAAGGTAAAGAACATGAGATGAGGTAACTAAAAACAATAGATGGGAGAGCACATAATATAATAAAGAGACAAACATCATAATGAAAATATCAATTAGGCACAATAGGGTAAGAAGAGGGCATGATGCTTCTTATTTGACAAAGACTAAAACAAACTCAAAGTTGGAGTGGCTTAATGAACATAAGACCTTTGAATGCTTCGCATTAACATTCATTAGTTGGTTAAAAGGTGTCTTGACCACATAATTTCAAGTAAGCTCAAAAATCCCTTGCATATAGTGTAAAGAGGAGATGGGTGAAAAATAGAACCCTCTTGTGAGACTAGTATGCCTCTTCTATAGGTGTCCAGAGAATGAATAAACAAATCTATGCCAAATTGTGTAGATTGATCTATGTGGGAAGTCTAATTGTGAGATTATATTATGGCTTTCACCTTATTATGTTGTTTGAGAGCCGATTGCAGCTTTCAAGATTTTTTTTTTTTTGTTTTTATTGTGATAGTGGGTCTTTTGCTTTGTTGATATATATGAGAAGTTGATCGATGTAGGGGGCTTCTAATAAATTTATATGCTTTTGAAAAATGTTTTTTAACCATATTTCAAGGGAGTGGTCTAAGTTTATGTGCTTTGTTTAATGCTTTTGATAGCTATCCTTCTCAGGAGCAATCTGTGAATGCTAGGAATGACCTATATTGCTAATGATAGGCATGTTATAATTTTTACTTTTGCATTATTTGATTCACCTTGACATATACTTGCTTAGTCCAACTTAGTGACTCACCTTTATGATGTAAATCATGTACAAATAAAACATTTTGACCTTTGTTTCTTAATCCACTATGCTTGTTAGATTAATTCTCTAGACAAGATTCTAAGCTTCAATTCATTATTATGAAAACTCAAATGGGTTTAATAATTTATATAGGGACTCATTACCCTCTCAATCCATTTTCACAACACTATAAACACTTTTCAAGACTCATAAACACTTCTCAAGCATCAATTTCATCCTCACTCACAAATTTACCTCTCAATACTTAGTCCTACTAGCCCTTCCACAGTCATTAATGATAAGTACACAAAAGTATAATGTTTTAGTGTAGAAAAAAATAAAATTATTGTTTATCATGACCAAATATACCTATTTTTCAAATTTGGAAGTCAAACTCACCTCTTATGTGTCCTTGTCTAGGCCTAATGCACACTCCACTTCTAAAATTCATACTTATCAGTCCATATACCATCTAAAAACTTTTTATTAATTTAGGGCATGTTATTTTAATTAATATTACAATTTTTTGTCCATTTTAGATGGTTAGAAATATATACACAAGCTAAACCCTAGTTTAGGGTTTCTAGCTTCCTATTACCACCCAAGAACACATAAAATTTCAATATGGTTATTTTATTGAGTTTTGAAAGTTAAAATTTGTTTTATGAGTTCATTATAGACTCAAGTTAATAATTTATAAAGTCATCTAGTGGAAATTTATCTACTGTTTACTCTAACCAACTCCTTCATTTGACTGTGTCCAACTGTGACACTCCACAAACTACATTCTTGTAAAAGGATCAAATACGAGTGCAATGGCTCAGTAAGGATTAAATAACCTTTACAAAAAAATTCAAGGATTCACCATCACCTTAAAAATCTTTTAAAATAATTTCCATTTCTTTCTTTCTAGAAACAATATTCTGACTGTACATAAACAGTAAGATACAGGGAATACTCAATCCTAGTATGTTAACCTTGTATCACACTTATTATCTAAATGCTTACACTTTGGATAAAATTCAATTAAATAAGAATGTTAATATTTATATATGCACCACATTTCAATTCCAATATCCATTGTTCTCATAACCATAAATACAGTTTGCAAATAAGCTAAAAGCATAAAATAGGGTCTATTTTTGTATCTCCCAAATAGGGGTCTATAGGTAACTTGTTGGAACACCCAAATGTCTATATGTTATTGTTTATGAGAATAACCTTAAAATTAATTCATAAATTCTTAAAAAACATAATACAAAAATCATGAACATCCATTTAATCATACCTCATTCATGAATTAGTCTATGATAAGCAGGAAACACCTTAAATAAGGTATATGATTTTTTTTTTGGAACAAGAATCTCATTATTCAAATTATTTATCCTTAAAAACATAAATTAATTTGAAAAAAAATTAGGAATCACATCCAATTTCATTACTTTCATCTTTCACATTACACATACATTTGTCTATAATAACAAATGACCTTCATCAAGGTCTGCCTATATTCTTCTCCAAAATAGGGTTATAATATCATTCTTTCCCCTCCTATCTACATACCAATTCATTAAATTACATTCTTCTATTCATCTACTCAAATTGGATCAACTTTTATAACTAACACAAACTAATTCAAGACTCCTAATAGAGGACAATAACTAATTCTTTTAATGTTTCCCCATGTAGAGATTAGTAACATTGCATTTTTTTTTTGCTTTTCACACATGATGACCACTATATGACCTTATCTAAATGCTATAGAACCTTTCAAGGGTAATATTATAATGAAAAAACACTTCAACATCTTACCACCTCCATATAATTTCTTAAAGTCTTGATACAAGATTTAATAACATTCAAATTTTCAAATCTTACTTTCGGTAGGAAAATAATTAGTTCAAATTTTATACCTCTTTAGACCAACTAGACTCTACAAATGAACAACTTATGACTTATAACACTTGTAATAAATTTACTATACCAACTTAAAACCAAAAATGGATCAACTTAGGGTCATCATGGGATACCCATGCATCATACTACCAAGTTGAGAAATCTTTACCACATGTATTAAGTCATCCACTTGGTACATGTTGTTACATACATGCCCTTAACTCTTCTTGAAGTTTTCTACCTCCACTTTCCTCTCATATAGGTGTAAATTCTCTTGGGCCCCACATCTAGGCCTCTTATACTTCACCTTCATACCTATACATGAAACACCAATGTTAAGCAAAACACATCTACTTCCTTCTCCTCCTTGCCATACATGTGTACTCTAATCTTCCTTTTCTTTAATATGATCCACATTATTTTTCCCTCCATTATCCACCACTACTACAAATATGCACTCTTCTTCCTTCACCAATACTTCTTGTACTACCCATTCCTCCTCATGCACAACTTTTTCTTGTCCTTATTCTTACTATTGTACATCATCATTTTCATGGCTGATCTCTAACTTGTGTACATCCATAGGCTGCATGCTCTCTTGCTTTTTCTCATCTCTTTGATTGTCCTCATAAGCATGCTTCATATTTTCCAACTCTTGGACATCTTCTTCTTGTTTAGCTCTCTTTTACAAAATTTTTTATTGTTTCACTATCTTTTCTTTGGCTCCTTACATTCTCCCTGCATTACAATTTGGAGCTTTTTCCATGTACATTTCATTATTCCTCTCCTTTAGTTTCTTGGTGTCATATACAAACCATCTCCTTTCCATCTCAAATTCTATGTCAAACTCCATTTTGTTATCCTCTTTCTCATATCCTTGGCTTCCATGCTTGCCTTGAAAACCTTCTCTGTTATGCACTCTCATTGGTGCTTTATCTTTTTCCTTTGGTACCTAAGCCTTACATAGTTATACTCAAACACTGCCTCATCATCTTGAGTCTTTCATCCTTTATTCCCTCTTCATATTTCAAGGGTAATAATATATATACCTCACCATCTTTCACAATGGCATATGTATTTGCCTTCCCATCATATATGGCATGTCTATCATACTATCATAGCCTCCCTAACAACACATGACACATGTCTATAGGCATAATATCACATAATACACTATCTCTATATCCACCTATCTGAAACTCAACCCAAATTTGTTCACTTACCAGTATATGGTGTCCTATTTAAACCCATGAAATTATGTATGGATTTGGATGAGGTAGCCTTTTCAACATCAACTTCTACACCATCTCCAATGAAACAATATTGTTAGTAATACCGCCATCAATAACCAAATTACATACCTTACCATAGGTTTTGAATCTAATTTTGAATAAGCTCCTCCTTTGGATTGGTTCCATGTGTTATGTATGATACATTAAGACTCTTCTCATGAGTAATGACTCATTCTTGTCATATCCTCTCTCTTCATTCATCTCTCCACTCTCTGATGTTTCATACTATTGTTCATACCTCTTAGATACTCTACTACCATGTGTCCATATCTATGGCAACTCCAACATTGCCCTTGAAATCTCTATCTTGGTCCTTGTATCAATGGATATTCATTCCTTATTATCCTATCATTTTTAAATGTTCCAACCTACCTTACATGGTGTTGTACCATGCCCTCTTACACTACTACTACATGTTCATATGGTCTCTCTTGTACCACCTCTCTATTCTCTCTTTCTTCCATTTTTTCTTGTAAAACTTCACCTTTTTGACTATCATCTCTTTATTATTTTTTTTATCTCCTCCTAAGAGTACCCCTTATAGCATCCATTCTCATCATCAATGGAGTAATCAAGTGGTTCACTTGATCTACCAACTGCTTGACTAGATCATCTTCTCTACTTTCTCTCTCCATAGAACACTATCTTTAATCACATGTCCTAAAATTTACTTTACAACACATTTTTAATCATTTAAATATTCCAAAAAATATTTCCCTAAGATCTGATACCAAAATGATGCAGAGCATGTACAAAGAAAACATTTTGACCTTTATTTCTTAATCCACTATGCTTGTTAGATCAATTCTTTAAGCAAGATTCTAAGCTTCAATTCACTATTCAAAGAACTCAAATAGGTTTTCTATTTTATATAGGGTCTCATTACCCTCTCAACCCATTTACACAACACTATAAACACTTTTCAAGACTCATAAACACTTCTCAAGCATCAATTTCATCCTCATTCACAATTTTACCTCTCAATACTCAGTCTTACTAGCTGTTGCATAGTAATTAATGAAACATATGTAAAATTATAATGTTATGTTGTAAAACAAAATTTAATTATTGTTTATCATGACCAAATATACCTATGTGTCAAATTTGGAACTCTAACTCACCTCCTATGTGCCCTTTACTTCTTTAGACCTATTATTTTAGCCCTTTTCTAGGCCTAAGGCGCACTCCACTTCCAAAATTCATAATTATCAGTTTTTACACCATATACAAAAAATTTATTAAATTATGTAATTTTCTTTTAATTAGGATTACAATTTTTTTCCATTCTAGATGGTTATAACTATAGATATAGGCTAAACCCTATTTTAGGGTTTCTAGCTTCTTATTACCACCTAAGAACACATAAAATTCCAATATGGTTATTTTATTGAGTTTCAAAAGTTATAATTTGTTTTATAATTTATATCTAGACCCAAGGTAACAATTAATAAATTCATCTATTGTAAATCTATCTACTATCTACTCTAACTAACTCCTTCATTTGACTATGTCCAACTGTGACACTCCACAGACTATATTCTTGTAAAAGAATCAAATATGAGTGTAATGGCTTAGTAAAGATTAAATAGCCTTTAAAAACATGTTTAATGATTCAACATCACCTTATAACTCTTGTAAACCAATTTCTATTCCTTTCTTGCTTAAAACAATACTCTGACTACACATAAACAATAAGATATAGGGAACACTCAATCTTAGTATGTTAACCCTATATCACACTTTTTATCTAAATGCTTCCACTTTGGATCACGTTAACTTAAATAAAAATTTTAATATTTAAATATGTACCACATTTTAATTCCAATATATTTTTTTCTTGTAACCACAAATATAGTTTGCAAACAAGTTGAATACATAAAATAGGGTCTATTTACATATCTCCCAAACAAGGGTCTATAGGTAATTTGTCTGAACACCCAAATGTCTGTATGTTATTGTTTATGAGAATAAAATTAAAATTCATTAATAAATTCTTCAAAATCACATACAACAATCTTAAACTTCCATTGAATCATACCTCATTCATAATTAGTCTATGACAAGCAAGAAACACCCTAAACAAGGTTTGGGATCTCTTTCTAGAACAAGAATCACATTCTTAAAATTCTTTATCCTTAGAAACATATATTAAATTACCAACACATTTGGAATCACATCAAATTTCATTAATTTCATCTTTCACATTACACATACATTTGTCTATAATAACAAATGACCTTCATCAAGGTCTACCTCTATTTTTTTCCAAAATAAGGCTATAATATCATTCTTGCCCCCTCCTATCTGTCTACCAATTCATTAAATTACACTCCTCTATTAATATAGTCTAATGGGATAAACTTTTATAACTAACACAAACTAATTCAAGACTCCTAATAGAGGCCAATAATTGATTCTTTGAATGTTTCCCCACATAGAGATTAGTTGAATTAGATTTGTTTTTTATTTTCACACATGATGACCACTATATGACTTATGTAAATTCTATAAAAAATTTAAAGGGTCTTATTATAATGAAAAAAAAACTTTGACACACTTTAACATCTTACCAGCTCCATATAGTTTCTCAAAGTCCTAATACAAGACTCAAAAACATTCAAATTTTCAAATCTTACTTTTGGCAAGAAAATCATTAGTTCAAATTTTATGCCAACTCAAATGGTTATATGCCTAATTTATTATAGTGTTGTTATACATATCCTAAGTGTCAAAAAAAAATTTAAAAATCAAGAAAAAGAGAGAAAAATAATGCATCCAAAATTGAAAATCATTCTTATGGTGCTTTAGGCAAGTACAATGGTGAAATCTAAGTTTATGGCACCATGTGTACTTCATTATCTATATACACATTAATTACTTAGGGGAATACCATAAAAGTCATCACTTATATATTTCCATTCATTCCTAACATGCTAGCTTAGGGTTAAAACTTTGCACTTGTGTAACCATGTCCTTGCTCATGTTTAGAAGAATATCTTGTATGTGACCATTGTTATCACTTACATATCCATATCTACACACGCTCTTATTTATGCATCCTAAAACACAACACTTCATCTATTCACACACACACACACACAACATCATTATTCACTCACTCATATTCATGGGAGGGAAATCACTCATCTATTCATCCAAACTTTACACTATATCATCACTTTTTTATCCATTCCCATATTGGGAAAACTACATCTAGATTGATATCCCCACTTGGACTTTATCCATGGTGGATTATTAAGGTAGAGTTTAGATACATGGTGTCTTTGGGGTTAGCTTAACCACCACCACCCCCATCATCTGATCATCTCAAACATGATTTCACTTTTCCTCATAATTATCCAAAATAATATGGTTTTCTTACGACTTCTTAGTCAAATGTTCAAATGTTGTCATGGATATTGATTACCAAAGGTTTAACCCTAGCCTAGGATTTTAATAATACCATTTGATTAAGTTAAGTGTCATTTACATATTTTTCTTCCTCATTTGTTTCATTTATACTTTTTTTTGTGTTTCATAATTTACTTTTTTTTACTTGCTTAAACATTTACTTATATTTTGTATGAAAATTTATTTTGGGATGCTTTTCCTTATGTATCATATTTTTTATTTTTACAAACATTTTATTTTCATTTATAGTTTATTTTCAAGTAAATATAATTATTTTTATTTCAAATAGTGTGATTATGGTCTTCCATCATGATGCATTAAGTGTTGCACAAATGAATCTTTCAGTCCCTACATGTACAACACAATAGTAATCATGGTTATTTCATACCATTGGTGCATTTTTTTATGCTATATTAAATAAAGGTTTCTGAATTCTTACTTGGTTATTAATTTTTAGAAATATAAAGTAAAGTAAATAAATAAAAGCATCTATCAAACCATGTCAAATCCTTGAAAGAAGTATTTGTGTGTCATCTCAGACAAAGTCTTTATGGTTTACTCATTAGATTTTACATCTTGATTCCTCAGTAAACAAACTTACTTGATTGTCTGTGGATTTTATATAGTTGATGATTTGATTTGATTATTACTAGCTAAGTTGTAAAGTCATATATTGTTATGGGGTAGTTGTATGTTGCTTAGATTTTATGATTTCATTGCTATGAGTTAGCTAAAATATATTATTTACATTGTGATCATGTTAAATTGTTGTTTCAACATTGTTTTATGATATACATGACATGATGTTATGGACTAACTACCTACTTGTAATGAGTTTGACATAGGAGAGATCCATGCCTCAGATCATGAAGGAGGGAGAACATCATCAGAGAGGGTAATGTAGATGAAGTTTTTAAGGGACAACAAAGGAATGACTAGAACCCTGCACACATCACATTAGCTATTACATGTTAGATACATAATTGAATGGTTATCATTAGTATATTTTTTATGATATGTGGATTTAGCTAATTATTTACACATGGTTAGTTGTGTGCTAGATTAGTTTATTAATCATGTGGGATTAACCTCATATGATTTCATTATGGTTAATTTTGTTTAAATAATAATGTGTTAACTAATATTTTTGAAGGAATGTGATTAACTTACATTAGTCACATTAAAAATAATTTACTTATGCTAAGTTAGTAGCAATAAAATGATACTGTTAGCATATTATTTCATGATGACTAAATTTATTCTATATTATCTAGATGAGCATCGCTATTAGTGATATGTCTAGAATAATTCCATTATAAGTGAGTCATTAAATATGACATTACTATACATCTAAAATCCAACAATTTGATATGTTTAAATACTAGTTCATAATCAATTTAAATAATATGGGTATAGACCAATTTAAAAATGGTGTATAGTGACCTATTTTTTATAAATAATTATTAGATATGATCTTATACATATAACTAGATCCACACCCCAGAAATATCATTCCCCCAACCCAATATGAAATGATTTTTTCAAGAACCAATCTATGGAATCTATATTGAACATAATACAATCACTCTTCATCAATCTAATAATACACACACACGCACGCGCGTGCGCACACACACACACACACACACACACACACAGAGAGAGAGAGAGAGAGAGAGAGAGAGAGAGAGAGAGAGAGAGAGAGAGAGAGAGAGAGAGAGAGAGACGCGCGCACACACACACACACATAAGTGATTGGGCGTTATCATTTGCCAAATCTGATAGAAAGATATGACAAAGTATTATAAGAGAAAAATTACAAATTGTGAACTAATAATGAAGACTTCAAATATAATTTCATTTAGAGAACTAACAATTATATAATTTAGTTGGCTGAAAATATAAGTGAAAATAGTTTCCAATGTATTACATATGTTATACCTTGTAACCAATGATTTGATTCAACCCCATTTGAGGTATATGTATTTATGCATAGATCTAAATAACACCCATGTTATTATGGTAATTTTAGTGATTTATAAATATGATTTGATAAAGTAATATGTTGATCTACATCCCATATATCACATCTACTCACTTATCCCTGTTATACCACCTGATAATCAATGTGGTGTGTTTGCTATATTATCTTATGCTACAGGAGCTATTGTCTTGGGATATGTTATATGAATACACTTATGTATAGATAGTACACTTAGAGGATGATGCACTTAGAGGTGATACACTTAGAGTTTATAAAAGTGCAGTGATCTAATTGAATTAATTCATTATTATACTCTTCCATTAAATTTGATACTTTGAGGTTAAACTTTGAGGTAAAAATCATTTCCATAGATAACATATAGATAAATGATATATAGTTAATCTTGTGTTATTAATACATTGATAAAAACTATATATCATACATTAACTATACCTCGGTATATGATAAGTGTAATGATACATGCTAAATTATAGTGAATTGGTATAGTATGGAGCTTAGATAGTGATTTGCATAAACAATGAACCATGATGTAAGGAGGCATAAATTGAGGTATAATGAGTATTATACTTATCTCATATATGAATTCATAAGATATATAGTCATAGATCATAATATTAGTTGTGGATCTTGATCAAAGTTTGGCAATATATAGCCATAGATCTTGATATTGTGCATGCTTTTATTTGAATTTCTCTACATTATCTAGTTGATGAGTATAACTATATTATAATTTATACTATACAAATTAATGAATTATGTAAATGTTTTATTTGGTGAATTTGAATTAGAATTTGAGTTGATTCATTTTGAAAACCAACAATAAATAATGAGATTAAAATATTGACATAAAAGGTCTTTTGTTTAAAGTACTCAATTTATATTAATATTTTAATGATTCTTGAGTGTAATGATTTTTGAAATCTTATAAGTCTTATATATAATTAAATATGACTAAGGGTATTCACATACGACACTTATATAATATTGAAAACTTATGAACGGTGCATAAAATGAGTATATTGATATATACATACACTTATACTTATAGCTAAATGGATGGTTAAAATAAGTCAAAGGATACCATGGGTCATGAAACTATAAACCATATGAATACAATCTCCTAGAAATGTAATAATTATTTTAATGAAATATTATGTTCATATGAGACATAACTTGGTTACTTGATTCTTTGGAAACATTATGACTATTATTATATATGTACAATAATGAAAACTGGTGAGCAATACATATTATGAGTATATTAATATGTACAATTGTTTAGACATATATAACATGTAATAGTGAAATCATTATGTGTGCCTATAAGTTATAATTATTATGCATTTTTAAACATAGGCTATACTTGATTGGTATAAACTACAATTGCTTGCTTATTACTTAGGTTTATGAGACATTTGATTCTTGAATTGTAAGATTGGATGTTCATAATTGTGTAATTGTGCTCATGAACATTGAACTATGATATTATAGGATGTCATAGAGTGTATTATGATTAGAAACTATAGTCTAAATGTATGTTATATCTAGATGGTACAAACTGCAAATGTTATGTCTAGATTCATTCATACATTTTACTGTCTAAATATATGCATTTTGGTTATTTCTATGTTTAATATATTTTATAAAAGCTAATATGAGGTAGTGTATTGTGTCTACTTATGTAAAATAGAATATATATATATATATATATATATATATATATACCTGGTTGGTATAATCTATATTTATTTGCTTATTATTTATGTAGTAAATGATATTATGGAGATTCATTCATATGTTTGACAAACTAAATGTATGACTTTGATTATTCCTGTACTTAGCATGTTTTGTAATTTCTAGTAGGAAAAAATTTGAATGAATGTATTGGTTATATGTATGTTAACCAAATCTCGCATTGTTGGTACTGAGTAAGTAGTGAAATGGACTTCACTAGCTTAATAGCATCACAATGTCAGATGAAGGTAATCTAATAAAGTGGTGTGTATGAAATTTACTAATCATAGAGATCAATAACTATTAAAAAAATTGGGGCCAAATAATGTTAGTGAGACATTATCATTTCATGTTTATTATTTACATGCTTATGCGATATCCAATTAGAACAAGTTTTTTATGATACACCACATGTTTAGTTTTAAAACTCATATAGCACATGGGTAGTAGCTTGTCTCTTTGGATTCTCACACTGTCACTATATACTCATCCATGAAGGGAGGGACATTCCCTGATGGGAATTATGTGAGGGATCGATGGTCTATGGTTGGTATGGAAAAGTGATTGGATGATGCTCTCCATCCCCACAACAATACTTACTTGGAGACAACACTTAAGATTTTCATAGATACTAGAGTTCGGGACCTCATGCTTTACAGAGATTTGTATCTAGTATTTTATACATTGTATTGTATTTACTATTATGAGATATTATCTTTGATGAGACGTAATTATTACTTGTCTATACTTTGGAAAGAAGGGTTGTATCATTACACCAACTATGGTTGGACATTTGTAATTACTTTCCATAATGGATTTTGACATGTTTCATATATTGATAGTGATCAGTGATTTATGATGTAACATGATTATTTTAATATTATCAAATTTGTAGTATTTTATATAGATCACTGATTATATTCTCATGTTGTAACCTAATGAAATAATATATCATTTAAATTTTTTAAAAATATCACATTTTATTTAAGTCAAACCTAGTGGGGTTGTTACATCATAGGACCCATGGCATACTAAGAATACTAACCCACAAAACACTTAGAAGTTGTATCCCATGTCATCTATTTCACACATTTCTAATGGATGCTATGTTAGTCTTAAATGGTTACATATACATATCAAACACACTTATTAACATTCATAATCCTATAACAAAGAATATCAATTTATACAACCCTATAGTTTCTATCTAATAAATCTTTTCAACATGGTTGCATTCTTCTTTTTGATATCTTCACTTTGGCACAAATGAGAGTTTAAAAGGAGTCCCAAGTCAAAATTTATACCCTTTAGAAAATGACCACCACAAGTGCAAAATTAATCCACCACTATGTTGAATGAATTTGCCATTTGGTAATGAATTTACTATTTGCTAACAAATCCATTCTCTTTGATGAATTCACCATAATTAATTCAAAATTCACCATTTTGGAAATGATGAATTTGTTTTCCTCTCCTTTTTATAAGCATTTCAATGCAAAAAAAACAATTTTTTTGTACTATACATCCCATAATACCCTCTATCTTCCATCCATAAGTTGAATCCATGATATCCATTTATGTGATCAATCATAATTAATCCATACAGTCAAATAACTTCTTTGTTTATGCTACACATCAATCATCCACAATCATTTCTTACTCTTTCCATCAATCTCTTTCACCTATCGATTAGGACTAATAACACCACAATATTCATCCTTTATCCATTAATCCATCAATCAATCCATTCACTCACTCACTCAATTAATAAATCCAATTTAAGCTCATAAATTTATCATCGGGATGTATCATTCCCACATCCTCTCCTATGAACCCTTTTTCATGGGGCACCTCAAAACATGCAACTTACCTTGGGATCTATAAATAATAAATCCATTATTTGTATATATCACTACTTTGGTAAAATCAATCCATCATTGCATCCAATCACAATGTATAATTTTTAGTCTAAGTGGGATAATAATATCCATTAGTCAGTCGTACATTACATTGTCACTTTACATCTCTTCCTACAATGGGAAAACTACATCTGCCTAAGGTATATTCATATAATGTAGGCAACACTTAGACACATGGGGTTTCTAGGGTCAAGTATACCACCATCATCCGTCAAAGTCATTTCATCCATATTTTATACCATCATTTATTCAATGTGTTACTATCATTTAGTCAATGTGCTAAAATCTTTATCACTGCTTGTAACTATCAATCTTGTAAAATTTATCCACATTGAAAAATCTATATTTTATGTTCTATGGACCACAACTTAACATCATCATTATATATCATTCCCATATCCACTCGTGTCACCTTGAGTCTTAAGAAACATCAAAGTGTACAATATATGAATGGGAAATATTCTTTTTATGATATATTCTCTAGTTTGTAACAACTAAGGGCAAATCATTTTACACATATTTTAATCTTGCAAGTCCTGTATTAATTTTAGTAATTATAACCACATCATCATTTCCCATCAATCATTTTGACCATTCATCCACTTTTCTAGATGAACACTCAAGGGGGTGTCATCACATTAATTTTTAATTACCTAGGGCAACTTTCTTCTCCACAATCATCAACACTCTATTTTGTCTACTATTATTCAAAACAATCTTGCTTTGCAACACCATTTCAAAGAGGGAAAAAATCATCACATTAATTTTAATTTACATGGGGTAATTTTTTCCTCCAAAATCATCAATGCTTTACTTTGTCTACTATTATTTGAAATGGTATTGTTTCACAACATCATTTCAAACATGGGTAAATGTAAACACTTAAATTTTACCATTTAGTATCAAAATTCAATTTGATACACTAACATATCACCTTCCTCAATTCATATTCAAATTAACATTATTTCCCTTTGCTTTTAAATAATTGATTAATTCTTAATTAATTAATTATAATCATGCACACGTATTTTCCTCTAAAACTAATTAAAATTTTATATTTTATACCTCACTTAGAAATCTTCCACATTTGTCTAATCCATATATTGACTCATCCAACTAATCCCTCAACTTCCTCAACCACCTTATGAGTCACCTTAGAACATTTAAACCTCATGGATGACTCAACCAACTAACTTGACCTATCTTTGGTGAGTCACTCAACTGTCTCCCCTTTTTTCTCAACACATGGAATTAGTCATCATCCTCATAGATGAGGATTCAAATATGGTTGTCAAATATTTAGATAATTTTATAAATTCAAAAAATCTGCAACCATTCATATCATCTCCTATAAGCCTATAAATTGAATTTTCATCCATCACTTTCAATCATCCACCTTCAAGATAATGAAGTGTTGTAAAGTAGTCAAGTGAATCCAAGTGAATTAAATCCATCAAAATCATCTTGCATACCAAAATTATTCCCAATTATATTTTATTTAGAAAGGATTTGAACATCCACATTAACACCTAAGAGAAAATCTACCCTAATCATACAATGGAGAAGGTGACTAAAATGTATGTCATTATGTAATAATTTCATTTAGTTTTCTCTTATTGTTTTTACTATGTCTTTGAAGTTAAGTTTAATTTAGTTTAGATTAGACTCATTTTTAAGTGATTTCTTAGCTATCTTGCACTCTATATTTTACACTTATAAACTTATTTTATGAATTATTATTAAGAAGATAGTTTTTCAAAATTCAATCTATTCGGTACTTAGTTTTCATAATCTTAGTATTGAACATAAGGTTATTTGAGTGTAAGTTTTAAACTTGGTGTCTATTTGGAAAAACTAATTTCATTTTTAATTTTTTATGCCTTATAAATATATTTATGATGTTTTTAGGAGTTATATGTGTGCCTAAAAATAAATTATCAAACCTAGTATCTCTCTGAAATGGTGAAATATGAAAACATATTGACACATGGATTTGTAATAAACTTCAAATTTATACCATTTAAATTTACCCTCTAAAAATAATCTCAATGGAATGGAGTATTATCCTCTCTACCAATTTAAAGACAAATACATAATGTTCCATTAATTTTATGAGAAAAAGAATCAGTCAGTGAATACTACACCAAAAATGTACATTACTACATCACATACCTACTAGAGAGCTTGACTAAACAACATAAGGTATTTAAGTACAATTAACTTTCACCTTATATCCCTATGAAGATAGAGTTTTTAAATTTTGAAACATTGGGGAAAGATTATTAGAATGTTAATAAGACTAGATCCAAGGAAAATATGAATCAATATCTCACCTATTCATAAATTCCCTGTAAAAATACAAACCCATGTACAAATCCTCATCATATCCTCCTACACAAAAGTATAACATTTTTCACGAAGGAAACATAGCTAATAAATATGCACAAAACTTGAAGACTCCTATAACTTCTAATTCAAATAAAGGCAAGATAAATTTTGGTGATAATTAGTGCAATCAACATTGCTCACACACCCATGATGACTCATAATGTTGTGTGTAATAATCCTTTCTTGTGTAGTCTACATTCGATCCCATGTAGAAATTTGATATTGATCTAAATTCCAATTATCTAAACAATATATTTTCACCATGATAAACACTTATAAAGAGTAATGGCATCTCTTACACATTAATATTTGATTAAATGCTAGCCTCTTCATGTAATAATTGATATTATAATTCAAAATATCATCATCTTTCAAGGAACATCAAAATACCTATGCATTTCAACTACTATGTTGATGCAAGAGCATATAGTAATCAAACATCATTTTCAATTGTTAAGGATTCATATGCCAGTTAGGAGTCATAAACAATCTATTTTGGGATTTAGGAGTGTGTGAAGGATCCTCTAAGGTCTATATGTTGTCTTAGAATCATCATGAGTCATAAGGAGTGAGTTTTATATGAACTTAGAGTTTTCCCACCAAAAGTGATGGTTTGAATATTTAAATGGTAAAAGAACTAGTGAGGGTTGTAAGTGGTGTTTCAAGTAGTGTAATGGTGTCAAATGAGTAAGTGAGGTCATATGGGTCATATAAATTCTAATGGGATTTAAAATAGATATGTAAGTTATGATTTAGCCTAAGAATTTGATGTATGGTAACTACATGTAAAATATCATGTCATGAGAAAAAGGTGGTGGAAGAGTCTTGTTTTTTAACCACCCAAAACCAACGTAAATGTTGTATGATAATGGTATTTGTATCATGAGATGATATCAAAAGGAGAGAGAGAGCTCTGAAGGGGAGAGGATAAGAAACAAAGAAAAGAAGTATGTAGCTCTCCAAAAAGATGATAAAGTCCATGAAAGGAATGCATATGTAATGGGTAATGGTTTATGATAATAAGAGATTTTTTTGTGTATTTATTCCCCATTTAAATGGTATTAGATTGTTATTTCTTGTATTTTTCATTGAAATACCTTGAGGCTATGTACATGTCATTATTTGTGCTGGCTACATGTCTGAATAAGGGACTGTAAGTTACAATCAAGAAAGAGAAGAGATTAATGGAGTTGATGAATATGGCATAAGAAATAATGTTGGTTTAATAATATACATGTAAATTAAAATCATACTAATTTTCATATTATTATTTTATGTATTCAAAGTTATAAATAACCTTAAAAAAAGGTTATGTGAGATGAACCCTATTGGGGATTGTGATAGTCAAGAATGAAGGTGAGTTAATGTTCCTTGAAATATATTCCTTATAATAAATATTATGGTAGTTCTTGAAATTATCTACCTATAAATAATTTTCAATATGTAAATTTAAATATCTAGGTTTGAATGTAAAATAGTTAGAAAATGTTTAATATACAGTTAGTACCCTATTTGCACAGTCATTACCCTATTTTGCATAGTCAAAAGCCAAAGAAGAAGTGTATGTGCTTGAGAAAGTGAATGGGTATGGAGTTTGTTAAGTATTATTATGATTTAAGAGGATAATAATTCTCAATAATAACCCTTTTGAAGTCTTGAAACTTATTTGAATGCAAACAGACCACTAAACCCTTACACAATCCTTTAGGAAGATGTAAAATTTTGTATTTTGCATTGGTATGAGTACAACATGATTGATAAAGGATCTTAAGATATTTTTAAAGAATTAAATGGTTAATATATACCTTTTTAAGTTATTATTATGATTTTAAATGAGTTTAATCCAAATATATGGCTTTTTAACCTCTCTCAGCCTGTACAGGCCTATACATTAGCCTAACTTGGGTTTGGAAACAAAAAGCACTATAAATTTGGTGTTAACTATGGGAATTTGACTAAAATTTGTAATAATACATATTTTTACAATAGGATAAGGATTTAAGAGTTTTTGACTAGGTGTTGTATGGTCTAGTATAGATTTGGTGATTGGGCAAGTGCAAGGAGTGCTAAAAGGCCTAATTAGTAAGGAGCTTATAAAGGAAGTAGTATCTACACAGAGAGTTAGAATTTTAAACTTAATGGGAAGAATCAAGGAGATATAGGGTTACCAAATATGGTATTATATCTTATGTAAAATTGATAGAATGTTCTAACTATGGGAATTTGTGAAAAAAAGGCTATAAGCAAAAAGGTTTATTATTGAGCTTGAGGTGTGACAATGGATGATGAAGAGTGAGTGAGAGATTAAAAGGGATTTAAACAAGTGTATTATTATCAATAATGGTCATCCATGGTGGTGTTATTTTATTCATGAGATCAAACACAAGATTTGACATTAAAGCCTTAAGTTGTGAACTTGTGAGGAGCTAGTGAGTGAGTGAATGGAAGGCGATGGGAATAAATGAATGTAATGAGTTAAGGGGATGAATGGTATATTTATGTATGGTATAATTAAAGATAAAAATGACTCAAATGTGCGTATTAAATAGGTAAAAATAAGTGGAGGCTATAAAACTTAGTGAGAAGTTAAAAGACTCTTGTTGAAGATTAAAGTTTGTGAACAAAGTAAAGCATCTTGAATTGATTCAAGACAAGTTGAGAAATATGGATGGTGGATTTCATGATTTTATCATAATACTCTACATAATTTTATATCATATCAAGGTAAGATCTTGGTTCAATTTTGTTTTGATTTCTTAAAGATTATTGATTTGAGATAAGCAAAGGATGTTATGAGGATTTCATGAAGTGAAATTATAGAGGTATTATGAAAAAAGAGTGTGGTGTAGGTATGATCTATTGAGATAATCATAGAGGAATAATATATTGGTGAAGAGATAAGTTAAATCCCCTGTGTCTAATGTGAAGGACTTGAAACTAGTCAAAAGAGATATAGAGAAGATAGAGTGGAAAGAGCATTGAAGATCAAAAGAGAAAAAAGAAAGGCTCCAAATGAGAGTCAAGGTAAATAATAAAGTACTAGACAAAGAACTAGGGAAAGATAATAATATCTAAGATAGGTCTAATAGGCAATTAAGTAATCTTGCTAAGAGATAGGTCTAAGTAGGCCTAGAAAGTGAAGGAAAAGAGAGAAGATAGATGTAGAAGAGGAAGTGAAAGAGATAAGAAGAGATTTGGGGTAGAGTTTTAAAAATATATAGCTCATGGTGAATCTAATGAAGGATAAAAAAATCCAGTGTCTTGGCTATAAAGTGAGGAATAAATTAAAGTGGCCACTAGATATACTTATGAGAGAGAAAATGCATAAGATGAATGCTTTAAGGAAAGACAATAACAAAGAGATTACATTACATAGAGGAATGAAGGATGAAGATTTGACAAGAGAGAAACATGCTAGAGAAATTGAGAAAATATTTCTTATTGAGGAGAACATGGAGAGAAAAGTGTCAAGTGAAGCACTTGAGGGAGAAGACAAGAAAACTAGGAGAATGTCCAAGAAAGAGGCATTCATAGAGACTTGTTTGTCTCTTCTTTTATATTATAATATTCTCTTTAAGTTTGTGCATGAAGGTGTAAATCAAAGTTTGATGAATGTCAAGAATGAGACCTTAAGATTATGATAAATAAGTCAATTACATAACCCATCAAGATGAATGAATATGAAAATGGAAGGGAATAGGTTGTAGAATAGAAGATTAAAGATTCTCAGTAGTTAAAGGTGAGATATAAGAAGAATTCCATGATGATTTGACAAGCATAGAATCTGAATCAAGAGAGGAAGCTTACAAGGAAGATATAAATACAAACCATGAAGACATGAGGGAGAAGATAACCTTGTAGTAGTCCTTCAATGAGGTAAATGAATGCTTTGGACTTGAATTTGATCATGCATATGAGAAGGAAGAATCTAAAAAATATATTGGAAAAATTAAGAGCAAAGTATAGCTCTCAAAGAGATTACAAGAGCATGGGTATGTAGTGCCTAAGTGGCTCACAACATCAGTTTATGAGGTAAAGAAGGTAAACCTTAAGCAATAGGTCATTCAAACTAATAATTCAAGTGAAAAAAAAGAACAAAAAAGGAGAAAATAAAGAAAAGATAGGTTACATCAAGTTTACATGATAGGATATCAAGCAAAGAAGTATGAAGAAAGTGAGACAAGAAATCCATCTCAGTCCAATAATGTGCAAGGTGGAAAATGGGTCATAAAGAGAATGGAAAGAGTATAGAAAGATAGTATTTAAGGTACACTCCAATAGAGCATAAAGAAAGAGAAATTTTTCAAGTCTAAGAAGTAAATAAAATATATGGTGTAACCAATCAAGGACAAAAGGATGACGATGTAGTTGAGTAAGAAATACGACAAATTTAAAGAGGTTAAGTAGTCTCAAGATTCAATTTCTAATGTAATTTTTGATGATGCATATGAATATAATTTAAATAGTGAAGATTATTTGTATAGATAAACATTGACATTGATGGATAGGCTTGTGAAAAGTCAAGATGAAGATGAAACATCTCATAGAGTGCTTAAAACACTTGATATGCAATAGAAGAAAGAGATTAATTTGGGTCTCATGAGAGAGGGATTCTAAAGATATGTTATGGATCAAGATGCTCAAGGAGATAGAGATGAAATTTCAAGTCATGTGAGAGCAAAAATTCAGAAGCAAATGATGGGTTACAGCCCAAGAGATGGACAAAAATTAGTACAAGATGATGCAAGTAAGGTGACAAATCAAGGAAGGTTGAGTATAGAGTCTAATGAGTTGGTTCCATCACAAGTATGGGTAGATAAAGAAATAAGTAAATAATAGAGGATAGGCACACATGGTGATGAACTCAAGAAGATGAGAGAACAACATAGTGAAGCATAAATATTTATGGAAGTAAAGCTACAAGCAAGCAAACTAGAAAGCAAACAATTGAAGCATGAGCAAGTTAAAAAGGTAAATTATTAAATGGATTAAGTCACAACTAAGTTTTTTTTTATTTACATTATGATGACAAGATAAGAAGGTTCCAAACAATATTGTTTCATGATGAAGGTAAATTGGACAAGAAGTCATTCTTGCAATATGAGCAAGGTTATATGAAGACACATCAAGAGATGGAGAAGTGTAATGAAGAGGAATCAAAAGAAAACTTTCTCAAACAAGTGAAAAGGTTGAGATGCTTATGATACCATTATATCACAAAGAAGGAACCAAAATTACCAAGGAGCAAAGACACCTAAGGAAGCAGGAACCAAATGAGATCAATGAAGAAGGAAGCCATAGATAAAGAGTAAGAATGAAGAGTGAGAACCATCTAGTAGAATCAGATTATGATGAAGGAAAAATAGAGATGTAAAAGGTAAAAAATTTAGAGAATAAAGAGTTGTATTAGGTTTTACATCTCATAGAGGTAGAGGATGAATTGTCAAAGAAAATAGACAAGGCAAGGAAGTAGAAATATAAGAGTATAATGAGGAGAAAGGAGAAAGAAAGGAGTATCAGTAGTAAAGTGGGCATAAAATATCTTCAAATAATGAATTTTAAGTCAAAAAATAATATTTTATTACTAATGTTTTCTCCCTCCTAGGGAGTATGATGCAGGAACATCTAGTAAGCAAACATCATTTTCAATTGTTAAGGACTCATATTCTAGTTAGGAGTCATAAATGATCTATTTTGGGATGTAGGAGTGTGTGAAAGATCATATAGGGTCCATATATTGCTTTATAATCATAATGAGTCATAAGGAGTGAGTTTTATATGAACTTAGAGTTTTCCCACCAAAAGTAATGATTTAAATATTTGAAATGGTAAAAGACCTAGGGAGGGTTTTAAGTTGTGTTTCAATTAGTGTAAAGGTGTAAAATGAGTAAGTGGGGTCCTAGGGGTCATATAAAGTCTAATGGTATTTCAAATAGATAGGTAAGTTGTGAGTTAGCCTAAGAATGTGATGTATGATTACTACATGTAAAATATCATGTCATGAGAAAAAGGTGGTGGAAGAGTCTTGTTTTGTAACCACCCCAAAACCAACATATATGTTGTATGAGAATGGTAATTTTATAATGAGAGGAGATTAGGAGGAGGAGAGAGAGAGAGATCCAAAGGGGAGAGGAGAATAAACAAAGAAAAGAAGTATGTAACTCTCTAAGAAGATGACAAAGTTCATGAAAGCACTGGATATGTAATAGTAAATGGTTAATGATAATAAATAAGAGATTATTATGTGTATTTATTCTCCCTTTGAATGGTATTATATTTTTCTTGATTATATTTTTCATTTAAAATCCCTTGAGGCTATGTACATGTCACTATTTGTGTTGGCTACAGGTCTGAGTAAGGGACTCTAGGTTACAGTCAAGAAAGAGAAGAGTTTAACGGAGTTAATGATTGTGGAATAAGAAATAATGTTTGTTTAATCATATATAGGTAAATTAAAATCATACTAAGTTTCATATTTTCATTTTATTTATTCAAATTTAAAAATAACCTTAAAGAAAGGATCTATGAGATGAACCCAATCAGGGATTGTGACAATCAAGAATGAAGGTGAATTGGTGTTCCTTGAAGTATTTCTTATGAGAAAGATTATGGTGGTGATTTAAATGGTATAAATATAAATAATTTTAAATATGTAAACTTAAATATCTAGGTTTGAATGTAAAATAATCGAGAAATGCTCAATATACAATCAATACCTTGTTTGCATAGTCAATACCCTATTTTGCATAGTCAAATGCCAAAGAAGAAGTGTATGTACTTGAAAAAGTGAATGGGTATGGATTTGGTTAATTATTATTATGAGTGAAGAAGAGAATTAGTCTCAATAATAACCCTTGTGAATTCTTAGAACTTCTTTGAATGCAAACAAACCACTAAACCCTTACACAGTCCTTTAGGAAGACATAAAATTTTGTATTTTGCATTGTTATGAGTACACCAAGATTGATAAAGGATCCTAAGCTATTTTTAAAGGTGTAACTTGTTAATACAGACCTTGGGAGTTTATTATGATGTTTTAAATTATTTCAATCCAAATATATGGCGTTTTAACCTCTCTCAACCTGTACAGGCTTGTACATTTGCCTAACTAGGGTTTGGAAACAAAAACCCCTATAACTTTAGTTATAAATATGTAAATTTGACTAAAATTTGTAATCATACATATTTTTATGTGAGGATAAGGATTAAAATGGTTTTGACTAGGTACCATATGGTCTGGTACAGATTTGGTGACTAGGCAAGTGCAAGGAGGGCTAGAAGGCCTAATAAGCAAGGAACTTACAAAAGAAGTAGTATCTACATAGAGATTTATATTTTTAAAATTAATGGGAAGCATTAAGGAGATATATGGTGCCCAAATATGTCTTATATATTATGAAAAACTAAAATAATGTTCTAACTATGGGAATTTGTGAAAAAAAAGGCTACAAGCAAGAAGGTTCACTATTGAGCTTGAGGTGTGTCAATGGATGATTGAGAGTGAGTGAGAGGTTCACAGGGAGTGAAATAAGTGTGTTATGATAAATAAAGTTTATCCATTGTGGTATTATTATATTCATGATATCAAACACAATATTTGGCATTAGAGCCTTAAGTTGTGAACTTGTGAGGAGCTAATGAGTGAGTGAATAGAAGGTGATGGGAATCAATGAATGGAATGAGTTGAGGGGATGAATGATATATTTAATAAAGTTATAATTATAAAGAGAAATCACTCAAATTTTCTTATTAAACATGCAAAAATAAGTGGAGGCTATAAAACCTTGTGGGAAGTTGAAAGACTGTTGTTGAATATTGATGTTTATGAACAAAGCAAAGCATCTTGAGTTGATTCAAACCTATTTCAGAGTTAGGGATGGTGGATTTTATGATTTTTATCTTAACCATATGCATCATATCCATTCCAATCCATACTCCTTCATGTGGTTTTATTATGGTAATGGTATGATGAGCTCAATATTTGACCCTAATTGATCCCTATTAACCTCTGTGAATCAATATATTCAAATATTTATGTTGGTTTTTGAAAAAAAAAAACTACATATAGCACTTAATAAATATGTTTCATATATATTTGGTGTTTTACATTATGCCTATTTAATTAAGAATAAAATAGTATCATTTATCATTATTTTTCTTTTTGGTGTTATCACTAATCCATAAATTGTAGATCTTAAGGAAATATAAGGTAAAGGATTACTTAAAAAAATTGGACAAAGTTACCCATAGTAACATGGTAATATACCAATATAAACTGGGTGAACTACCCATATCAACTAGGTCAGTTACCTGTAGCAATTGGGTATCACCTGTAGTAACAATTTTGCATGCACTTTTGAAATCTTAATAGTTAAAAAATTATTTTGAGCAATAAACTTCCATGGTTTGAGGATTATGACAATTCCTAATCATGAATAAAAATTAAATTCAACTCCAAACTATCCAGTCACCATTCCGCCTTCATTAGACTATCAATCTTAAGAAATTGCAATAAATGAATGTGTTTTTTTCTTATTTCATTATTTTTTCTATTGTGTAGTTGTTATTTTAAACTCTGGTATAACCATTAATATAAATAAATGTCTTCCTTATATATTTAAGAGAGAAACAACAAGATGAAATTAGTAAGAAAATAGATATAGAAATAACATAAATAATAGAAGGTTGAATTTTTTTTCACTACTATGATAACCTTATAGTTTCATCATAGCAACACTTTCATTTTTATGGATTTATTGATGTAATAAATGTGATTTAAGTAATACATATATAGTAGAGGAAGGGATCAAAACACAAACCCAACCAAGGAAGGACCCACTTGAGAGGAATTGTGGTGAAAATCCCATCCATTAGTTTAGTTTCATTGTGTATTGTGTGTATGTATATTTCATTTTATACAAAGAATTTACAACAAATGATGTTTGCATTCATGTTTAATTTCTTGCATAAGCATTTCTAATTTTTTAATTTCAATTCTATGTGGGAAGCTTCCAAACTATCTTAGTATTTCATTTCTTGTTAATTCAATTATTGTAAACCACTTTAAAATATTTCCTTTTATGTAATTTATTTTCTAGTTATTTACTTCTTGTAAGTGTGATTACTTTCCATCGTGTGTGTGTTAGCTTTCCAATATTCCCCATATTTTAGTGTTGCATATATAGTGTAGACTCCTTATAAGGTTATATATCCTAGGTTGACAATTAAAGTAAAGGATCATATATCCTATGTGTTAGGTGGATATCACCTAGGGTATATCCTCACATGTTGTAGGAAAAATCCTCAATCTAACATATAATAGTAGATTAGATCTTGCCTATAGTGTATAAAAGTTTGACAATAATGTACCTTCCAATACAAATTCATGTCTATGAAATTCAATGTCACATTTGACATTACACCATTAAAGGTATGTGACATCTTACTAGGGATATCATATTTATATGACTGAGATGATACATTTCAACAAAACCATGACGATGGACTATACATGAAAAATATCACTTCTTCATTCTCTTAGACTTCACTCCAATGATAAAATTCATCCTTGGGCTCTACCAAATAATTTATTAAACTTGTATCATACATGTAAGATTTTTTTTATTCATGTTTCATATTAAGACACATGCATCAAAAATAAATCAAGCATTTATGGTACACAAAATACAAATAATTTTGTAGTCATAGTATCTAGACAAGTTACTATGACACATTGTGCAATAAAACACCACATATTTTATTTATAAGAGACCCTCTTATAAATATCCCTTTATGTTAAAGTGTATATTGTAATAACAATGAATTTAGTGCCAAATACAAGATATCTTCAATCATGGTAAGATTAGGTGTAGTTATTTTCCTTGTGTGAATCTAATAGTCTTCACACCCAAGATTGATGAGTCTTAACATCTTTTTATAGAATATCACACACTCAAAAAAATAATGAAGAATTGGTACACACTATCATGCATTGATGACCTATTGAACTAGCTCTAACATGTGAAATACCATTCCCCTAATCTCAATCATAAAAAATGTGATCTTGTTGAGAACCAATCAAGATTTATCTCATTAATATGTTGGTTTGTCATAAATACATCAATTCATTCATATAAAAGTATTAAATTTATAGTGAAGATATCTCCTACAAACAAGAAGATCTTCCTCATCCTCTTATCTCCCATAATCTCTCATTCTATCCTATTGTCTATAATCTCTCCTAAAAACTAATGAGGTGAGTTGTGACAATCACAACTCATGTATAATTATTATCACACAATTACATAAATTATTTATTCACACATACACTAACATTAATAATATTTCTAACCTAACTCATATTAAATCCCACATGTGATTACTAACTCACTTATTTCTATAACATTTCCCCTAGTTCCCATATGGGGAGAAAAAGCACATGGACTAAAAAAATCTATATTCCCCTCTGTCATCCCCCCCTAAATAATTTTGACTCAATGGATATCGGGTTCACCTGATAATACATATGATTTTACAAAAAAGGATGTACAAAATTTATTTAAAATTATCTTTCGTTATAAATTTATTTAATATATATTTACTTAAGAAGATGAACCACACAAAACAAGATAAAGACATGATAAAACTAATGACTTGTTATAGACAAAATAATTTTAAAAGCTATATTAAAAATAAAAAATATATACTAACCTAAAGATGACTTAATGCAAACATAAGCACAAAACACAAATTATAGATGTATAAGAAGTAATTATAAATAAATGAAAGACTAAATACCATTATTCATTTTATATCCTAAAGACACCACTATAGACTTATGCTATTAAAAAAAACTAATATAAATTTAAAATTTTGAAATAAAATGAACCTAAAAACTATAATTATATACTAATAATAAAACATGACTCTAAACAATAAATCCTATAAACTAATTCAAAAACTACCTAAGTGAACTCTAAAACATGTAATACCTAATACTACCTAAAAATAACAAGTAGTTTGGGAGGTAGTTTGGTGGAATATTTGGGCACAACTGAGACTGAAGAGCTTGAGTCTAGATTGTTGAGCTGAGTAACACATTGATGCTGCCATGAGAAGATCCGTAGGGTAAATCAATGTAGGAAGATAAACACACCACAAAATTTATAGGAGATCACCACTAAGTTTGTCATGAGTTTTAGGATAAAATGCATTGTGTAAGGTTGAGTAAAGGTCATTGAGATGAAGTAATGGCCAATTGAAATGCCTAGGATAATCGATCAAAAATTTGATGCAATGTTTTCAATGGAGAAGAGAGAGATGGTGGATGGTGGCTACTTATTCCATCCTTTTAAATAATCAATCTAATGTTAAGTTTGGTGTCAATTTTCTCACTAAATGGGATACAAGGGAGTGTGAGCCAAGGCTGAGCTCAATGTGATGTTTGGTCAAAATTTTGATGGATTGATTCAGCCAAGTCTGAAAAAGGGGATTCCAACCAACTAACAAATAGACAGGCTTTAGAAACCAAATTTTTATTGAACCCTTCAATGTATATCTTCTTTTAATTAATTCAATGCAATATTTAGAAAACCCTACAAAAGAGATATCAAATGCAAAACTGTAAAGAAAATTTCAAACATATTATTAGATTGACAAAAATACCTTGTAATATATGTTTGAACAAAGAATTGATAATGGGTTATAAGTGGTATGCACTTGATGACCTGTTGACAAAGATAAATAAGGTCTATCAAATGATAAGAGTGTTTGGATATAGTCTACATTCCACATCTCTTATTACACACAAGACCTATATTTTAGAGAGGTTCTATAAGGTACTTGTTATAAATCAATCGATATTTCTCTCAATAAGATTTTAGTTTGTCACAAATATAAAAATTCATTCCTATAAATTATTACATTTATAGTGAATACATATCCTACAAATAAATAAACCTTCATCATCCTCTTATCTCCCACAATCTCTCATTCTATCCTATCCCTTGCAATCTCTCATAAATACTAGTGAGGCTCATGTACAATTATTCTCACATAATTACATAGATTATTTATTTACTCACACATGCACTCACATTAATAATATTTATAACCTAACTTACATTAAATTCCACATGTGAGTACTAACTCGCTTATTTTTCTAATAGGTCTCACAAACAAGATTTTGCAAACCTCTAAAGTTAAAATGTCACAAATGATTATATCATCCATAAGCTTGACTTCATATTGAAAGTTGATTTGTCAATGGACCTATATACCCTTCCCCTATTGAATCCAACCAAAGGATTATGGATTATAATTCACACCATTGGAAATGATTAAGATGACATATTATGCTTGCACGATGATATTATTCTCACTTTCATTGTCAATGATTATATGAATAGGATAACCCTCCACCAAAAACATGGCATGGAAAAGGTGTTCTCACTCCTTAGAGGTGTCTATGGTAGTGGTGTTATTTCTCATACAAGTGACATCTATATTAGTATCATCCATTTTCATGAGACTGGATGTAGAATGCATAAGAAAGGATTTTTATGCATAGCATTTAGAGTCACCATGGGTGTGTGAGAGATGTTGATGATATCACTTTTCATCAGAATTATTTTATTTGTCAAAAGTCAAAGGTATAGAAGCCTTTAAATTTTGTGCAACCTTATTATCATACTCTCAATTTTTAAAAGCATTATACTTATGCACACAATGCTCAAATTAGTATTTTTGCATAGGTTGGATCTTGCACGTGGCATTAGATGAAGAGGTGAGATGTTGCTTCAACATTTCCTTTCCTTCAATATTAGTGACATTGTGATAAAATTTCCCCAAAGTGTTGGAAGTCTAAAACTTTATCTTTATAGGATATAAGGTGAGATTTAACTAATGTACTTTATCACGTTATGTTGTTTACTCAAGCTCCCACACAGGTGTGGGGCATAGTCATAAAACTAATTAATGTAGTCTTCTAGTGTTTGTTCATTGCACTAGCACAATTATTGGAATTTGATTTATTAATCTTTAAATTGGTAGGTAGGATAGTAATCTTTGTTTAGTGTGTCAACAAAAGTATTTCAAGATTGGATATAAATGAAGTCTTATGCATGTTACATGCTCAAATTATCCCACTAGTGAACCACTAAAATGTAAATATTCAACACGACAAAGGTGATCTTATAAACATTGGTGAATTAATTTACTCAGAAGTATGCCTTGAGTTGTCAAATATAGGCATCTAATTATGCATCATTGATTTTGTATTCAAACTTAACAATGTCATGATTGACTTGTATGTTCAAGGGGGTCAGCTAATGAAACTATTATTGAGCATACTATGAGAGAGAGTTTGAAGAAATCAGGTTGAGTTTTCATAATAAACTCATAAAATTGGCTTAAGTGTTTAATTCATTGTGTTTCCATGGCATCCATAATGAGGCTTTGTATTTATAATGATGTAGTTCATATGGATTGTTGACACTGTGGATTGCACCCTCTAAAAATATACTTAGCTCCATTCCTCCGCGTGGAACAATGGAGACATTCCTCTTGCTGTGGGTGGTAAACCTAAGGAATGAATATCTAGATTAAGGGCTAACTCCCCTTGATGTACCTTGAGGCCCTAGAATTCTTAATACTAATAATGGGGGGGGGGGGTTGAAAAGAAAGAGAGATAATAAAAAATAGAACCTAACTAATGTGGCGATGTACCAAACTAGTTGGTCTACTCAGCTTTTACCTACACTTTACACCAAAAGAAGTAAATAGACACTTCATTTGAATGAGAAACTGACTGCATCAATGTTTCAATAGGGCATATTATGGAGGTATAGGGAGGAAGGAACTACTAGAGGTGTTCTAAAGACACACTATTGGATAGCCTGTTCACCTATGCCTATATTTCAATTTGGACACTTCTTGTTGATTTGTAGATAAGAATCCACAATACACTAGATATGTTGGTATAAACTTATGAAATCATTAAATGAAATGACTACACATAAGACAAGGCCATGGAATATGCAAAAGTGCAAGCTCCAAGGGAGTTAATCCTTCAATTAATGTGGTGGACCAAATAAAGAATCTACACATGAACATCTCATTGTGGGATTCTTTGGCACTACCAGGGAAAAAGGATATACTCCAAAAAGAATTGTATGAGATAGGTGAGCAAGTTGTCTCATCCAAAAATGATAATGTGTTGATAGTAAATGTGGTTCCTCCCATGGGAGGTCAAGCAAAGAAGGATGATAATGTCCCTCCCTTCTATTTGTCCTTTATTATTGGTGATTTCTTGGTCCATAGCTGCATTATTTATAGTGGAGCAAGCACCTCAGCTATGCCCAAATGCATAGCTGATAAACTAGGCATCAAATATGAGCAAATGACCAAAGGAATTCTATAATTGGATGGTTCTCCAGCCAAGACCTTGGGAGTGGTAAGAGGCCTAAATATAATTCTCCATGCCTATCCAACCTTCTCAATTCCCCATGATGTGGTAGTTGTAGATTTTCCTCCTTACTTTACTCTCTACTTATCCAGGGATTTCATGTCCAAGATAGGTGGATACTTGGTAGCCAATTGGTATTACATGTTTTTTAGGACAACTATGGAACTAAGGTGAAGATTGAGTCAGAGCCCATCCATAAAGACAACTTATAGCCACACTCATCCAAAGTAGTAAATGTCAACTACACCATAATTGATGAAGAAGAGCTCCAAGTGGACCAAGATCCATCTTCTTCCCTTGTAAGAGTTGCTGACCTGCTCCTAGATGAATGGGGAAATGATAATTTTGATCATGATCCTTACAAGTTCATCAAAAAAGCTAGTCTTAGAGTCTACTGCATGCATGATAAAGATGTTTTCATGCCAAATTTGATGAAGGCAGATCAAGAGGACTATGGTTTGTGGAAACTATTCTTTGATGGATCTAGAAGCAAGTTAGGGGTTGGTGGTAGAGCAATGTTGGTTTCACCTTCAAAAGAGAAATGCTTCTCAACTTTTAGGTTTCAATTTTCCTACACTTGTAATGTAGCTAAGTATAAAGCCCTTGTTCATGGTCTAGAGTGGGCAAGAAACAGAGGAATCAAATAATTATAAGTGTTTAGAGACAACAATTTGATCACAAACCAAGTGAGGGGTCAAAACTTGACCAAGAACTCCCTACTCAAGTCTTAAAAACATAGAGTGTGGGACCTTGTGGAGAGCTTCACTACTTTCAACATCATTTCCATTCCAAGAGAAGAGAACCAGCATACAGATAGACTAGTATAAATTGACACTCAATTTGATATCCCAAAGGGGGTGAGATAAAGCAAAAATAAGCACTATTTAAAGGTGATAGTGAGGTCCTCCATACCAGACAATGTCACCAATTGGCAGGTGTTTGAAATTCACTAGAAAATAACACTTTTCTTGTAGTAGGAAGTTGAGTTCACTTCTAAAAATCATTCCAAGTTGTAATATCAGTATAATGGGAAGATTGTTCAGATAAAAACCAATAAGTGTAACTCTTGAGAGCATCTTCAATGAGGATGACCAACTCAAGAAGGACAAAGCAAGCATGTCAACCAAGAAATAAAATTATGAGAGGGTAGAGATATATAAGGATAAGTTGCTTGCACTTGCGAAGGTATGTACCAATGAAGAAAAGCATGCTTTCATTATGTTATGCCAATATTTTTTTGATGTCTTTTCTTGGGAGTATGGTGATTTGAAGGGTTTTGACCCAAGCTTGGCCCAACACACCATTGAGTTGTAAGAAGGTGCCAAACCCGTCAAGAAAAATCAAAGGCCAATCAATCCAAAGATTGAACCTCTCATGAAAAAGGAACTCACCAAGCTGATCGAGTCTAGGATCATCTTCCCTATCAAACACTCTTCTTGGTTAGCCAATTTGGTCCCCATTAGGAATAAAAATGGAGAGATCAGATTGTGTGTGGATTTTAGAGACCTAAATAGAGTCTCATTAAGAGATCACTATCCCCTCACAAATATGGATCAAATTCTTTAGATGGTGGTAGGTAGTGAAATATTCTCCCTCCTAGATGGCTACTGTAGATACAATCAAATTATGGTGCAAGATTATGACTAGTACAAGATAACCTTCACCACCAAGTGGGGAAATTTCACCTATAGGAAGATGCCATTTATATTGTCAAATGTTGGAGCTACCTTCCAATGCACTATGGATATGGCTTTCCAAGGTTTGATAAATGGCATTGTACTAGTTTATCTTCATGATGTGATAGTCTTCTCCAAGGAGGGAAGTGAACATCTAAAGCACCTAAGGCATATATCTGAGAGGTTTAGATATTTTAGCATCTCTCTCAACCCAAAGAAATGTGTGTTTGTTATCCATGAAGGAAAACTCTTGGGCCATGTCATTTCAAAAGAAGGCTTGACCATTGATCTAAAAAAATTGCACACCATCTTAGCATTGTCCTTGCCTAAACACAAAAAGGGCCTAAAAAGCTTCTTTGGTAAAATAAACTTCATTAGGAGATTCATCCCTAATTTTAATAAACTCATCAAGCCACTAACCTCCATGCTGAGGAAGGAAGAGACATTCACATGGATAGTAAAGAGAAGAGAAATATTTGAAGGCATCAAGCAAGCTATCACCTAAGCTCTTACCCTAACAAGTCTAGACTTCTCTAAGGACTTCAATTTATATACCTTTGGAAATGAAGAGGTATTCTTGACTACACTCACCCAAGAAAATAGTGAGAATTTAGAATAGCCTCTTACTTTTTTTAGTCAAGGCTTAGAAGGTTATGAGGTTAGATACACATATGTTGAGAAACAAAAGCTTGTAGTAATATGAAGTCTGAAAAAGTTTATACATATGTTGTCTAACAACAAGATTCACATCATGGTGCCACACCCTAGTGTAAAAGACTTCTTGTTGAGCTGAGACTTGAATGAAAAAAGGGTAGGGTGGATCACCAAAGTAATGGAGTATGACATAGAGATCAAGACCACCAAGCTGGTAAGGGGAAGAGGGATGTGTGAACACCTCACTATAGACTACAAAGAGCCAAAGGAGGATGTTCTGGTACTCCATGATGAAGCTACAATATAATTACCTATAATCATGAAGAGTTCGGTGCAATACATGGTTAATTTCCTTCTAACTGGTGAGCATCCACAAGGTTTTGATAGGACCAAGAGGATGCATTTTAGACTCCAATCTCTTCCTTATGTCCTAGTTGATGGAGTCATATTCAAAAAGGACTTTTTATGGGTACTCTTGAGATGTATTGATTCATACCAAGTCAATAGGGTGTTGTCTAAATTCCATGATGGACCAACTAGTGGCCACTTTGCTCCTAAGGCCATAGCTATAAGTATTATGAGGGCTGGCTACTTTTGGCCTAGTTTGTTTAGAGACACTCATGCTTGGATGAGGAAATGTCAAAAATGCAATTTATTTGATGGGAAGCAATAGCTAACTGCAATGCCTCTACATTCTATTTAAGTGGAATAACCATTCATGCAGTGGGGGTTGGACTGCAAAGGACTAATCAACCCTCCTTCTAGTGCTACCCACAAGTGGGTTTTGACTACCACAGATTATTTCACAAGATGAGTAGAAGATTTCACTTTAAAATAAGCCAATGAGAGCATAGTCTTGGACTTCTATAAAGGCATAGTGATGAGATTTAGGGTCCCAGTGACAATCATTTTAGATAATGCATTAGATTTCTTGGGAACAAATACAAGTGAGTGGGCATTAAGATATGGCATCTATCTCAACACTTCTTCCAAATACTACCCACAAGGGAATGGGCTAGCTGATTCCATAAATAAGAACTTGATTAGGATCTTTAAAATGATAATGGAGGAAAGTCAAAGGACTTGGCATGCCAAGTTGAAGATATCTCTTTGGGAATATAGGATCATTCTGAAAAGGGTGATTGGGAATTCACCATACACACTTGTGCATGGAAGGGAAGCTAGACTTCCTATTTTACTTGAGTTACCAGCCTTGGAACTTGCCCATCAACTAAAATTGGTGGAGAGTGATAGCCTAGAGGTTAGGTATTGTGAACTAATAGAGCTTTAAGAAGCAAGAGACCAAGCCATGGATGAAATGACCAACCACCAACAACAAACAAAGAAACATTTTGACAAGAGATCTATGCCAAGAATATTCTTAGAAGGTGACATTATCTTGAAGTGGGATGAGGACTGAGTCAAACTTGGAAGGCACACGAAGTTTGATGCCTTTTGGAGTGGCCCATATGTCATCACCCAATGCAAACAACATAATGCTTTCCAACTCTCCAAGTTGGATGGTGAAGAACTACATATCCCAGTCAATGAGATATATCTTAAACATTGTCACTAGCTTTCTCTTATCATGTACATAGTTTTCTTGTCTTTTCCTCATTTTCCCTAAGTGTTTTTATGCATGTTTTTAGTGTTTTAGCCTTTGTGTGTGTTTTTTTATCATTTGGGGTAAAATATTTTTTATTTCTTAGGTTTTTACAAGACTGTTGCAAGCTTTTCAAGCTGCATCCTGACTCCATACCTAATGTACTTTTAAGCCACCAGTCTTCTCAAGCATAGCAGGCATGCTTCCCCTATGAATCACTAAATATGCTGACTAATTTTGGTCTTATAGGCCAAAATTGGGCACCCCTCTTCTCTTTTATTGTATGAGTCTTTTGATCTAGGTTTTGGCTAGTTCATCCCTTAGTTTCTTTTTGTAGATTTTCTCTATCAAGCCTTTTCACTTAAAAAAACTAAGTGTTTTCCTCTTTTTCTGCCAACTGCTCTCGGGGCTAACAGAGTAAGTAAATTACTTTAGAGGGATTTTATCAGTAAAATAGACCAAATTTAAAAGGCCAAAGAATCATTTGTAAAATCTCAAAGGGTAGGTACCCTTGTGGGGGCACTTAGGTGACAAGCAAGACCTTTGTAATTCTTTCGAAAGGCAACTTTGGAGACCAAGGAACCCTTATGGGGGTAGGTGATGAACAAAGTGAACCTTTAAAAAAATTCCAAAGGGTAACTTTAGACTCAAATTGCTCTTGTGGAGGGTAGCTAGTTGAAGCAAGGGGGCAAGGTAAAAAACCCGAAAGGGACTTGCTCTTCAAAAAAGGTAACAGGCCAAAGGAGAATTCCTTTGGAATTTTTATCCAAAGGAAACCCAAGGAAGAATTCTTTCAGACAAAATATTCGAAGGAATTCTTTCAGACATTTTATCCCAAAAAAATTTGATGGTTGCAAAAAGTCTAAAAAAATTTAGAAGCCCAAAAATGCAGAAGGAATTGTCCTAATGGGTGACAGGCCCATGAATGTCAAATTTAGGGTGGTAAGCTAGCCATTGGGATTCAAATGTCTGGTGATAGGCATGCAAACGTCAAATTCAAGGTAGTAAGCTAGCCATTGGAAAGTAGTCAAAGAAGAATTACTTTGGAAAAAATGTCTAAAAGAATTCCTTTAGACATTTTGTTTGAAGAAAGCCTAAGAGCCTGAGAGATGACTCAATGACCTGTCAAAGAAAGGAACCTGGGAGAAAATTCATAATCATCAAGAGCTTGAATTGCCATGAAAAGGGAAAAAATAGCAAGGAAATATCAAATAAGTGAGTAACCCAAAACATGGCCAATCACATATAAGACAAAAATTCAAAATGCTCTAGGTGGTATAGCAAGCCAAAGCACAAGGATGAACCAGACTAGGGCAAGTGGCACAAGAGTCATCAGTGGGAGAAGTAAATGCCTTTAGGTGAAATAGTCTCCACTAAAAAACCATTAAAAGGGTTGGTTATGAAAATTGAAGGGAGAAACCCATGCTTCTTTTTTTTGACATTGATGAGTAGCCAATTGTGTGAGCATTTAAGAGAGTATGTCCTAGTCAACATAATAGGGGATGGCTTTATCGATTTCTAGGAGAAGTAACCCATACTCTTGTAAGCCTAGATAGCAAGGGTGGTGACTTAAGTACCTACAACATGGCTTTCTCTTAATAATTTAAGAAGAAACGGTAGTAGCATGGGCTAATTATTCACTACAAGAGTGTTTAATATAGCATGGGTCTCATTCCCTTGACTAGTCAATGATCTTTTTCCAAGTTCTCTATATATTGTAGCTTCTCATTTGGAGAAACAATCTCTCAACATTATATGGTGAAGCCCTGAAGAATTTACCTTGAATCAAAAGAAGTGTTTTGCCTCTATTTGAGCTTGTAATTTTGCATATGCCTATGGCCTTGTATTATGTTTAGTTATTTCATTTAATGCTTTCATAAGTTTATACTAGTATATCTATTGTATTGTGAATTATTTTCTATAAGTAAAAAAGAAGTGTCCAGATTGAAGTATAAGCACAAGTGAATAGACTACCCAATAGTGTGTCTTTAGAACACCTCTGGTAGTTTCTTCCTCCCTATACCTCCATAGGATCCCCCATTAAAACATTGATGCAGTCAGTTTCTCATTTGAATGAAGTGTCAATTTGCCCATTTTGGTGTAAAGTGTAGGTAAAAGCTAAGTAGACCAACCAATTTGGTGCATCACCAGATTAGTTAGGTTCTATTTTTTAGTATCTCTCTCTCTTTTCACCCCCCATTATTAGTAGTAGGAATTTTAGGGCCTCAAGGTGCATTAAGGGGAGCTAGCCCTTAATCTAGAGATTCACTCCTCAGGTTTACCACCCATAATAAGAGGAATGTCTCCATTGTGCCGCATGGAGGAAAGGAGCTGAGTAACTTTTCAGGGGGTGCAATCCATAGCATCAACATGGATATAAGGTGAAACTTTATAAATTTAATTCAACACCTTATGTTTTTCAGTCAAGTTATCACATAGGCATGTAGTATAGTCATGCAATTCATTGGCATAGTCTTCCACTAACTTCTCCTTGCATTATAATAATTGGTGGAATTTGATGTATTCATCCTCAAATTAGTAGAGATGATAGTAATCCTCTTTCAATATGTCAATAAAATCCTTTTAAAACTCTATTGAAATGTAAACTTGAGTGTCATGTGTAACCAATCACTTAATTCATTATAAAAGGTTATTAAATAGGGCATATATAGAACCCCCTAAACATAAATGTGGTAACCTAATGTAAATTTGGACTTGATATGCCTTATTTGAGTGCCCCATGAAATAAATATCTTGATTTTTTGCATGAGACACTCAAATAGGGCAATCCTTGATTTGTAAATTCAAACTCGATATGCTCTATTTGATTCATCATGTAACTAGTGACTTAATTTTTTGCATGAGCCACTCAAATATGGAACATCGACGATCCCCCTAAACACAAATGTGAAAATCTAATGTAAATTTGGAATCTACATGCCCTATTCAAGTGCCTCATGTAACTAATAATTTAATTTGTTATGTAAAGCACTCAAATTAAGAATATTGTTATCCCTAAAGACAAATTCAAAAACTTAATGTAAATTCAAACTTGATATACCAAATTTGAGTTCCTTGTGAAAAGGAATATTTTAGATAATCTGGACTTATGTCACTCAATTAGATGGGAGTTAATCTTTGAAAATGAATAGTTTTTGGGTTATGCACAAGTTTCTCACAGAGATTATGGTAATAATTTGGATCTATTCCCCATTTATTATATTGGAGATAATTTAAAATTATAAAATTTTAAATAATGTAGGCATATTATTGATTTTTTTTCTTAGTTGGACTATAGATAAGTCCAAATTATCTTAAATAATCCCTTGCAGCCAATCTCTTGATTCACTACATGGAGCACTTAACTAGAGAAAATACATCCCCCTAAACACAAATTCAAAAACCTAATGTAAATTGGGAGTAGTATTCCCTATTTGAATGTCCCATGGCTCCAATCACTTGATTAAATTCATAAGCACACAAATATGGCATATCAAGCCGCCCAAACAAAAAATTGACCACCTGTTGTAAATTTAGACTCTATATGCCTTGTTTAAGTTCCCTATTTAACCAATCACCCAATTTGTTGCACCATGATATAAAATGGGGAATGCCAAGCCCTCTAAACATAAATACAATAAACTAATGAAAATTTGGGCTTGATATGACCTACTAGAGTGCCTCATGAAACCAATTACTTATTTGGTTGCACAAGGCACTCAAGTAATACTTATCAATCCCCCTAAACACAAATGTAAAAACTTGATGTATAATTGGTCTTTGTGCCCTATTTGAGTGCCATGTGTAACCAATTACTCGATTCTTTGCATATTAAATTGAAATAGGGCATATTAATTCCCTTAAACTTAAATGAGATAACCTAATGTATATTCAAACTTGATGCATGACCTAGATGAGTACCTTATGTAAGCAATCATTTATTGGTTTCACATAACACTTAATTAGGATATCTCATCCCTAATGTGACAACCTAATGTAAATCCAGACTCGATATGCCTTATTTGAGTGCCTTGTGCACCCAATCACTTGATTAGTTACACACAGAACTTAGATAGGGTATATCAAACCCCATAAATAAATATGTGATAGCCTAATGTAAATTCACACTTAATATTCCTTATTTGAGTGCCTCATCAGACTAATCACTTGATTTTTTTCACGTGGCACTCAAATATCACATATGAAGCCCATTAAACACAAATGTAACAACATAATAAATATTTGGACTTGATATGCCCTATTTGAGTGCCTAATGCAATAAATTTATTGATTAGTTAAATAGATCATTAAAATAGGGTATATTTATCCCCCTAAACACAAATGTGACAACCTAATATAGATTCAAACTTGATAGTACTAATGAAATTATTACTGAGTGTGCTACAAGAGAGTTCAAATGTATTGGTTTGAGTTCCATCATCAACTGAAAATTTGGCCAAACATTTTGGTACTCTATTCTTCTAGGGAATCTACAATGATATTTTGGAAAACTGGGGTTGCCTTAGATTACTTTTAGGTGTCACCCATCTTACTTTTACTATGGAGTTCTTTTGGGTAGGTTTAAATGGATCCAACTAGTAATCCTTCCTTGTCTTGTTTTGCTCACATGTTTAAAGGTGTAGAAAAGAGATATGATCTAATAGAAATGATTTCCACCATTGGGTCTAAGATCCATTACATGGGGGACAACGTTGCACTTAGATATATAATTTGAGTATATGAAGAGTGTGTATTTTGGTATCTTATATAAATTAAACACCCACAAATTTAAATTATCATAATTTTTATACTTGAAATATTTATAAATTTTATTTAATAGTAATGAATAGTGAAAAATTATAGATATGAACAATGTTACAATAAGGCTAGGAACACACATTCCTATAATCAAGATGGGAAACACTTCCTCTAATTTGCCTAGACTAAAGGTGTGAATAAAATGCATCTGAGAAAGGTTAGATAAACATGACATGTTATCTATAACTATAATTATGTATATCATCAACCTTAGGCCAAATGCACATGTTAAATTTTTATGCATAAAATATAATAAGGTAGTTATAATTATCAAAACTTACAAATAACATAGTTACAAATGGTTTCATCTTATTTATGCATGATCATTGAGCCTCTTCTAAGCGTGTGGCAGTTGAATTTCTCAAAAAAATAGTTACTTTAATAGTTTTCCTAAAATGTCACAGAAATATAAGTGCCATATTTCAATCCACATAGATGCAATGTGACAACAAGATCTATGTGGGGTGCATGAGATGTGGCAAAGACTCTACTAGATGCATGAGATTCTATACAGAAGTGAAGTGTTGTAGGGCAAGGTGGTGGTGCATAATTTTTTTTCTAAGTGCAATATTCTCTATGTAGAAATTTTATGAGACTTTTGTGAATGTGCAAGGAATCTGGTGCAAATGGATCCAAGTTAAGTTTTGCATAATTTATGTAGGTGTATAAAGGATAGGTGTATGCAGTTGTATGGCTATGTACAAAATAACAATATCTACTTTAAAAAATCCACAATGTTACCTCTAAATAGATCCTAAAATCACCCCTTAAGACAAGTAAACTTCATTTTATAAAGAACCTCAATGGTGTGCCGTAAGTTAGCTTGAAGTCACTTAAAAATTCATTATAATGTCACATGTTATAAAGGCACCCTAATGTCACCCACTAGAGATGTCTCCCTCATGCAACTTGAAATATGAATTAAGGGTTATAACTTTAGAAAAATAAAAGCCTATGCAAATTTAATATGAGTAAAATTTGACTTTAGAGGATGAATTTAAATGGTCTAAATGGTGTAGTGTGTATGTTAATTTATGTCAATATCATCTCAAATATCACTATATCTAAGAGAGGTGAGGTTTTTATAAAAAATTGTGTACACTTAGAACTCATAGAAATGTCAAAAATTAATTTGGAAGGTCCAAAAACCTAAAAAATGACTATTATTTTTCCCAAAGCAGAATTTAGGTTCAAAAGTTACACTTAGAGAACCTTATGTTTAATTTTAAAATTCTAATAAATGACTAAGTATTGACTAGGTTAGATTTTTTTTAAATTATATTCTAAATGGTAACTCCTATAGCTCTAAAATTGATTTAAGAAGACCTAGAGTGGCCCTAATTTCTTATATTTAGTAAAATAAGCTTAAAGTATAAGAATATAAAATGTAATCTAAAGTAAATATAATCTTATAATTATAGAATCCAATTCAAACTCAAGATTGTGTGCATATTTATAAGTGCTTGTGTCCTTTTTAGAAGGGACTCATCGTTTATAAGTCATGGATGAATTTTTCAATAATGACCCATTTTTTGTCCACCCAAATTTCAAAGCTACATTGAAAATTATGTATCCTACATGCTCATAATTAAAACTCCACTTAATTTGTGTGGTGTGTAAGTGTAATAACTCAATTAAGGGTTTCAATCTCATTTTCCATATAAGTGATCAATACAATTACTACAGTTTAATTGCCCTCCTTTAGAAAAAATAAATTTGTAGAGACACCAAGAAGGATAAATGTTGCAAGAGTGTAAGATTTGATTAAATGAAGCACCACTTGAATGGAGAAACTTGGACCTAATACTGATCCTTATTGTATTGAAGTGTCAAATGTTCTCTTCATTCTTGATTCTTACTTGTTTTTTAGTTGTCAAATGGCTTGGAAAGACCTTGTATTTTTAGGATGACTAAAACTCATCAACTAACTTTAGAAAATAAAAAATGATAAGGGTTAAGGCTCATGACCATTAGTAGTAAAGAGATGGACCAACAAAGCTAAAATATAAAAAATCATATGGGTATGAGTTGTTTAAGATGGGACTTTATAGCCATGATAAATCAAGCTCTATTTTAGAGGCAAGGTTTGGGTAATGGATAAGATGTAGTCTAGATGTATAAATAAACACCTTTTATATACGTATTAAGATCATTTTATGCTCTATGGTAAAAATATAAACTTATGTGGGGTGGGGGCCATCCTAGAAATGGCTTAAAATGTACAAGTATCCCCAATATGTCAAATTATAAATAAAACATAGGAATGAGAGTTTTGTGCCAAATTTGGATGTATACACTCTCCCATGTGCATCTCATATAAAAATATTTATAATTCTCAATTCAAATGGGTAAGCATGCAGTTCCCAAAGTGTACATTTTATGTCTCTCCTTCATGTCATGCACTATGTATCTAAGGTCATATGAAAACGATACACCTCCTATATTTACCAACAAAAAGGACTTTAGGATAAACACATATACTTGCATAAGTGTGGTACATATCCCATCACAAGGGAATTTAATAGAATCCATCCCCTTCTATTAGGACTCCTAACACTTTGCATACAACACTCATTCTCTAGTCATTTCTCACCTGCTATGGGTTTCCTTATTAAAACTTATCTCCCCTTGATAGGTAATCTCATTATCCTCCAAAAATCCTCTAGGATTTTTGTCATCTCCCTTTTTGTAATTTAGATGATACAATTATTACTATTCCATTACTTTGCTAAAGCAGTAAACATTATATGATCATTACTCATCATGGAAAGACACACAACATGGACTAATCCAATTGCATCTAGATCTTCCCACCAAGCCTCATTGATGTAATTAAACCTTTCTTGGGTCCACTTACGAGGACTTATAGGTCTTATTTGATGTAATTTAGTCACTTGAATACTTTTTGAACTTGAAACACTTATTAAAACCTTCACAATAATGATTTCAATCAAGATAATTATCCTTAACTGATGTAAATATGATTACAAGGTCTTCTTACCTTCACTAGGTCTATCCTCTCATGTTCTTCTTCATTGAAACCTTCTTCAAAGATTATATTCAATCCACCATGACTCTCAATACTCCAAAAGTTTATTGATATACATCCCTCATTTTTATATTGATCTAAGACCTTATTTGACCCTGGTATTTTTTTACAAAACACAAAACAATCTTGTTAGGCCTTTGCAACTATACCTAGGCTTTGAAATCCTCTCTATTGGATGATATCATTATTTATAGTATATGTATCTTGACCTCAAATAATTCATCTAATTTATTTTTATAGAGTTCTCAACTCTTCTCTTTGTCCTCTAACTCTTGACCAAACTTTCAATCCTTCCTCTCTATCATTCTTTAATAAGAGAACTAAAATTATACCTTTTAAACCTTGTACATAGACATATAATTGATAAATAGGTTATATATTGAATTATATGGGCTAATGTATCTTATAAACACCTTTAAAACCTCATACACAACCTGTTATTCTTCCTTACAAAATTTCATGAACTTTCAATCACTTGAACTTTCAATCACTTGTTTATAAGATAGTCAAGTTTTGGATTTATTAAACCCTCATTTTAAGCCTAATAAAAACATAGTAAAATACACTTAAAATACTTAATAAACATCCTTTTCTAACCCTAAACCAAATTTAATGTCTTTTTATTGAGTCATTTTTAATATATTGAAGTTTTAGGACTGTTAGAAAAATGTTTTAACCTTATTTATAGGATTGTGGGTCTATATTTTCTACACATATTGAATTTGACTAGTCAAATAACTTTGAAAAAAAATTAATATGATATAATACATTAAAAAAAACATAATATACAACTTATAAGATGCTTGGAAGACTACTTTCCAAGTTATGAAGGTTTTTAGGACTAGTAAACAAGATTTTATTGCAACATTAAGACCTACAAACTATGTTTTTAGAATATATGGAGCTATACTTACATAAACACCATGAAAACCATTTTAAAACTTAAACAACATCAAAATACACCTCTAAAAAAAATTTAAATATTTTTTACTAGATAAATATCAAGATATGATAATTTTGGTTCTAAAACCCTATTTGGTGTTTCACATGGCCGAGAGCAGTATAAAATAGATAACTTTAGTTTTAATGACTATAAAAGCTTATTTAAACATTTAAAAAGTTTGTATAATATTAACACATACTTTATAATATACATTAGGTCATGATCAATCCTTAAACATGAAATGACATATGTTTCTATAACTACATACTCATTAAATTATGTTTCCAGACTGTTTTAGTCTTAATAATAACTTTAAAATACAAAGTGTGATTTAAGAATCAACAAAACACAAAATTAAATGTCCATAACACCTAATATTATATAAAAAATCATTCCAATCTTGTTTATTTCATCAAAGAGTTACATATAAGGTCATGTAGGCTCCTACCATCATGTACACACCTAAAGACCTACAACCACCACTCTTATTCATCCATCTCTAATCCAAATTACATCTTACTCATTGTCTATATAGATTTAGTAGAATCATATGGAGGTGATTAAAAACTTATAATATTTTAAAAAGTTCCTAATATTATTTTTTGGTTGGTTTTAGTCAAGAAGATCTTCTCAACCACTTTTGAACTCTTCAACAAGCTTTCCTAGTCATCTTCCTATGTTGAGTTTCTCCTTATTAACTTGTACAACTGGAAATAAAGATTATAAAATAATTAAAACATATATTTATACCTTAAATTTCCCTCACATACTAACCTATAACTTCTAAACTTTATTATACCCTTTAAACCATTGAAATCAAATTCAAATTTTCAAACTTTGCATTTTGGCAAGAAACTAAGTTTTAGGCCAGAATGACTACTAAAAAAGGGTGATGAAGCATAGAAAATATTTTAACATATAAAAAAAATATAATAAACCTAATTAAGAAATAATTTACAGTGTTTTATATGATTCTCCTGCATCATACTCAAGTGAAAAAAAATGAGCTCCAGTTCAAATCGAGCTTCATCTTGGTCTTCCAATTCTTCTTGTCTTCTCTTCAACTTATTTGATCTCTCTTAATTTATTTGTAATCCTCTTCAAAAAAAATCTCCACATAAATAACATGATTGTGTATTATTTTAGGTTTTTTTTTGTCATGTCTTCTTATTCTTCAGTCAACTTCTCATATATGTGTACATGCACCTTTGATCCACACTTGGTCCTTGTACCTACATATGAAACATTCAAAATTATTTATTTATCCATAGCATCATGCCTTTGAGGCATGTAATTACACCTTCTTATATCATTGGTTATGTCTTCATGGCTTCAATTTGAATTATGGAATCCAAATAGTCCATCGTCTATGTTGATCTACTCCTCTCTTATATTGCTTTATTGTTTTGGTAGTTCAACTCCTACCCTCATGAGATTCATTATTATTTGTAAATTTTTTATTTCTCTATCTTTATTATTGTTGGTTTTACCTTCGTTTTATCAAAAAATACCATTAATTTTTGTTTTTCAACAATTATTATTCTTGTTTCATAATCTCTTATTTTGGATCTTGTTAAGGCATGCTTATATACTATACTCTAAAAAATATAGTCTTCATGGGATTGTAATAGTGAATAATACCATGATATTATATAAAATATGAATATCAAACAATGAATATATTCACCTTTACTTTGTTTTCTTGATTTACCTTTTTGAGGATTATTGTCTTCCTACATGTAACTTAATTATTCAACCATATTTGATCTTAAATGGTTTCCATGACCTATTATTGAACTAATTTTTTCCTTCCTCAAATCTTCTTGCTTCTCCAAATGATCTTATGCATAAGGAGTTTGATTTTTCTCCTTTTCTTTTTACTCTATATTTAATTTTTTTACTTTATCTCCTTGATTCTCCTTATGGTAATGGAGCATTTCTTATCTTTGGGTCTCCATACCTACATAAACAATATCTTTAGAAAAAATAAAATCACATTTTGGATACTCAATGGTATCTTCAAGGATCTCATGGTCCTACTCATATTCATTTTTTCCTATAATATTCTCAAGTTCTTCCCGAATATGTTTTGACAACTTTTCCATCTTTCTAAACTCTTCATCATTAGCTGACTCTTGCTTGGTTATATTCTCATCCTCTTGGTTGAGGATCACTCTTTTCACTTGTTCTTCATGCTACACCTATGTAACCAGCTGTTCAATGTTCATTAACACTTTTTTTTCCTTCATATTTTTCAATATTTAATAGCCCATTTTGGGCATTATCTTCATCTACCTATGTACCTATAAACATACATTCAAACTATTGTTAGAAATAAAACATTAAGACTTAATTCTCTCTTCTTATTCTTCCTTTTGGATTTATATTCTATCATATTTATGCATGTATTCAAACTTCAAGTCATCTATTGAATTTTTCTTCTCTTAACAATCTTCTTAATTGGTTATTTGACTACATTCTTCATTCTTATGAAAAAAAATTATTTTGATTGGTTCCATTCCTCTACATGTTGCATCAATCGTGTTAAAGCCTACTTCAAGTAATCTAATTATTTATAAATATCCTCCTCACTTTTATTCATCTATTTTTTCTTCCTTGGCAGTCCTTCCATCCCTTTTTCTTTCTCTCATGTCTCACCAAAAGCCTCTTTGGTATTTTGACACTTTTTCACTCTTATTTCAGTCTCACCCAAGTCTTTTTTACTTTGGTCTATTAACTTTGTATCCAAGTATTTTTCACCTTGGAACTACTTATTGAGCCTAAATTAGATTTATAACTTTAAAATTATTATTTTTATTTATTTTCACTCTTTTTCCAAGATCTTCTAAGCTCTTATACCATCTAGTACAAGTAATCCTCTCTTAGGTCTACTTACTAGGTCTTCTAGATATTATTTGATGAAAAACATTCACTTGAATAATTTTTTAAATTTAAAAAATTATTAAAACCTTCACAATAATTATTTCAATCAAGACACTTATTCTTAATTGATGTAAATGTCTCCTTACAAGGTCTTTTTACCTTCACTAGCTATGTCCTTTGATGTTATTATTCATTGAAACCTTCTTCAAAGAGTCTATTCACTCCATCATGACTCATAATACTACACAAGGTTATTGATATACACACATCATTTTTTTATTGATATAATACCTTATTTTACCCTAATCTTTGTTTACAAAATATGCAACAATCTTGTTAGGCCTTTACAACTAGACCTAAGCTTTGCAATCCTCTCTAATGGATGTTAGTCAAATTTACATTTTATGGATATTAATATAAAATCATTCACATGATTGATTTTTACAGATTTATCAACTCCTCTCTTTGTCCTCTAACTCTAAACCAAAATTTCAATGTTTTCTCTTTATCATTATTTAACAAGAAAACCAAAATCCTACCTTCTAAGCTTTTGTGCATAGTCCTATAACTAATCAATAGGTTATATTTTTAAGTATATAGGTAATTATATATTATAAACATGTTTATAACATCATACATACTATTTTTACTCCTTAAAAAGTTTTGTGAACTTTCAATCACTCGTTTATAAGATATTCAAGTTTTGGCTTTATTCAACCCTCATTTTAAGCATGCAGAAAAACACAATTATTTATATATTTATTTATATAATTATAAAACTAATGAAAAAACATTTAATAATTCATAAACATAATATTATAACCCTATAATAATTTTCAAGTCTTTTTATTTAGTCTTTTTTAAGATATTGAAGTTTTAGCACTACTACATAAGGTTTTGACCTTATTTGCAGGACTGCATGTCTTTATTTTCTAGATATATTGAGTTTGAATGGTAAAATAAATATGAAAAAAATTTAATATTTTATATGAACTCCAAACACACATCTCAACCAATTTATTAGGATTCTTTGATGACTACTTTCCAACTTATGAATGTTTTTAAGACTACTAAACATAATTTTATTGTAACATTAAGACTAGCAGACTGTGTTTTTAGAATATCTGGAGATATACTTACCCAAACACCATGAAACATTTATAAACACTTAAAAAATATAATAATACACCTCTTTACCACTTTTTTATATTTTTTACTATTTAAATCTCAAGAATTGACATTTTTTGTTCTAAAACATTATATTGGGGTTTCATAGGGTCGAGAGCAATATAAAATGAATAATTTTAGTTTTAATGAATATAAAACCTTATTTCCACATTTGAATGGTATTTATAACATGAACGCACAATTTATAATAAATTTATGCCATGAACAATCCTTAAACATGAAATAACATATGTTTCTTTAACTACAAACAAACTAAATTGTGTTTTTATATTGTTTTAGTCTTAGGAATAACTTGAAAATACAAAGTGTGATTCAATGATAAACACAACACAAAATTACATGTCCATAACACCTAAGAGTATCTAAAAAATCATTCCAATCCTTATTTATTCATCAAATATTTACATATAAGTTTCTATAGGCTCTTACCATCATGCACACACCTAAATACCTATAATCACCACTCTTACTCATCCATCTCTACCTTATTTATATAGATTTAGTATATTCATATGGATGTGATTAAATCATTATCATAATTTAAAAAATTATTAATATTAGTTTGTGGTTGGTTTTAGTCAACAAGATCTTCTCAATCACTTTTGAACTCTTCAACAAGCTTTCCTAATCATCCTCCTATGTTGAGTTTCTCTTTATTAACCTGTACAACTAGAAATAACTATTATAGAATATTTAAAACATATATTTAGACCCTCAATGTCTGTTACATACCAAAATTGATTATACCCTCAAACCATTGAAATCAAATTTAAATTTTCAAACATTGCATTTTATTAGTAGTTTTAGGCCAAAATTACTACTAACAAAGAGTGATGAAGCATATCAAAGCTTATAACATATAAACACACTCCAATAAATCTAATTAAGACTAAATTTATAGAGTTTTTAATGACGCTCCTACATCACTTATCTAGCCTCAATCCCTATATTAAATTTAGCATTGTGCCATGGCATAACTCTAGCATGTATATGGTACTCTATATCACAATAAAATAAGGTGAAAACTAGTGTTTTCAAAAAAAAAATCAATTTATATAAATGAAAACATCAAAAAGATGAAAAATAAAAAAATACTAGGACTATAAATTTTTTTCTATGACTGCATAAATATTTTCAAGACCATACAAATCCTTTCATGAGTGCATTGGTCCTAGATTGGTGAAAAAATCCATTTCACTAAATGCACACTTTTCATAATTTCAAAACAAGTAAAAACTAAGTAACTTGGGCTCATAATGACTTATCAAGCTTAACACCTTAGCATTTCACACATGATTCAATTTATGTGCCAAAAATTCTCACCGATTGGCCATGTTTTTTATCTCTCACAACTATGTTTGAAAGGTAAAAAGTAAGAATGAAATAAATTTTACTTATATATTTTTTTTGGTCGGGTAAATAAATGGGTTTTAATGGTTTCCATAACCAGTAAAAAAAATAAAATATAAATAGGACTAACCAAACATAGGACAAATAAAAGACAAAGGCCCCTAGAGATACACCAAACTTTCACTAAGCATATGTTAAAATCCCCACAATAATACTAGTATTTCATAGAACCTCAACAAAAACCTTTAACCCAATACACGAAAGGAACAAACCCAACAAAACTAAAAATAGATTAAAGGGAATATTCCTCAGAATCTGAGTAATCTACCAGAGCCTTGGAATTATCCTTAGTCTTCTCTAGTGCCATGGTGTTGTCTGTAGTCTTATTGCTCACTTTGTTTAGATGTCCCCTTGTGTTTTTACTTGGTCCTTTGGAGTTGGCTTCTTGTTATCTCTTCTTCATAGGGGTGTGTTTGTTGGATCCTTCATGTTCACTTCTAGATCTTTCTTCTTAATAGGGGTAGCTTTACCTTTCTTGACATTCTTTGCAGCCTTGAGGTCAACTTTGGCATGTTTTTTTCTTGTTTTCCTAAATGATCAAAGTTCTTTCAAATTTTAGAGCTTTCTCCAGAATCAAGTTGAGTATTTTGGGGTTTATACCACCACTTCATTTTATACCACCCTCTATCTGAATATTAGCCAACTTATCCCTCAAGTATTTCATTGCAATCTTCATTTCATATGAAATTTATAAATACTTGGAAATTTTGAGTTTCAGCATTTCAATTTTACTTATACATTCATTGTATGTATGCTGGGGTGAAAACCTAAATTTGATGTTATAATTCATTTGTCACTACTTTACATGATTTATCATATAGAAAATGATATGATATTATTATTTTGATATAGAGACTCATGACATTATAGTTTGATATATAAAAATAAACTACTTTCATCAATCATATTAGCTTGTATATCTTATCATGTTATTTATTCATACATGGTATTT